>CM076571.1:815075838-815491871 GCA_034641835.2 Pinus albicaulis
ATCCATAGAAATGTGATATGACCCAATGAGATGCGAGTGAGTATGGGAATCAATGTTGAAGGGAGGGTTAAATAACTCATAGGAAGGTGGATCATCATCTAAGGGATTGTTCAACCTATCCATGAAAGAGGTAGAAGAACCAATGTAATAATTTTTTTCTCCATATATGGATGGAGAACTAGATATGGAGGATTACAGGAGGGACTATGGGCAGGGTTCGAGGGAAGAGAGGCAGAGATAAAAGTAATAGGGTTCGAACCAAATCAAGGGGGAGGGTTAAATATAAATATTGCTAAGAAAATGAGGAGGGAAGTGAGAGACTGTGGCTCTAGTCAGGAGAAGGAGAACTTTTGGATAAGGAGATGATAGAGAAGAATGAGGATCAACATAGGAATAAATAGAAAAATTATGAGTAGATATGTTAAATTCAAGCAGAGGGACATTTTGAGAGGCCACAGAGGAATTATTGGAGGAAGAAAACCTCGAATGATTCTTATGCCACAGAGAATGAAACTTATTAATTTTATTTTTAATAATGTATCTAAGAGATTGAGAGGCATACATATTTGATTTTCAATCTAGATCAAATCAAATTTCATGTGGGTTAATTAACCCTCCCTGGAACATTGATTCCCATACCCACTCTCATCTAAGTGGATCCCATCTCCTTGCCATGAATACTTAGCCCCCCTCCCCTTCCATTAATTTTTTACCCGTCGGTGGGTCAGACCATCATGTGGAAGGTTGCACTAATCCCTCCTTTTTCCAACCCACCCATCCTGGTCATCAAGAAGAAGCATGCATTAATCCCCCCACTGACCTACCCACCCATCCCACTCCCCCAGATATTAAACCAAGCCTCTCCTGTGCCCCTTTTACCCTTATTTTCATTCCCTCACCATCCCCTATTTTTACCCTTCTCAGAATTATTCCAAATCATTTAATTATAAATTTGACCGTAATTATAATTTTGATCTTGATTCTAAAGTTAATTCTAATTTGAATTCTAATTACAGCTTCAATCCTTATATTAATACTATTTCTTACCCCTCTCTTAACCCCCTTACCTCCATTCCTCCTTGTTGGAGGAATTTTTTTACAGTCTTGGTTTATGAATATGCATCGTGTTAGGGCTTTGTGAAAATAGAGAAGAGAGCGCAACAAAAGCACGTGATGGATAATCACACAACTAGTAATGACATGGGTGCATAGGATCGACTTAGTGGGAAGATACCAAATTCAAACAAATATATCATCACAAAACTCTGTAGTAAATTTCCATTTTATTGATGCTAAACGATAGCTTATATGTGGGTAATAGTGGTTTTTACTTGGCTTCATCCCACCATAAATATATAATGTAACTAATTATAAAATGGCAGAAGCTGACTTGAGGAAGAGATTTTTTTGTCATAAGGCATTTTACTTTAAAGCTTCAGTGTAATTAGGTTTTAGAAAGGAATTAGGGTTTTTTGTGAGGTATATAGCACTGCATTTGATGTAATCAGGTGTGTAATATTATAATGAAAGAACATGTTGGTGATCCATGAGACCCTGGTGATAGAAAAAATGTAATGTGTTTTAGGAACTCTCATTAATATAAATAACTATTAGGTGATGTTTGCAGTTAATCAATGCTTGTGTTTATCTAGTGCTTGGCCCCGTGTGTAATATTTAGCTTTGTTATGCATGGATGAATAAAGTGATTTCTATATTACATGGATTTGGTGCACCCTATTTTTTTTCCTTTTCTTTTATTTTTTTCTTATTAAGTTCCAGATGTAGACCTTGTGATTCACTTGGTACATAAACATTGCGTCAAAATTACTATGGATTTTTTGAATGGAGTTTACATATGATAAGAGGTTAAACATATTGAGATATTGATATAGAACATATCCACATCCACTTCCTAGTTGTAGAAACTTGGTTCTCACAGCCCCCCTTAGGTGTCTTGGGTGAGACCTCGTCTGCTATGCAGGCGTTGCTACAAGGGCTAGTACCGAGAGAGAATTTGTTCTGTGCATTGTGTGCAACAACCTCATTTAGAAACCGAAAAAATGCCCAAACAATGGTTTCATTGAAAGGATATCGATTTTTGACTAAAAGGGATGTGGAATCCCACCAAGGAAGAAATTGATAGGTGGTTTTGAACTAATTTGGGTGAATTTCTTGCACTTGAAGTCAGGAATCATAATATTAGTGTTGAAAAATGGTTGGAGATGTTGGAATTATGACTAATGTGTTGTCCTTGATGGCACCCTGCTTGACAAATATGTTCTTGATGTCAACATAGTGATAATATGATGGATATGGAACTAATGCAGATATCATGAATATTAGTACATATATTACAGAGGATATGGGAGATAATTGGAAACTGTGTCAGAGGATGCATGAAAAATGTGAATTTTAAGAAGTATCCATGGAATTTTGAATACTAGGGATCATTACCATGATAATTTCCCATATTGATTTTTGCAGCAACGTCTATTTGATCCCATGAATAAATACCATCAACATTACCAAAGGATTTACTTGAGGTATTGGCTAAGGAAAAATCTATATAAGAAGATGGATATCAAGGTGTTTGGGGTGCAAGTGAATAGTCATTCATGTGTGATATGATCTAAAATAGGTGTGCACTAGGAAGCAAGGTGAAGACTCGGATATGGAAGTTCTGAAAGTGCATTAAGTACTAATGGTTATACTTTTATAAAATGTGTATCTTTGAATATATAATGATGCAAGATATGTTTGAATGTGTTTGAAGCAATCTATGATTTAACAATGAAATTGGAAGAAAGTATGACCGTGGCTTGCAACAAATAATTTCTTCAGTAGTTCAAATATTTGTACATTGGTTTTATTTAGTAAGGTCATGTACACACGCAGATTTGGTTTAACACGATTGTGTATAAATTCTATGATATTTTATTCAGTATGTTGGTATATATATGCAAGTGTTATGAATGGTAATCATGTACAGACACAAATTTATTTCAAGGAGGTTGTGTATATGTACTAGGTTTTTCAATTGCTTCTTGATGATGATAGTTGATGATATATGTTCTATTTTTTGTTGCCTATCAATAATGCCTTGATATACGTAGTCTGTATCTAGTAGTGTTGACTGGGTTGATTTTATTGTGGATTGGAATATTGATTAGTGATGATGCTATAGGATGTTGAACTGTGATTAATTTGCCTATGTGAATCAGTGTGATAATAACTTAGAGAATGATGCAATGATTCATTTTTAACATTCAATGATTTGAGATCTATACACAAGTTGCATTTATAGGCAGTGCATATATACGTAGTTATACTTTAGAACAATAGCGTATATATTATGAATTTAATATTTGGTCAAAGCTTGCTTGATGATGATAATTTATGTTTTATTTGCTACTGTCTGTCAATTATTTATATCTGTATATGGTAGTGTTAATTGAATTGGTTGTGCATTGATTTGATTTGGTTGCAATAGTTGGTTTAGGTTCAGTTTAGTGATTATTTTGCTTTAGTATTTAGTGGTTTGATGCTTCAGTGGTTCATTTGGTTTATAGTGCTTTAGTGATTCAAAAATTTGAGATTCAATATTTCATATTGGCATATTGGTTTGGGCTTATGGTTGATGTGGGTCCAGTGTGAAAATTTTATGAAAGGTGGCCTACGAGTTGTTTGATGATTGTTCGACAGGTGTATCCAGTGTGAAAAATTATGAAACATGGTCCATAAGGTATTGAAGGTTGCAACCTTTAGTGAGGGGGTAGGAGCTCTCTTTTGGTAGGAGCCGATAAATGAGATCAGGGGTTTATAGCTCCCTTTCAGTGGGTGTTGGATAATGAGTGGAGGTTGTAGCCTCCTGCAAGGGGGTTCCTGCGTGCTGATAAGAGACTGCACCAGTACATGATGTAATGAATATTTTCTTTATATAATAAGAAAGAAGATAGAGAAAATGAAAACAGTGGTTTTATCGCACATTGGGTTTCCACCTAAAATCCTGGTGTTCTATGTGTATTGCTTATGTGTTATGATTTATCTGTACTTTACTGCATTCTGGATGGTGAATGAATTAATAATTCAATGGTTGATTTAACTCACTGATGAAATATATGAAAAACTAAGTAAAATAGAGATATATTGTTCACATTCACTAGAGTCACGTACACATGTGAGTTACATGAAGAACAAAATAATATGTTAGGATATTCCCACACATAGGAAATAGTTAAGTATAACATGGTCTAGTGTAGAGTTAGGTAAAGTGTGTTTCTTTATTATGTACATTTGTAACTTATAATTTGAATATCATGATATGTAGTGATCTAACGGTTCACTCTCTCCTCAGTATTAGCGACACTTGATTTGTGGCTTAACAATTGATTGGTCCATGATCTCTATTTAAAGAGCATGGAGGTTCATTTTTCCGGTAACCGTTTATGAGAGAAGCTTATATAAATTTTCTTTTTATATTAATAAATTTCCTGAAGTGGCCGCATTGGCTCAGGCCGTGGACTATTTCCCTCTTTGAGGGTTTTAACCACATGATATACTGGTGTACTTATTTGTGATATGTTTTTAATCGGTGACCTTTGGTTTTTGATCTAAGGAACTTACCCTATAGATTCCTACATGGTATCAGATCCATTTTTGGGGTCACATCCGTTGTTGATCCAAATCTAAAGCCAGTTTGACAGCATGCGACTGTCATTTTCCAGATCTACTATTTCTGACCACTTTCAGGTCGGGAGAACTGCTCTATTTTATCCAGAGCGCCTGTTAAATTGAGGAACCCATTTCGTTTCATGCAAAAAGGTTTTTAATTGCCTGAGTTATTTCATTTTAGATTTGGAGGTATAAAGTATCATTTTTGCAGTTATATTTATTAATCGTTCTGTTTATTTCGGGTCCCTATGTTTATTTCTTTTTATAGTTTTTTTATTTGCGGATCTATACCCTCTTCTCTATGTATTCTCTTTGCTCTGCGCTGTGCACGATCTCGGCAAATCCGAAACAAGCAGACGAGATTTTGTTTTGCTACATATGCTCTTTCCCCGCATCTTTGTGCGATCTTGGGAAATCACAAATAACGGAAAAAAGGATAGTTGTCGGTAAGGCTAATCGAAAATCTAACGTTATGCCATAAGTTTTGCATTCCTTTTTTTGTGCATATATTTTTGTGTTTTTTTTGTAGGAAAAATCACGAACATCGAAGAGAAAAAAAAAAAAAAAAAACCTTCCTCCTTTCAAACAATTACATAATCCTTTTACTAGCTCACATGGTGTAAAGTTAGTTTATGAGAATAGAGGTCTTGGGTTCAAGTCTCTCACTCAAGCTTCTTTTTGTAATTTTTTTTTTGTTAAGTTACTTTTTCTTATAAAGCCCTTTGGCAAGTTGCCGGTGTTAAAAAGAGGGTTTTATTTCAAAAGCACATGTAAAAGTAACATTGTAAAAGTGACTCTCACTTATTTATAAAAGTGGGTCACATAAAGTAGTTTAAAAAAAAAGGTGATCTTATTGTATTAAGTTTTAAGGGGGGGTGGGGGGGTGGGAATATTTTAAAAAGTAGAACTTCATCATCACCTTTCAACATTTCACGTAACTATTCGGCATCTACCACACATTTGTTTCAAAAATCCATAAATTCTTCATCTGGAAGCCGTTTTCTGAGCTATCTTTTTTAACCAACCTAATTTTTAGAGATCTTTCCATTGGAGAAGTTAGTTTCAGCCTTTTTTAGCTTCATTTTTTTTTTCAAATGGAAAGTGCATTCCCAGTTATTCTTAACAACACCAATTATTTCCAATGGCTATCCTACATGATAGACTTAGAAGTAAATGGCTTTATAGAATAGCCTCAGGACAAGAAACTAAAATTACCGATGGAGATAAAGCTGCTAAATGGAAAAATAAACAAGATGAAGCATGAGGGTTGATAGGAATGTCCATTTCTCAAGATCTTTGATTTCATATCCAAGAAATTGACATCCATGATGCAACTATGAAAAAGCTAAATATTGTTTTTGGCATTCAACATGAAATCTAGGCCCACCAGCTTGAAAATGAGTTGCTTACTTTGGACCCCAATAATTTCTCCTCTATTGAAGATTTTTTGTCCAAATTCAAGACCCTTAGACTTTTTTTAGAAGGTTGTAAGGTCAAAAAGGAAGATGGTATCCTTATCTATTCCATTCTTGCTAAGCTTGGACATTCATACTATGTATTTGTTTCCACCTTCCATTCCACTAAAGAAGCCCTCATTTCTCAAGGAACAACCTACAATTCCCCCTCTTTTGATGCCTGTTGTGATTCTTTGATAAGAGAACAAGAAAAAATCTTACACCTTGGTCTTATCAATAATGGAAACTCTTCTAAGAAAGCCTGAGCAGCCCAACAACAACCATATCAAAAGAATCCCAAGAAGCAGTATCCTAAAAAGAATGGGCCTAAACCAAAAAAGGGTCTTAAGCAATTTCAGCTACAAAGTGATAAAGCAACTCACCAAACTGATAAGGAAAACAAAAACAAAGGGAAGAAAATAGATAGAAATTGAAAATTTTGTAATCGTGATGGCCATGTAGAGTCCAAATTTTTTAAGAAGATGGAAGCCTTGGAAGCAACAATGAAGAAGCACCACATCAATTTGGAGAACTCTTCAACTTCATCTTCAAGAATGACACTTTCTGCTTGTGGTTGTCAAGAATCTAGCTATGCATTAAATGTATCTTCTTCTTCTCATTCTCATGAGTGGATCATTGATTTTGGAGCTTCTTACCACATGGAAAAAAATAAAGCCATGTGTTTCTTCTTTAAATGATTGTAACACCAAACATATTTATGTTGGTGATGATACATCTCTTAGTATTGTAGGATCTAGAACCATTCATCTAGACGATGGTAAGTTTAATGATGTACTATGTGTTCCTACCTTGTCCTGCAACCTTCTATCTGTTTATCAGATAACTCATTCATGTGAAGGGAAAACAATAGAATTCTCACCTCATGTTGTTTTAATCAAGGACCTCAAAGATCCTAGACATATTTTATCTACTGGCATTGTTGATGATTCCACAAGGTTGTATAAGTTTGACAACTTTGGGTCATCATGTCTTCCGTCCATTTTTTTTGGTCATAATGATGAAGAGAGGAAGCTTTGGCATGAGCGATTTGGTCACCCCTCCCCCCTCATTATATTTCCTAACAATTGGTATTAGAGCAAGTTCCTCAGAAGAAGCTTGATCGCTTAAAGGAAGATCTATGAATATGAGCAGTCAAGAGGGATTATCTCTTATCAATCCACCTTTTTTTAATGGAACTAACTTTATATTTTGGAAAATCATAATGAGAGTGTATTTTTAGCACTGGGAGCTGATGTATGGGAAATTGTTGAAGGTGGATATCAATACCCAGCCTCCATTCCCATAGATGATGTATGGAATAAACATTATGAGATCAATGCAAAGGTTGTAAATGTTATCTTGGGAATTTTGGTCAAAACTAAGTTTGTGAAATACTTGTCATTGAACGCCGCAAAGACAATATGGGATAAGCTTGTTCAAAGCTACGAAGGTGACACTAAGATAAAAAGTTCTAAATTCAAACATATAGAATTTAGTATGAGACTCTTAGAATGCGTGATGATGAGAGCATCACAAGATTTTTACTTAGAGAAGATGAGATTGTTAGCTCAATGAAAAATATTGGTGAAAAAATAAATGATACTACTATTTTGAAAATATTTTGAGATCACTAACCCCAAAGTTTGATTCCAAAGTCTCTGCAATTGAAGAAATGAAGGATTTGAATAATCTCGCTATTAAACAAATCCACGGGATCTTGAAAGCTGATGAGATGAGAAAAGGGGATACATCATGTATTATAGAAGCAACATTCAAAGCCACAAACAAAGGCAAAGAAAAATAAGAGCCTAAGGAAACAAGTTACATTTCAGATGAAGAAGAAGAAAATTTTGTGAAGAAGCTCCAAGTAGGAAGTGGTAGGTTCAAAGGTAAGCTTCCTTTCAAATTTTTTTCCTATGGAAGAGTAGGTCACTATGCTACTAAGTGTCCTTATAAATAAAATCATGAAAAAGGAAATAATGTTTCAGAGAAAAATGTTAAAAGAAGTTTTACTAGCAAGAAAAGTTTTTATACTCGCGAAGATAATGAATATTCTTCCAATAATGAGGTTGATGAATCAAATCAATATTGTCAATTACTTATAGAATTAGAAGAACAATGTGTAGATGAGTCTGATGATGACTTTATGGATGCTCTAGAATAAATTTATAAACTCTGGGTCATAAAAAGGAATCAAGAAAAGGAAATAAGTAATATAAATAAAACACCATTGTTGAAGAAATAACTAAGTTGAAGATCTGTTTAGAAGAAGCTAAATTAGTAGAGGAAGAATGAAGAAAAAAGTCCAAGAAAGGGAAAATAATTGTGAAAACTTAGAAATTGAAATTGTGGATCTAAGAAAGGAATTTGAGAAAACAAAATATCTAAACCTTAGATTTGCTAAAGGATATAAAACTTTAGAAGAAATCATTAAAGTTCAGTGTTCTCCAGTAATTAAGATAGGTCTTGGATATAGTCCAAGTCAAAATGGTGAAACATTAGAACCTATGAAATCTTTTGAAACAAGTACAAAAATTTACGGCAATACAGTAAAAGGAAGAAATCATCAGAATTATAGGGCTCAAAAAAATAATGAAGGGTCAAACTATTCTCAATAACAACAAACTTTCCATGAAGAAAGGGAAAGCTACTCAAAAAGGAATTATACTCCCAGGTACTCTTACTTCAATGTTAAATGGTTCACTTTTCACAACTTTGGTCACAAATCAGTTCATTGTGTTGCTTATAAAATGATTATGACTAGAGAAGCAATAAAACAACATAATGGAAACATGACAAAGAAGTCTTCTTTTAATGCTTTCTCCCCTCTTCATAGTGAATTTGAATGTTCCATTTTTAATAACTTTGTTCATGAAGCAACTGAATGCAGAAACAAGATGGATTCATATTATCAACATGAGCAGAAGATAGAAACTCTCAAGGCATGAAGAAAGAAAATGTTTTCCTCTAAAAATTGTGATCTAGCATTATATGCAAGAGATTAAGAGAATATATGGTACATTGACAATGGTTGTTCAAAGCACATCACAGGTGACCAAGATAAGTTTGTTTCTTTGAATTAAATGAACAAAGAAAATATTGTGACTTATGGTAAGAACTCACTTGATACTATAAAGGAAAAGGATGTGTGGTATTAAAAGAAATGGTAAAGGTTGAGAATGCATTATTTGTTGATGGGCTAAGACATAACTTGTTATGTATTAGTTAAATGTGTGATCAGGGGCATGAAGTTATTTTCAGGTCAAATAATTGTGTGGTAACAAATTTGGATACATTTAAGACCATAATCAAGGGAACTATAACTCTAGGAAATGTCTATATCCTAGAAGGTGGGAAAGAGCAATAATTTTTGAGAAAATCTGAAGAAAGTTGGTTTTGGCACAAAATATTGGGACACCTAATTTTTTCTCAACTATAAAAATCAAGAAAGATGGGATAATTTCATGACTTTACATACATTTCTCCATCTGAATATAGTATTTACAAATAATTTCAATTTGGTAAGTAATCCAAAGTTCATTTTAAAGCTAAATAATGCACTTCAGGTAAACCCCTTGAACTTGTTCACACTGATTTATGTGGACCTATGAGAAATAAGTCTCCTCGTGGTGAACAATAATTCATGTTATTGATTGATGGCTTTACAAGAATATGTTGGGTTGGTTTATTAAAGTATAAAGATGAGGCATTTGGAAATTTTAAAATATTCAAGGCTATGGTGGAAAATGAATTGGAACTAAAAATAAAATTTAACTTCATCATCAGCTTCCAACCTTTTACATAACTATTCGGCATCTACCACAAATTTGTTTCAAAAATCCATAACTTCTTCATCCAGAAGCCGTTTTCCGAGTTTCTTTTTTTTTTAACCAGCCTAATTTTTAGAGATCTTTCCATTGGAGCAGTTAGTTTCATCCTTTTTCAACTGCATTGTTTTTTGAAATGGAAAGTGCATGCCTGGTTATTCTTAACAACGCCAATTATTTCCAATGGTTGTCCTACATGATAGACTTACTTAGAAGTAAAGGGCTTTATAGAATAACCTCAGGACAAGAAACTAAACTTACTGATGGAGATAAAGCCGCTAAATGGGAAAATAAATAAGATGAAGCATGAGGGTTGATAGGAATGTCCATTGCTCAAGATCTTCGATTTCATATCCAAGAAATTGACATCCATGATGCAACTATGAAAAAGATAAATACTATTTTTGGCATTCAACATGAAATCTGGGCCCACTAGCTTGAAAATGAGTTGCTTACTTTGGATCACAATAATTTCTCCTCTATTGAAGATTTTTTGTCCAAATTCAAGACCCTTAGACTTATTTTAGAAGGTTGTAAGGTCAAAAAGGAATATGGTAGCCTTATCTATTCCATTCTTGCTAAGCTTGGACATGCATACTCTATATTTGTTTCCACCATCCATTCCACTAAAGAAGCCCTCATTTCTCAAGGAACAACCTACAAGTCCCCCTCTTTTGATGTATTTTGTGATTCTTTGATAAGAGGACAAGAAAAACTCTTACACCTTGGTCTTATCAATAATGGAAACTCTTCTAAGAAAGCCTGAGTAGCCCAACAACAACCATATCAAAATAATCCCAAGAATCAGTATCCTAAAAATAATGGGACTAAACCAAACAAGGGTCTTAAGAAATTTAAGTCACAAACTGATAAAGCAACACACCAAACTGATAAGGCAAATAAAAACAAAGGGAAGAAAACAGATAGACATTGCAACTTTTGTAATCGTGATGGCCATGTAGAGTCCAAATGTTTTAAGAAGATGGAAGCCTTGGAAGAAGCAATGAAGAAGAACCACACCAATTTGGAGAACTCTTCAACTTCATCTTCAAGAATGGCACTTTCTTCTTGTGGTTGTCAAGAATCTGGTTATGCATTAAATGTATCTTCTTCTTCTCATTCTCATGAGTGGATCATTGATTCTAGAGATTCTTACCACATGTCCAAAAATAAAGCCATGTTTTATTCTTTAAATGATTGTAACACCAAACATATTTTTGTTGGTGATGATAGATCTCTTAGTGTTGTAGGATCTAGAACCATTCATCTAGATGATGGTAAGTTTAATGATGTACTATGTGTTCCTACCTTGTCCTCTAACCTTCTATTTGTTTATCAGATAACTCATTCGGGTGAAGGGAAAACAATAGAATTCTCACCTCATTTTTTTGTAATCAAGGACCTAAAATATCCTAGACATATTTTATCTACTGGCATTGTTGATATTTTCCACAAGTTTCTATAAGTTTGACAACTTTGGGTCATCATGTCTTCCATCCATTTTTTTTTCTCATAATGATGAAGTGAGGAAGCTTTGGCATGAGCGATTTGGTCACCCCTCCCCCCCTCATTATATTTCCTAACAATTGGTATTAGAGTAGGTTCCTCAGAAGAAGCTTGATTGCTTAAAGGAAGATCTATGAATATGAGTAGTCAAGAGGGAGTATCTCCTATCAATCCACCTTTTTTTAATGGAACTAACTTTATATTTTGGAAAATCAGAATGAGAGTGTATTTGCAGCACTGGGAGCTGATGTATGGGAAATTTTTGAAGGTGGATATCAATACCCAACCTCCATTCCCATAGATAATATATGGAATAAACATTATGAGATCAATGCAAAGGTTGTAAATGTTATCTTTGGAATTTTGGTCGAAACTGAGTTTGTGAAATACTTGTCATTGAACACCGCAAAGACAATATGGGATAAGCTTGTTCAAAGCTATGAAGGTGACACTAAGATAAAAAGGGCTAAATTCAAACATATAGAATTTAGTATGAGACTCTTAGAATGCATGATTATGAGAGCATCGCAAGATTTTTACTTAGAGCAGATGAGATTGTTAACTCAATGAAAAATATTGATGACGAAATAAAGGATACTACTATTGTTGAAAATATTTTGAGATCACTAACCCCAAAGTTTGATTCCAAATTCTCTGAAATTGATGAAATGAAGGATTTGAATAATCTCACTATTGAAAAACTCCATGGGATCTTGAAAGTTGATGATATGAGAAAAGGGGATACATCATGTATTACAGAAGCAACATTCAAAGGCACAAACAAAGGCAAAGAAAAATAAGAGCCTAAGGAAACAAGTTACATTTTAGATGAAGAAGAAGAATTTTTTTGAATAAGCTCCAAGTAGAAACTAGTAGGTTCAAAGGTAAGCTTCCTTTCAAATGTTTTTCCCATGGAAGAGTTGGTCACTATGCCACTAAGTGTCTGTATAGATAAAATCATGAAAAACGAAATAATGTTTCAGAGAAAAATGTTAAAAGAAGTTTTACTAGAAAGAAAAGTTTTTATACTCATGAAGATAATGAATATTATTCCAATAATGAGGATTATGAATCAAATCAATATTGTCAATTACTTATGGAATTAGAAGAACAATGTGTAGATGAGTCTGATGATGAATTTATGGATGCTCTAGAAGAAATTTATAGACTCTGGGTCATAAAAAGGAATCAAGAAAAGGAAATAAGTAATATAAATAAAACACCATTATTGAATGAATAACTAAGTTGAAGATCTGTTTAGAAGAAGCTAAATTAGTAGAGGAAGATTGAAGAAAAAATTCCAAGAAAGGGAAAAGAATTGTGAAAACTTAGAAATTGAAATTGTGGGTCTAAGAAAGGAATTTGAGAAAAAAAAATATCTAAACCTTAGATTTGCTAAAGGATATAAAACTTTAGAAGAAATAATTAAAGTTCATTGTTCTCCAGTAATTAAGACAGGTCTTGGATATAGTCCAAGTCAAAATGGTGAAACATTAGAACCTATGAAATCTTTTGAAACAAGTACAAAAATTTACGGCAATATGGTAAAAGGAATAAATCATCAGAATTATAGGGCTCAACAAAATAATGAAGGATCAAACTATTCTCAATAACAACAAACTTTCCATGAACAAAGGGAAAGCTACTTAAAAAGGTATTATACTCCTAGGTACACTTACTTCAATGGTAAATGGTTCACTTTTCACTTTGGTCACAAATTAGTTCATTGTGTTGCTTATAAAATGATTATGACTAGAGAAGCAAGAAAACAACATAATGGAAACATGACAAATAAGTCTTCTTTTAATGCTTTCTCCCCTCTTCAGAATGAATTTGAATGTTCCATTTTTAATACCTTTGGTCATGAAGAAACTTAATGCAGAAACAAGATGGATTCATATTATCAACATGAGCAGAAGATAGAACTTCCCAAGGCATGATAACATAATTTTTTTTCCTATGAAAATTGTGATCTAGCATTATATGCAAGAGATCAAGAGAATCTATGGTGCATTGACAATGGTTTTTCAAAGCATATCATAGGTGACCGAGATAAGTTTGTTTCTTTGAATTAAATTAATAGAGAAAATATTGTGACTTTTGGTAATAACTCACTTGATACTATAAAGGAAAAGGATGTGTGGTATTAAAATAAATGGTAAAGGTTGAGAATGCATTATTTGTTGATGGGCTAAGACATAACTTGTTATGTGTTAGTCAAATGTGTGATCAGGGGCATGAAGTTATTTTCAGATCAAATAATTGTGTGGTAATAGATTTGGATACATTTAAGACCATAATCAAGGGAACTAGAACTCTAGGAAATGTATATATCCTAGAAGGTGGGAAAGAGCAATAATTTTTGAGAAAATTTGAAGAAAGTTGGCTTTGGCACAAAATATTGGGACACCTCATTTTTTCTCAACTATAAAAATCAATAAAGATGGGAGAATTTCATGAATTTCCATACATTTCTCCACCTGAATATAGTATTTACAAATAATGTCAATTTGGTAAGCAATCCAAAGTTCATTTTAAAGCTAAATAATGCACTTAAGGTAAACCCCTTGAACTTGTTCACACTGATTTATGTGGACCTATGAGAAATAAGTCTCCTTGTGGTGAACAATAATTCATGTTATTGATTGATCGCTTTACAAGAATATGTTGGGTTGGTTTATTAAAGTATAAATATGAGGCATTTGAAAATTTTAAAATATTCAAGGCCATGGTGGAAAATGAATTGGAACTAAAAATCAAATTTCTTAGATATGATAGAGGAGGAGATTTTATATAAGATGTTTTTTTTTAAAATTTTTGTGAAAAACATGGCATCAAAGGACAGTTTCCATAGCAAAAAATTCTCAACAAAATGGAGTGGTAGAAAGAATGAATAAAACAGTTCAACAAATGGCATGTGCCATGCTTTATGAATCATGAACACCTCACACATTTTGGGGAGAAGCAATACATATAGTCGTGGATATACTTAACAAAGCCCATGTTCAAGTAAATAGTGATAAAACTCCATATGAACTCTGGTATGGTAATCCTGTAACTGTCAAACAATTTAGAATCATTGGAATAAATTTTTTCAGAAAGAAAAATGAAGATAAGTTTGGAAGTTTTGAATCTAGAGCTGATGAAGGAATCCTTCTCGGATACTCTTCCAAAAGAAAAGGATATAAATTTTATAATAAAAGACTCCAAAATATTGTCGAAAGTATAGATGTTGTGATTAATGAAGCATCCATAGGTACCAAAAGGGAAGCACAATCAGATGATAAACCAATCCCTACTAAAATCCAAGAAGTTGTAGGAGAATAAGTTAATGAAAATGCAGGTATGTTAGAAAAGACTCCATCGAGGTATGTTCAAAATAATCATCCTAAATCTCAAATTCTAGGTGATAAGTAAGCAGGAATACAAACTAGAATAACTTGTGCTGGACCATCTAGTCATGTAGACTTATTATCCACAATTGAACCTCAAAATATGAATCAAGCAAGAAAAGATGAATGTTGGGTCAAGGAAATGCATGAAGAACTCGATCAAATAGAAAAGAACCATACATGGGAACTTGTACCAAGGCTTCATAATAAAAATGTAATTGGTACAAAGTGGGTGTTTAAGAACAAACTGAATGAAAATGGAGAAGTAATTCAAAACAAAGCAATACTTGTATGCAAATTCTATGCTCAACAGGAAGGGATAGACTTTAAAGAGACATTTGCACCTGTAGCTATACTTGAAACCATAATAATGTTTCTTGCATTTTCCAGATTTTTAAATTTTAAAGTATATCAAATGGATGTTAAATCTAAATTTTTAAATGGGGACCTATAATAAGAATTTGATATTGAAAAACCTGAAGGATTTATACTTGGAAATGATAAAAATATTGTTTGCAAACTTAAGAAGGAAATATATGGGTTAAAACAAACTTCTCATGCATGGTATTATCATCTTGATAGGTATCTTCATCAACAAGGATTCAAGGAAGGATCTGGAGATAAAAATTTATATTTAAAATATGAAAAATACAAACTTTTGGTAGTAGTGGTTTATGCTTATGACACCATATTTGGAAGAAATGTTGAATCTATGAGTCAATTATTTGCTTCAGCTATGCAGTAGGAATTTGAAATGTATTTAATGGTAAGCTAACATAATTTCTTGTTATTCAAGTTCATCAAACTAAATAAGGTATCTTTGTTTCTCAAACCAAGTATCTCAAGTAGATCATGAAGAAATATGGAATGGATTATTGTAAACCTGTGTGCAAACCAAGGTAACAGGATGCAATCTCAGCCAAAATGATGACTCTCCTAGAGTTAATCAACCTGAATATAGAGCTATGATTGGTAACTTACTTTATCATACAAGTACAAGACCATACATTATGCATTTAGTTGTCATAGTTGGACGATTTGAAGAAAATCCTAAGGAAAATCATCTCAAAGCAGTCAAGAGGATATTCAAGTACCTTCAAGGCACTCAAGAATTTGGTTTATGGTATCCCAAAACACATCACATATTTTTCACTTCGTGCTTACATAGACATAGACTGAGCAGGTAATGCTTATGATTGTAAAAGCACTAGTGGAGGAGCATTATATTTGGGTCCTTGCTTAGTTTCTTGGTTTAGTAAAAAACAAAGTTATATTTATTTATCAATTGTTAAATAAAAATATGTTGTTGTTTCCTCTTGCTGTACTCAATTGCTATGGATGTCCCAAACATTGCAAGACATTCAATTCACTTTTCCTCAACCTGTACCTATTGTTTGTCACAACACTAGTGCCATAAGTATCTCTAAAAATCTTGTCATGCATACAAAAACTAAGCACATCCCAATCAAACACCATTTTCTTAGAGAGTAAGTTCTTGAGAAAAAATTCACGTTGGATTATGTTCCTTCAAAGGAAAAAGTTGCAGATTTATTCACCAAGCCTCTTCCATGTGATTCCTTTGAATATCTCATATAAAAATTAGGAATTATCCCTATATCTTCACTCTACTAATTTTTCCAACATAATAAGAACAAGAATGTCATGTTTAGGGGGAGTTGTGGCTATAAAAATCAACATTTTATCTTTTGTACGCAGATCTTATGAAATTCGGTCATGTGTATACATTTTTCTTCATATGTAAAATCGTGTATGCTTCTCAATAATGAAAAGGAGTGGCATAGATTTGGGCGGAACATCTCATATGTTTCCATCATTTCATTTTTTTCTTTTTGGTTTTGACATTGGTTTGTTGCAGTCTATTTGTGGTGCTCTTATGCTGGTTAAGGTATTGGGTCATGATGAATATTTATATGTTGCAAGGTCTTTTATATGTCTCCTTGATAGGTGAGAAATATATGATGTGATCATATGGTGAAGAGCTGACACAAATTCAAGGGGAGCATCTTCCATGCTTCTATGGTCCATCATTGTTAGCATTATGGTTTCTTGAGATTTCCTTGTTGCATTATGCTAACTATGATTGTTGGTCATTTTACTATATGGTTATTGTAGTTGTAATTAATGAACATATATGTGTTGCTTGGGTTGATCATGATGAAGTTATGAATGTTACCTTATTATTGATCGGTGTTACATGTTCATGCACTTGATAAGGAGGATATGTATGTTATTGAGAATACATTGTCTTATCTGCCTATTGTTTCTTGGCGATGAAGATATTCATGTTGTTGTCATTATGCCAATTATTTTTCCCGTGTCAAATGATTATGTTGTAGATTCCTATATTATGCATGTTGATTGTTGATGACTATCATGTTCTTGATACAAATGATTCTTCATTATTGAGATTCTTGTTTATGGTTATCAATGTCATGTATGTCTCTTGATGTAAGGGTCATGAAAATAACTATGTTGTAATCACTGTAAAATTCAATCATATATGGGCCATTGGGATTGAGTCATGTCATATATGTAACCCCATTATTGTGGGTAATTTATGTAAAATTGGGTCCAATATGTAAACCCATTATGTTGGGTGATTAATGTAATCATGGGCACATAGAGTCATTGGTGATAGGAAAGGTCATATTTGTTTGAGTCATAAATCCTTTTACTTTATTTAATATCTTCAAAAATTCCAGCATATGCTCAGGGGGAGCATGGTCAGAATGCAGATTTCATGATTCATAGTAGCCTGGTTCATCACTTTTCCCTTGATGTCAAAGCGGGAGAGAAGACTTGGTGTTTGCAGATATGTTTGCAGGTTTTGTAGGTGACTTCCAAACACCAAAGTAGTTACCATTAAGTCAAAAGTGGGAGATTGTTGGCATTATGACTAATGTGTTTTCCTTGATGACAACCTACTTGAAAAATATGTTCTTGATTTCAACATAATTATAATATGATGGATATGGAAGTACTTAAGATATCAGGAATATTAGTACAGATACTACAAAGGATATGTGAGAGAATCGATAACTTAGTCACATGATGCATGAAAAATCTGAAGTTTAAGATGTATAGATGGTTCCTGTAAGGGAGAGTTGCATACATATGCAGGTCCTATGGACAAAATTCATGTACATAATGTGAACCATGGAATTTTGGATATTGGGGGTCATTACCATGGTAATTTCCCATAGTAATTGTGGTGGAAAAATTTATTTGATCCCATCAAAATTACCAAAGGATTTACTTGAGGTATTGACCAAGGAAAAAGCAATATAAGAATATGGAGATCAAGGTGTTGGGGGTGCAAGTGAATAGTTTGTCATGTGTGATCTGGTCTAAAACAAGTCTGCGCCAGGGAGCAAGGAAAAGATTCAAATCTGGAAGATATGAAAGTGCATTAAGTACAAATTGTTATACTTGCACAATGTGTGTATATTTGAATATCTAATGATGCAATATCTTTTTGAATGTGCTTGAAACAATATTTAACAGTGAAATTTGCAAAAAATATGATTGTGGCTTGCAACAAATATTTGCTTCAGTAGTTTAAATATTTTTGCATTGGTTTTCTTCAATAAGGAAGTGTACACATGTGAATCTAGTTCAATGCACTTGCGTATAAAATTTGTGATATTTTATTCAGTATGTTGGTATATCTATGTGGGTGTTATGCATCATAATCACATACATACACAAATTTGTTTCATGGAGGCCGCATATATGTACTATGGTTTTCAATTACCATATTATGATGACAATTGATGATATATGTTCTATTTTCTATTTTCTATCAATGATGTCTTTATATGCATAGTCTGTATCTAGCATTATTTTCTGGGTTTATTTGATTGTGGATTGGAATATGGTTAGTGATGATTGTACAAGATGTTGTTACACAAAAAAATGTCACCCTGACATTCTGCTGACTGTATGAGCTCATTGACACTCATACTTACCTCCTCTGCAAGTATTACAACCTTTACTCTTCATGTCAAGCCCTGAAACAAGAAGAAAAACCCTAAAAATCCCCTTAACATTGGTATCGCACTTTGTCTATATCTTTCCTGCGGTCCCGCACCTAATGTTCAGCTCTCCTGCGGACCTAAAACACACTTTCTCTTTTTTATAGGTGTGGACTCCTGTAAAACTCGAAAAGGCGAGAAAGTAAAGTGAAAAAGTTTAATTTTGGTCAATTCTAGAAGGTTCTAGATGAGATTTTTTGGGGATGAGTACACTTTGATAAGGTGCATGTATCCCACACCTTAAGGAACTAATCCCTTGATGTGAGGATCCTATCCCTTTGAAGGAGGATTCTATCCCTTAAAAATTGGAATCCTAACCTCCTCATCTGCTCTATAAAAGGAGGCATTGGGTAGCCTCAAAGGGGTTAAAGGAGGGAAGATTTTTGAGTTGAAGTGCTGTTGAGATTTAGACTTCTTTCTACTGAGCTTTTGAGAGGAAAGATCACATACCTCTTTGTGCTCCTAGAGGAAGAGTGCAAGACTTATCAAAGTAGAGGAGACTCCTGCTTCGGACCCCGGGAAGGCCTTTCAAACATCAAGGCTAAGGTTGTAAGGTTCTTCTGTTATTTTAAGATTAATACAATCAAGTTTTTTTTTTCTCAATAAATTGTCGTTCGATTGTTTATTTCAATAAGCTGTCGTTTTGATTATTTATTTCATAGATTCCTTGATCACTATGATAGGTATGTTTTATAATTATTTGTTATACAGGTGCTATTGATATTTTCTTGTTTGTGATTGCAGATCAATGAAAAACGATACTTTCTTGCGACGAAAGAACTCTTGTTGCGACGGAAGGATTATTGATGCGACGAAAGCACTACAACCGCAAATAAGCATTTGGATCTAAGGTAGGATCGACACCTTTATAACATTTATTTGTAAAATGAATATATTTAGAGAAAGACAAAGTTAGTTGTTCATTTGTTGCTAGATTGTCTTCTGACACTAGGGAGATCGGTCTTGTCCGCAAGAACGATTTATCCGTCCAACAAATTGGCGACTCCGCTGGGGAGATCGGTCTTGTTCCTTTTACTGTGTCAACCTCATTAAAAAATGAATCAGTGGGTCCGAGGATAGTTCCTTTTACTATGTCAACCTCGTTAAAAAATGAATCAGTTGGTCCGAGGATAGTTCCTTTTACTGTGTCAACCTCGTTAAAAAATGAATTAGTGAGTTTGAGGATAGTTCCTGTTACTGTGTCAACCTCTTTAAAAAAAAATGAAACATGTCTATGAGGAGAGTTCCTTTTACTGTGTCAACCTCGTTAAAAAATGAATCAGTTGGCCAGGACAATTCCTTTTACTATGTCAACCTCGTTAAAAAATGAATCAGTGAGTGCTGAGGATAGTTCCTATTACTGAGTCAACCTCGTTAAAAAAATGAATCAGGTTTGAGGATAGTTCCTTTTACTGTGTCAACCTTGTTAAAAAATGAAACAGTGAGTCTGAGGAGAGTTCTTTTCCTGTGTCAACCTCATTAAAAAATGAATCAGTGAGTTCGAGGATAGTTCCTTTTACTGTTTCAACCTCATTAAAAAATGAATCAGTGGTCCGAGGATAGTTCCTTTTACTATGTCAACCTCATTAAAAAATGAATCAATGGCCTGAGAATGGTTCCTATTACTGTGTCAACCTCATTAAAAAATGAATCAGTGGCTGGTGAGGAGAGTTCCTTTTACTGTGTCAACCTCGTTAAAAAATGAATCAGTCGGCGATGAGGACAGTTCTTTTCCTGTGTCAACCTCATTAAAAAATGAATCAGTAGGTAGATTGTAGAGAGTAGATTGGTAGATTAGAATAAATAGTTTCTGAGGACGGTTCTTTTCCTGTGTCAACCTCGTTAAAAAATGAATCAGTTGGTGAGAGGATAGTTCCTTCTACTAAGTCAACCTCATTAAAAAATGAATTAGGTATGAGGACAGTTCTTTTCCTGTGTCAACCTCATTAAAAAATGAATCAGTAGGTTATGTAGGTAGATTAGAAATAACTAGTTTCTGAGGATAGTTCCTTTTACTGTGTCAACCTCGTTAAAAAATGAAACACGTTGCCATGAGCATAGTTCTTTTCCTGTGTCGAGCTCGTTAAAAAATGAAACAAATCCTCCCCTAATTGAGTCAAGTCTTTGAATAGACCTCGTAAATGTTAAGTCATATATTTAGGTTAGTTTTTAGGTCGGGTCTTTCATATGATCTCGTAAATGAACCTTCATTCCATCCAGCTATTAATTACCAGCAGTGTACTTAGTTGAATGAAATGAAGCTGGGGGGGCATGCGCTCTAGCAGTTATGCTTAGGGGGCATCAAGCACAATTTTCTCTTTGTTTCAAGCTTGTGTAAAAATGAAACCACTCTGAAGCATAGTTTTTCTCTGTTTCAAGCTTTTGTAAAAATGAAACCTATCTTGAGTCAATTTCGGTTATTTTCGAGACTCGTTAAACTCATGAAAATCCCGAGATTATTTTTCTATCTTTCATTCTCGTAAAACACATGAAAATTCCAAGTTCTTTCCGTCTTTTCCTGCTCGTTAATTAAATTGAAATTTGACCACAGGAGTACATTTTTATCCCTTTTCGAACTCGTTAAAACTTACGAAAAAGTGAAAACTACTGAGTATACTTTTATCACTTTTTCGGACTCTTGAAAATTACGAAAAAGCGAAAACCCTAGAGTCCTCTTTTAAGCCCTTTTCAGACTCTCTAAACATGAAAATATTGCCGAGTACTTGACTATTCAAAATCGTTAAAGTAAGTGAATGATCGTCCTTTCAGTATAAGTTTACCCCTTTTACGGACTGAAATGGACTATTTACGAAAAAGGTATACGTTGACTAAATACGGTCAATAGAGTTCTCTCCCGCATTATTTTATCCTTTTTCGGGCTCGAGAGACTAAATTTACGAAAAAGTACACCCATGGAGTTTTCTTAAGTTTTTTCTTCCGACTCCCTAAAATTGAAAAACACCGAGTTTCTCCTATACTGGACTCGTTAAAACTTAACAGTAAAGGACCTATTTAATTTTCAACAGGAACGAACCACTCCTTCTTAGGGTTCGAATATCAAACTAAGTTGGACTCATCCGAAGGATGAGCTTATAATCAAGCAAATGTTATCCTCCTCAAGCTTGTCAAAAATAAAGAGGTACTTGCCAGAAATGGTGGGGGAAAAGAGAGAAAAACGAACCTGTTTGTTACATTTTGATTATTCGGAAAACCGTTAACCACTCTTGAACACGACAGTTTTTGTCCACCTAGGTTGGGAAATCCTTTGCCTAACATTTAATCAAACCATATTGAAAGTCTTCAGCCGGTTTCTGGGTATTAGCTTTGGGTAAATTGTCACCAAGCCATCTGCAGTGTCGTTATGTGTTCAAGAGGACAGTTCAAATAAACCATTCATCTGCAAAATATTTGTCTTCCATTTTGACTATCCCTGAGTCAGTCCTTGCCAATATATTTCTTCAAAACTTGATCTATGATTTTGTGTTGTGGGCTTGCCTACGACGGATCACTTTCTATCGACAACAGCTCATTATCTAGGAAGTTGATCCAGAAATCTTCAGTACCTTGAAATCTGCATGCCTCAATGGCAGGTTTCTCGCCTTCGACGACAGGTTGCATCATTGACCTTCGATCGAATGATTCCGTGACATGTTCGACTTCAGCTCATTCATTCACATTTCATGGATTGTATTGAGTACTTTGAGAGCCATTGACATTACTGGTGGTTTCTCTCACACTTGTTAACAGTTCACATCATTGACTGGTAATCAAGTGGTTTCTACCATGTTCGACTTCAACACATTTATTCACATGGATAGAATCGTACTAGTTCGAGATGCGGAAATCAAGACCCTGGATCTAGTTTCTACCATCCAGGCTGTGAGGAATTTTGTTATCATTCATACAGTAGACTATTTATAAACAGATGGCTGCGTCCATACTGTGTCTACACATGTCTATGCTGTGATGTATTCAAAATCATTCCTGTATCAGAATGATTTAAGTTAGTTCTAGATAGTTTTGATCTGAGTATGGGAATGCCTACCTCAGTGATGATATGTATCCATATATATATTTTGCATTGAATGTTTTTACAGGTTCTGACTGGGGTGTCCACAAGATGATTCTTGAAATGATAAAGTACTTCACTCTTCATATATGACAGACTTCATCTTCATCTATTTCAGACTTCGCACTTTAGGGGGAAATCTGTTACACTAAAAAATGTCACCTTGACATTCTGTTGATTGTATGAGCTCATTAACACTCATACATGCCTCCTCTTCCAGTCTTACAACCTTTGTTCCTCATTCCAAACCTTAAAAATCAGAGAAAAGTTCCTAAAAATCTCCTAAACTTTGGTATCGCACTTTCTCTATATCTTTCCTGCGGTCCCACACCTAATGTTCAGCTCTCCTGCGGACCTAAAATGCACTTTCTCTGTGTTATAGGTGTAGACTCCTGTAAAACTCGAAAAGGCGAGAAAGTAAAGTGAAAAAGTTGAATTTTGGTCAATTCTAGAAGGTTCTAGATGAGATTTTTTGGGGATGAGTACGCTTTGATAAGGTGCATGTATCCCACACCTTAAGGAACTAATCCCTTGATGTGAGGAGCCTATCCCTTTGAAGGAGGATTCTATCCCTTAAAAATTGGAATCCTAACCTCCTCATCTACTCTATAAAAAGAGGCATTGGGTAGCCTCAAAGGGGTTAAAGGAGGGAAGATTTTTGAGTTGAAGTGTTGTTAAGATTTAGACTTCTTTCTGTTGAGCTTTTGAGAGGAAAGATCACATACCTTTTTATGCTTCTAGAGGAAGAGTGCAAAACTTATCAAAGTAGAGGAGACTCCTGCTTCGGACCCCGGGAAGGCCTTTCGAACATCAAGGCTAAGGTTGTAAGGTTCTTCTATATATTTTAATATTAATACAATCAAGTTTTGTTTTTCTCAATAAATTGTCGTTCGATTGTTTATTTCAATAAGTTGTCATTTGATCATTTATTTCATAGATTCCTTGATCACTATGATAGGTATGTTTTATAATTATTTGTTATACAGGTGCTATTTAATATTTGCTTGTTTGTGATTGCAGGTCGACGAAAGAAATATTGTTGCGACGGAAGGATTCTTGATGCGACATAAGCTTTACGACTGCAAATAAGCATTTGGATCTAAGGTAGGATCGACACCTTCATAGCATTTATTTGTAAAACGAATATACTTAGAGAAAGACAAACTTAGTTGTTCGTTTGTTGCTAGATTGTCTTCTGACACTAGGGAGATCGGTCTTGTCTGCAAGAACGATTTATCCGTCCAACAGACGTTGATCTGTGATTAAGTTTCCACTATGACTCGGTATGATAGTAACTAAGAGAATGATGAGTGATTTATTTTTAGCATTCAGAAATTTCATATCTATACACATGTTTCATTTATAAGAAGCTTGTATATATGTGGTTATACTTTAGAATAGTAATGTATATATTCTAAAGTTAATATCTAATCAGAGTTTGCTTGATGGTGACAAGTTATGTGCTATTTTTGGTTGTCTATCAATCATGTCTATTTGTATCTACCGATGTTGATTGAATTTGTTGTGCATTTATTTGATCTAGTTGCAAAAGTTGGTTGAGGTTCAGTTTAGTGATTAGTTTACTTAAGTATTTAGTGGTTTGATGCTTCATTGATTTATTTGGTTTACAGTGCTTCAGTGACTCATATTTTAATATTTAGTATTTTAGCTTGGCATATTCATTTGGGATTATTGTTGATGTTACTCTGGTGTGAAAATTTGATGAAATGTGGCCTACAGGTGGTTTGATGATTGTTTGACAGGTGGATCCAGTGTGAAACATTCTGAAACATGGTCTATAAGGTGTTAAGGGTTGCAACCTCTAGTGGGGGGGTACGAGATCCCTTTCGATAGGAGTCAGTAAACAAGATAAGGGGACGGTATCTCCCTTCTAGTGGGTGCTAGAGAATGAGTGGAGGTTGTAGCCTCCTCCAAGTGGGTTCTTTCATGTTGGTAAGATATTGCACCAGTACATGATGTAATGAATATTTTCTTTATGTAATAAGAAAGAAGAGAAAGAAGAAGACAACATTTATTTTCTCCCACATTGGGTTTCCACCTAAAATCCTGGTGTTTTATGTTTTTTTGATTATGTGTTTTGATTTATCTATATTTTATTGCATTATTGATGGTGAATGAATTAATAATGCAATGGTTAAGTTAACTCACTGATGAAAGATATGAAAAATTAAGTAAATTGGATATATGTTGTTTTCATTCACCATAGTCGCGTACATGTGCGAGTTACATGAAGAAAAATAGCATACATTATTTTGAATGTGAAATTGAAAGTTAAAATGAAATAAAAATATTGATTAACCACCCCCCCCCCCCCCCTTCTTAGTACTTTTCCTAATAGGATAAATATATGTTCATAGAAGAGGCCTATGAAACTTTCTTTTGTGAATTTCTAGAATTTCTTGAAAGGTGGATTTAGAGGCTTAATGACCAAAACCTGCTTGGATATTGGATAGGGATAAATATTGGACTCCTAAATCATCCAAATACACCAATTTTTGAATAACCAAATCATGTTGGTCGTTTATTTTTGGTTGGAGAGTGTAATTGGAGGCTATATCACAAAGTTTTCCAATGAGGTTATTCTCTCATGTATGGCTATTAAATGAAATTTTTTAGGAGGTCCATGGGGATGGTTCATCCTAGCATTTCCAACGTTTGTGAAGATGTTGTTGTGTGACAAGGGCATGTTCAAGATGGTGTTTGATGCAATGAGTGACTAAGCCTCTTGTGTGATTCAGGTGAGTTGTGTGATGGTTGGGGGATAAATCTGAGTGGGAAAGATCAGTATGTAGGGTAGAAGAAAAAAAAGGATGGAAGAGGCATGAAAGACCCCTAACGAAGATGGTAGGAAGGGTATGCCAAGAATATTTGGTTTACGGATGTGGGAGAGATAAAATGAGATGGATTTTGAAGATGAGGTTCTGTGTAGTAGTATAAGGTGAAGAGGAGTCATTATTAGAAGATAAAGTTCTACATCGATACCTGCAGTTGATAAAAGTCCAGAGAAGGATATGACAAGACTACATAGGAGAAGAAAGAGTAGTGGAGATTGGAAAAGTTCAGACTGACCACGTATTAGCATCCCATGAACAGAAGGAGAGGAAGGGGAATATTCACATCTTGGACAAAGAGTGATAAAGACTATGCATCCAATGGATCCTATTCAGAGTACATCATATGCCAATCCCACCACCTCGCACACACCTATTTTCACAATAGTAAATTCTCTTCTCCTAGTAGTGTGTTGCATATTGTAGTTATTCAAGGAAGTGGCAGAAGTCAACCTAATATTCATAGTCAAAAAATTCATTTAGGAGGAATCAGATCATAGCAAATAGTAGTTAGAGCTCGTGGAACATCGACCAAAGGTGGTAGACAGAGAAGGATAGAAAATACTCTAAAGATGTCGGTATTTCAAGGTGTCGATAATGAAGATACTGGGCAACATATGCTTGTACATATGTTAGTTTCGAATGATAATAATGTGTAGGATGCAAAATAATTATTTTATACTTGAGGAATAGCTTTAGGGACCATGCTTTGGCCTAGTATATGAAATATAAAAACAGTTCCCCACTTGCATTGCCGAAATTATAGTAAGGTTTCAAACAAGAAATGCTAAAGGAGTTCTACAGACCTAAGTCTACCTCTCAATGTATGATTGAACTAAAGGATATCAAGAATAATCCATATGAGTGTATCTAGGACTATGTCCACTGGTTTAAAGTGCTATTGGGTAAGTTGGAAATAGATATTCTGTATGAGAAACACAAAGAAGGGTTTATTGTGAGGGTACCACCTCATATTTGGGTACCATTAACCCAATAGGATCTCTGCAGTTAGTCATAATCTCTGGAGAGAGAATTAAAATTGGAAGCCTCTCCAACAGTTGCAGTGGTGGGAGAAAACTTTGTTATTATGCAAATTTAGTTATAGATGGTTTCAATTGCAAAACAATTGCATAATTTGGGAAAGGGGGAAAGGACAACACACACATGCTTAGTCCACAATATGTAGTGTAGAAGGGAATCATAGGAATGAATGCCCCATGTTGAACGAGTATATGGAAACTAGTGATACTGATCTAATGGTGTAGGGAAGAGGCTTATGGTGTGAAATATGTAGAGTGTGGGGTCATACACACACAAATTTCCCGATGATGTAGAAGTATGAGGCTTCTGTAAGAACCTTATTTTGTGATTTCTATAAGTTTTATTTTCATGACATTAACCATTGTAGGGCATTGGAATTGATGTGTGACTGCACTATGGATGTGTATAGAGTATATGATGTTCAAGACAGTTTGGTGCACAACTACACCTAACTTGGAAGAGGTTAGGGTGTGATGGGTAGAGGACATGCAGTATTTTCATGACCTATATGTGAAAGAGGAACTTTTGGATGAGGAAGGGAGTCGATTGTTTGCTACAATTGTGGACAAATTGGACACCTTGCTAGGGATTTTCCTAATCCATGCTCAACATGCACATATTTTAGGGCTTTGGAGCATGAAACAAAGGAATTCCCTTAAATGATTGCCAAAATACAAGAGAAGAAGGGTCAAAACTTGCAAAAGGTGATAGTTAGAGTTGCGCGGAGATCAATCATAAGTAAAAGTTTTTACGTGTGGAGGGAACAAGACTAGGGCATATGTTTTCAATCAAACTAGTATTGGAAAACGATGGGTCCAAAAGGACACATATCCACCTCCAAATTTTGATCCTCAAAGGGATAAAGACACCTATAAAAAGGCACGTAGGTAATTAGTCGCGACTAACTAGACTACCCTTAAGGATAGCCCTATATATGATATGACTTGGATATATGAAAAAATAATTGGAAAGGATTTGGAGGGAGGGGATAAATCAATTAGGGAATTTTTGAAAAGTTATTTGGACTTAATGTAAGATGATGAATCCCTATAGAAGTTTTGTAAGATGATTTACCAATGTGTGAAGGAGACATAGAAGCAATTAGCACATATAACTAGGAATTTAGTATGAAGCTCTTATTATGCATATAATTTTTTACTTAGATCAGTGCATCATTCATTCATCAGATGTTTAGTAAGTAGTAAGTATGTGCAGTAAGAATAGAATATATCATCACACATAAGAAACACACATGAACACCAGGATTTAAGGTGGAAACCCAATTCGGGAGAAAACCATCACTGCTATGATCTCTGTCTTCAATATTTATTATAAATAAAACTGCTGACAATCATGTACTGGAGCAGACTCATACCAGCATGCAGGCACCCACCTACAGAAGGATGCAACGTTCTCTTGTTCTCCAGCTACTACTAGAAGGGAGCTTCAACCCCCTGATCTCATTTACCAGCCACTCCTGGAAGGGAGCTACTACCCCCTGATCTCGTTTACTAGCTACCACTAGAAGGGAGCTACAACCCCCTTATCTCATTTACCAGCTACCACTGGAAGGGAGCTACAACCCCCTCACTGAAGGCTTCCACCCTCAGCACCACCATCGACCACGTTTCATCAATTTTCATACTGGATCCCATAGCTTCCACACAACACACCTTGTAGGCCTCTTTTCATCAGATTTTCAAACTGGACCCACTCCACACATTTAAGCTCAAAGAACATTCATCAAACTGAAACTTATAACCCATTCAATTCATTCATTGAATCATCAACCAATCAACCAACCAACCACTAATATTTAATCATAATAAACTAGCAGCATAATCAATATTCAAACAACTTAGATCTGTATGAAGACATCATTGACAGAAAACAATAATACAACAAAACAAATCATAGATTTCCTTTTGAACACTTCAGCAAAACCCTATATTCCATACGCACTTTTACTTCACTGAACCCGCGTATATATGCGCTTTTACAGAGACAAACTTGTGTATATATCTACAAACATTTCAGGACTAACCTTAGATTCCATACGCGCTTTTGTCGAAACCAATCCACATATATATGTGTTTTCGCTACGACGAACCTGCATATAGATCTGCAAACATTGTAGGGCTGCGAAACTTCTTCAGAACAGATAAACAACTCAGATCTTACCCTTCACTTTAGAAAAAATTCGCCAGATCACAGATCCAAACTTTTCATAAACAGATCTAGAAGATACATAGTCATTTCAAGTTTAGAGATCCCGATCCATCATTTTATTCATAGGTACATTATTAATTGAGATCTGTTAATAAAATGTAACCCATTCCATGCAGATATACTTCAGAGTGAAGTATTCATTCAATACCCAGACATATGCACCCCCTTTCACTATGATCTTCTTCTCCTTATATAGATTTATCATTTATCAATACCATGAGCCAAACCACACAACTTCTGATGGTATTCTTGGATGGAATCACATAGACAATACAACAGTCAATACTGTGGGCTAATACCATGGTATTTCCCCTTGGTATCATAATTTTAGAGTGCAAAAGGCATACGCGACTTGGAGCATTCGTTTTCGCGTGTATACGCAACTTCTCTTCATAAAAACTGTGTATATGCTAACCCTGAATGTATATGCAGGTTGCCTTCACAAAAGTAGCGTATACATTGAGACATATTATATTTATAATTTCTATGGCACTTACTGTAATTATTTTCTCTGTCACATCTGAACTAATCTGTAGCTACATCATTCTTGCATTTTTAACACATAGGTTTCTTATCATAGGCAACTCATCAAGTAGGTTTCCATCAAGGACAACTTCATCAAGTAGGTTGCCATCAAGGAAAACAAAATCTCCCCCTTTGGACTTGATGGCAACCACGATGGTGTTTGATCACCACAATGGATATATATGTTAATCATAACCATTATTCAAACACCATGATACTCTCCCCCTTTGTCATCAAGAGAAAAGGGCGGATCAAAACCAAAACAAGGTTTCTCTTCCCTTGTAGAAAGATGAGCTCTGTAGATCTGAAGTGCACTGAGCTTACCATGCTCCCCCTGAGTTCATGCTGAATCTTTAGATAGATTTTTCAATGAAGTACATGACTCTATAACTCAACCAAGTATGACCATTCCTATCACCATGGACTCATACTTACATCAATGATCCAACCAAGTGGAATTACATATTTGACTCAACTACCCAACCAAGTGGGTTTAAAAATTTGAACTAGTCCTTACATGATTGAATATGACAATTTACATCATAGGTCTCAACATGACCTTTTCATCAAATGACTTTTTATAAACAAGACCAACGAATCTCAATCATGAGATCAGACCACAACAAACATTTAGAATGCCAATAATGTATCCTTTCCCACAAGACAAGTGCTCCCCCTTAGCTTGTGCAACCTCAATACTTTCAAAAGCAAATCATCAAGGCATCTTCATAAAAAATATTAGGGATTGAAATAGAAATGTAAGAACTGGAACATCACCAGATATACCCAACAGCACCGCAACTGTTCTGAAAATGCTGACCCAGAAAATTGTGCCAGCAAAAACCCATACATGGTTTTCTGTATATAAACTCACGTATATACGTGACTGTCCTTTATGAAATATGTGTATCCAATTTAATCTTTTGAATTTAAGCTGATCTGATCTTCTGAATGGCAGAGACAGCTTCTAGCTTTTGTCTGAGATATTCGAAAGCTTCCCTGGGAAGAGGTTTAGTAAATATATCAACAACTTGTTCTTTGGAGGGAACATATTCCAATTTCACCTTTGTTCAAGCACTTGTTCACATAAGAAGTGATATTTGATAGGAATGTTTTTGGTCTTGGAATGCATGACATGATTCCTTGAGATACTGATGGAACTTTTATTATCACACATAATGGATATGGGAGGTGAACGTTTGATTTGAATGTCATGTAAAGTCTGCATCATCCAAATAAGTTGTGTGCAACATGATGCGACAGCCATATATTATACTTCTGCTGTAGATAAGGCAATAGAGCTTTGCTTCTTGCTAAACCAAGATACTAATTGGGTCCCCATGAAGAATGCACCACCACTAGTGCTTTTCTAATCATCAACCTGTGACCAGGTCTATGTTTCCAGCATCATAGTGTCTTTTTTTTGTGGTAGAAATCAGCTATCAACTCAATCTCTTGTCTTTATCAAGGTGAACTTTCCATTTCCTCTTTGTAGAAACATATGTGGGAATCATCATGAAATAGAGTAGAGTGGCACCATATAGCACGAGAAAACACCATAGACTTGTATCATCAAATATCTGAGAGAAGAAAGATAAGACAATGTATCCATGTCTTCAAGTGTCATCCAACAATTGTAGCATAAGCACATCAGTAACCAACATCAGGATCTTTGAAGCAAAATCATATTCTTGCCAAGAATAATTATCATACTGGAACAACTTCATCATAGTCAACATGTATTGAGAAATCATGTGATATGTTATTACCAAGGTCTTATATAATCATGATGTTCATCAACAACAAAATCTGCATGTTTTGTCCTTATATCTGAATCATTAGACTTGCATCAAATCCACGTGTGAAAATAAAGATACTCTTCTGCAAAACGTGATCAGGGCTCATCCATAATCTCATCATAAGAAATATATTTATCATGACAACATCATTCTAACATGATCATCACGAGAATAAGCAAACATAATGCCAACAATGCAACTTTAGTAGTTAGGCTAATGCTCCCCCTGAACTAGTGTTACATATTCATATTCAAGTATGACCATATCATATCAGCAGACTGAAACCATCAACATTAGATCAAGAAAATTATAACTGTCAGTAGCTTATCAAAAATCTATCTTGAGTCTGATTCACTTTTTTTCTTATCAGAGAAAAACATAGGCAATTTTTTCCAACAGAACTCCCGTGTTAAGCAGCTTTAGTTCATGAAACCCGCGTATAGAAAGTGAAATATAGAAAAAAATTCACAACTTCATATCCCTTTGAATTTTTACCACCTGTACATGTCTTCTCTTGTCACATTAGATGCACTGTCAGAAATAAACACAACTAGTATTACCAAACCAACCATGGGAATCACCATATATTGCTCCCCCTGTGATGATACATTATTGATTCCTATAATGTATCTTACATCACTCCTGTAGTCATTATGAGAAGTAAACTTTAGAAGCGAATGAATACAGTAGGGCCAACATTCCCTACGTTTTTTACTGGAGCTTCTTCTTTTTCCAGCTTTGCTGGAAATTCTCCAATTTCTCCGATCTGTTCATCATACTTAATCTGCATTCCTTTTCTACATGCCCATACATGTTACAAGAATAAAATATTATGTGACCAGAAAAGGGAGCATAGGGATCATAATATTTTTTTCTAATCTTTCTTCTATTGCAATCAACTACTTTATGACCAAAATTGCTGCATGAAAAACAATATCCCTTAAAGAAACCTGAGTACCTGGGAGCTGATTGTCTTTCTGTGTTTGACTGAAACAATTTGCTTCTGCACTTGGCTGCAATATGTCCATAATTATGACATATAAAGCATTCAAAATTATTGATCAATGGAGAGAATTGATTGATACTTCTATATTTAGGAGCGAATGATTTCGTTTGAGAATTCATGATTTTCGGTTGACTTTTTGTCTCTTTAAACAATTCAAGTTTTGCATTGATATCCTTTGAATCTTTAGTATTGTCTTGTGAACTAGATTTTCATTTAACAGTTTCATGAAAACCAAGAACAAATTTAATAGAGGGATACCTTTGACCACTAAGAATACTATCCAAAATCTTAGTACTATCGTGAAACCTCAAGAATTTATCCTTTTCTTCTAATTTACCTTTTAAAATGTTTACCTCAACCTCCAATTTTTGGCATTGCTTCTTCATACTTTCTTCGACCCTTCTCCCTTATTCTACTTGTTCATTCAATTTTAGAATCTCTTATTTCAACCCATTTTCTTGTTCTTCAAATGATTTTAGAAGTTCTTCATTCTTCTTATTTGATGTTTCCAGATATGCTTTGAGAGAGATGATTTATGCTTCAAGTCCTTCACTGTGATTGGTTACTTCATCCTGCAGCCTTTGATACTTGTTTATTTGTACATTCATTCTAGAGATCATATCTTTGTGTATAGATTCCCTCTCATTAAATAATCTTTGTTGATCTTCACTTTAACCTTGAGATTTGAAATTACTGCTTCTAGATCCATAACATTACTTTCACTTTGGTTTTCACTATCTTCACTATTGCATGCACAAGAAAGTGAATCACAAGAACAACAATCAATACCTGTTTCATCTTCTTCATTTTCTGCTGTACATGTTTTCTGAGATATCTTCTTTCTTTGAGTAGCCTTCTTCTTTTGCTTCCTTCCCATTATGACGGATCTCCTTCAAGCGATCAAGCTCCTTTAGAAGGACCTGCTCTGATACCAATTGTTGGGAAAAATAATAAGAGGGGGGAGTGAATCAGTATTTATAGCTTACTAAAAAATTTTACTCTTTCCTTACTAAATTCCATTCACGACTTTAATGAACCCAACTCGCGTATACATGTGGATATCCTTAAGAAAACTTTCATATTACCAGAGATCTTATTATGCATATAATTCTTTACTTGGATCAGTGCATCATTCATTCATCAAATGTTTCATTCAGCAAATGTTTAGTAAGTAGTAAGTATGTGCAGTAAGAACACAACAGATCATAACACATAAGAAACACACATGAACACCAGGATTTAAGGTGGAAACCCAATTCGGGAGAAAACCACCACTCCTGTCATATCTGTCTTCAATATTTATTATAAATAAAATGGCTTACAATCATGTACTGGAGCAGACTCATACCAGCACGTAGGCACCCACCTACAGAAGGATGCAATGTTCTCTTGTTCTCCAGCTACTACTAGAAGGGAGCTTCAACCCCCTGATCTCATTTACCAGCCACTCCTGGAAGGGAGCTACTACCCCCTGATCTCGTTTACTAGCTACCACTAGAAGGGAGCTACAACCCCCTTATCTCATTTACCAGCTACCACTGGAAGGGAGCTACAACCCCCTCACTGAAGGCTTCGACCCTCAGCACCACCATGGACCACGTTTCATCAATTTTCATACTGGATCCCACAGCTTCCACACAACACACCTTGTAGGCCTCTTTACATCAGATTTTCAGACTGGACCCACTCCACACATTTAAGCTCAAAGAAAATTCATCAAACTAAAACTTATAACCCATTCAATTCATTCATTGAATCATCAACCAATTAACCAACCAACCACTGATCTTTAATCATAATAAAATAACAGCATAATCAGTATTGAAACAACTCAGATCTATATGAAGACATCACAGTAATACAGCAAAACAGATCAGAGATTTCCTTCTGCGCACTTCAGCAAAACCCTAGATTTCATATGCACTTTTACTTCACTGAACCCGCATATATATACGCTTTTACAGAGACAAACCTGTGTATATATCTGCAAACATTTCAGGATTAACCCTAGATTCCATATGCGCTTTTGCTAAAACCAATCCCCGTATATACGCATTTTTGCTACGACAAACTTGCGTATAGATCTGCAAACATTGCAAGGCTGCGAAACTTCTTTAGAATAGATAAACATCTCAGATCTTACCCTTCACTTTAGAAAACATTCGCCAGATCACAGATCCAAACTTTTCATAAATAGATCTAGAAGATACATAGTCATTTCAGGTCTAGAGATCCCGATCCATCATTTTATTCATAGGTGCATTATTAATTCAGATCTATCAATAAATTGTAACCCATTCCATGCAGATATACTTTAGAGTTAAGTATTCATTCAATACCCAGACATATGCACCCCCTTTCACTATTATCTTCTTCTCCTTATATAGATTTAGCATTTATCAATACCATGAGCCAAACCACACAACTTCCGATGGTATTCTTGGATGGAATCACATAGGAAATACAACGCTCAATATTGTGGGCTAATACCATGGTATTGCCCCTTGGTATCATAATTTTAGAGCGCAAAAGGCATACGCAACTTGGAGTGTTCATTTCCGTGTGTATATGCAACTTCTCTTCATAAAAATGTGTATATGCTAACCTTGAATGTATACGCAGGTTGCCTTCACAAAAGTAGCGTATACATTGCATCCATACGCGGGTTGCCTTCACAAAAGTAGCATATACATTGAGACATATTATATTTATCATTTCTCTGGCACTTACTGGAATTATTTTCTCTGTCACATCTGAACTAATCTGTAGCTACATCATTCTTACATTTTTAACACATAGGTTGCTTATCATAGGCAACTCATCAAGTAGGTTTCCATTAAGGACAACTTCATCAAGTAGGTTTCCATCAAGGACAACACATTACATCATATTGCCAACACTTGAAGGATATCTAAAAATTCATTGTGTAGAGAGAAGACTACGTTAAACAACCATAAATGGCGTGCTAAATTTGTGAGGCAGTGGTTCATGCATTTCAAACTTAGAAGAAGGGTTCGAGAATTGCAAAAATTGATTACACAAGATATCCACCCGAAGGTGTGTGAATATCACCGATGAAATACATTGGATAGGGACATAAGTGCATGATACCCAGAGGTATGATGGTTTAATCAATGCGGGATCTGTTTATTATGAATTTGAGCAAACAATGATTAAGAACCTACGATTGCTAGTCTTCAATGTTTCCCTAAAAGACACTCATGTGTGAGGGTGGTTCGTGCAAAAGGTTGATGTAGGCACATGGTTTTAAGGTGAGCACATATTTTTTATTCAATTTGGGGTTAATCTAGAGCTTAAAAGGAGTTAAATGCACAGGTTTGGATTTCCCCACAACCCATGTGAAGAGATGTATCAGAACATGGAACAAAACAGGGATACCCTAAGTGGACTGAGTTCACATATTCATTAGGGGAATTTCGAGGTCTAAAATGGGCCTCCTAAGGAAATTATAAAATAATAGTGGATATAATAAAATAAGATTTGATTACATCATCAAATTTTAGAGGGAAAAAAGAAAAAAATATTTTTTCAACTCTTATTTTCAACTTATCTACCAAATTTTTTACTCAAATTTTGAGCAGGAGTACTCATTGGATGCAAAATTTAATTCCCCATCTAAGGAGTACCCATGTTACATACTTTCTATGGATCCTACTACACGGAAAATGAGAAATACATGAAAAGCGTGATTGCAATCACGTTTTTTTATGTATTTCTAATTTTTCTTGTAGCAGGGTTCGTCAAAAGTATGCAACATGGGTAATCCTTGGATGGGGAATTAAATTTTGCATCCAATGAGTACTCCCGCTCAAAATTTAAGTAAAAACTTTGGGAGATAATTTGAAAATATGAGTTGGAAAAATAGTTTTATTATTTTATTATTTTTTAATCTTTTTACCCTTTTACTTAAAAAATGGTGGATCATCCCCCATGGTTTACATCATCATCTTGAATCCTATTAGTTCTTATAAAGTTATTTTGGCTGTACAATATTCTTAGGAGGCCCATTTTAGACCTCAAAATTCCCATAATGTATGCACACGTTGGACGACATTCCCATAAATTTGTATGTGTAGCTGGAAGTGCACAGAGGTATCATGAAATGGGAGGATATGACCCAAAACTTCAAGGAGACCTTTAGTTTTGTGGTTGAATACAAAGCACTGGATCACATGCTTAAGGCGTCAAAGTATAAATTTTTTTCATCTGAAATATGGCTTGGACAAAGGATGAATCTGAAATATGGCTTGGAAAATCCAAATATGGTTCTGATCGAGGACTACTTGGATGATTAGATAGTAGAGAATATACTTGAACTGTTAAGGAAATATCAATATTTTTTCCCGAATACTTTTTTTGAGATGAAGAGCATCACAGGTGAGTTGGGGGAGGTATAAAATCCTCTTAAGTTGGATGTTATATTAGTTAAATAGAGACCATACATGATTAATATGATATATAAGCATAAGTAAAGAATGAACTAGAAATAATGTTGGAATTCGATGTTATTGAGCCAGTGGAGGATTCATAATTGATAAGCCCCATGGTAGTTCAAAACAAGAAAATGAGGAAGACTAGGGTCTGTGCTGACTTGAGAAAGCTCAACGATGTTTGTGTACCTGACCTGTTTCCCACCCTATTTACAAGTGGAGTCTTGGATGGTGCTTGGGTTCAAGAAGTATACTCTTTTACTAATGGGTTCTTAGGATATCATCAGATCCAAAATACTAATGAAGACTGACATAACACTATGTTTGCGACAGAGTGGGGTTAGTTCTAGTACATGATAATTCCCTTTGGATTTAATAATGCACCTACCATTTTTTCCAGAATTTTTGTTGTATCTATTATCACTCAGTAATTTCTCCAATTTCAAAGAGAGAGCTCACCAAAGTAACCACAAACCTACTTCAAATTCTAGGATCTAGCCTTCCTAGAATTTAGAGAGGGCTCTGATCTCTTTAAAATTTATCTTTGTTTTGATTGAAAATATTAGGCTAGTTATGAAAGGAAAATTGGTTTAGTTTTAAAGCGTTTGGTAGGAAAAATCACTTAGAGGTAAAATAGAGAGAAATCTACTTGTCCATTGGGCTATGGAGTCTAAATAAAGCTAGCAGCACTAGAAGTCAAGGCCAAAAAGGTATAAATGTATTCAGGGCAAGATAGATAACCCTTAGAGATTTGGGAAAGTGGTTTTTTGTGAGGTGGTATGATCGGGATAAAGGGCACTTAAGGATCCTTTGATCTGGAAAATGGAAGTAGGAGGCAGAGGTCAAACGAGAGTGAGAGAAATTAAGAATTCTCAGCACCGGAAATTAGAAGAAAACATTAAAATGGCAACTAGTTAAAGACAGGGAGCACTTGACTAATCCTGTAGTAATACTCCTAGTTACAAATTTAGAAAGAACAAACATATAATTGATTCATGAAACTTAGAAAAGGAAACAATGACAAGTAGGAAGTACTTCACTCATTAGCTTATCATAGGTATCCTGAATTATGATGCCAGTTAGCTTGTCCAATCTGCTACTTTGAAATCAAACACACAATAGCCTCCAATGTTCAGCAAAAATGTATATATTAAAGTCCAAAAATTTTATTCCACACTAAAATAATTCAAAGAGTCAAGTATTTATACAAATTCTAAACTAGAATATCTTGAAAAAATATCAAGATTGGTTTACAAATATCTCCAACTGTTCTACATAAATAAGACTTAAGTAAAGGAAACTAAAAACTAATGCATATATTTGGAACTATTTTTTATGGATATGTGATTACAAAGAGGAGAATTCGAATGATCTCAACTCTTAGTTAATGATGAGTCATCCAAGTCATTAACTGTCTCCTTTCTTTGTGCATTCTGCTCCAGCAATTCTGCAAACTTGGGGTCCAATGATACATTTTTATTTCTCAATTCAAAATAGATATGTAAAAAGTGAAAGAGTTTATTATATATGAATATGTTGGTGAGATACGCCTCTCTCATTTCCATAAATTTATGCTCCAGATGTTCACAATAGGCTCTTCAAAACGATGTGTAAAACAAATTTTCACAGAGTTTGAAAAATAGGCTTTAAATATGCACATGTATCTTTCGTTTTGTAATACTTATGCACAATGTAAGATAGGGTTTTTTATATGGCTATATTAGGAACGAAAACCTCCTTCAGTTTTGTAAGATGTATTTTTTATTGGCCAAAATATGCTCTGTAAAATGATGACTTAACAGGAATTTTTTGCAAAAGGTTCTTTCCAATATTGTTTAATATTTCCCAACCCATAATGGCTGTTAGAAAAGTGAGAGAGGTTTTTGTAGTTGGACATCTCAAGAAAATAAATCTCCTTCATTTTACAAAATTCATCTTGGATTGGTCACAATATTTTCTGAAAAACAATGACTTAAACAGGAAATTTCTGCAAAAATGTTCCTTCTTGCTCTGTTTTCATCTTTTAACTTTTTTGTCCTTTTAACTGTTTTTACTTTTACTGTTTTACCTTGTCTTCTCTGTAACTTTGTTTAACTTTCACTATGACTTTTACCTGATACACTTTAACCACTGATACTCTTTAAATATTATGTTTTCACTATCCCTGTGAATTCTTATTTCACTTTTACAACTCACTGTGCACATTTCATCATTCTGATCTCTCTCTAAATTGATTTTATTATTTCTTTGTATACAAAACTATTTTTTGAATGAAAATTTTGAATAAAATCTAAGAATTTGGAGCAAACAATTTTTTCAACTAGTATTGAAAGTGTTGACCCAATTTCTTATTCTGTTAATAACCTACAAAAATCAACAATTCGTTAATGAAACAGAGCTCTGCAAGGAGGTGATTGGAAGCTTTTTGAAAGACCCGATCTATCTGTGGAGGTTTAACTCTATTTTTTAGGCATTTTTGGGCTACTTCTACAAGATTAGACTGTTTGCAGGAGTTTTTATACTAAATAGAGAGAAAACTGAGCAATTTAGGCTAAGGATGGCTTCAGTTGGGATTTTTTCTCAATTTGGTTTATCTAAAGATGTAAAACTGGACTAAAACAGAAAATAGGGGTTTTCTGAGTAGGTTTTGATTGAAAAAGGGATTTTTAGGATATATTCAGAAAATTTTAACACTTTAGGTCTTTGAATTTGATCTTTAAACTTCGAAAACTGAAAATTTGGCTTCAAAAATGTTCGTAGTAAGAAACAGGGTTTCCTGGAAAAATTGGCCAAGGTTTAGCCTCTTTTTGGTGTTTTTAGGAAATTTGGTTCCATGAAATATCTTAATTAAAGGTCTGGTTCTATTACCGAAGGTTTAAAATTGAATTTTCAGGCTTCAATTTATCGGAAAATACCTTAAGATGTAGGTATTCGGCTTCATGAAGGTTTTGAGAGGACCTTGGTTGATTCTGAGGTCTGGTCCGGCTTACTGGAGCAGCGAAATAGCTTGGTCAATATTTAATGCTAGAATTGTGGTCAAATTCATAAATTTTGGGCATAAGTTGACAATCGGGGCTAAAAGGCTTTTACACAGTCAAGAGGAGCTATTCAAAGTTCATAACGTGCAAATAAAGATAAAAATGTTGTAACAAAGGTTTTAACCCTTGATATTAATCATCATAAATGTTTATTAAATGCAGGTCTTGTTAATGGTGAGAGAGGTTTCAATTTTTTAAAGCGAAACCAAGCAGTGGTTATCGCATGCATTTTGAATGGTAAGTGGTTTTCCATCAAACGAACGTGATCCAATAATATTTTAACACGTCACCGGGACAGAAATGGGCAATACAATCTATTTCACGTCGGATTTGCATTTTGGTGAGCGACTGGTTTATGACCGCGATATCATATTAGAGCCTTTGGATCTTTTGATCAGGAGCGAAGGGTCAGGATTTTTTGAGAGCTACGGGCAATCAAAGGTGGGACCGGGCTTTTTATGTATGCGGGTAGTTAAAAAATATATGCTTTAAACCTTTGTTTTTTGTCAATGGGTAAAGGTTTTAAAGCGAGGTATGGATATATCATGAGTTAATTATATAAAGAGTGAGGATTTATATAACACGGTGGAAAGATGTAGATACGGGAAATGTTTAGTTGTAAAAAAAAACCTCAGTTTCTTTCAACTAAACCTTAGGTTATAAAATTATGAGGGGAGGGATTAATGTATGTATTGCAAGGGGCATACTTTTGCATATGCACGGAGTTAAGTTTTGTGAACCTTATAAAAAGATTATTTCAATCCAAAAACTTAGGATAAAGTTAATGAGTAGGGTAATGTATTTCATTTCAAAATATATAGGATATTTTCAAATAAAACTCATTGGCACAACTTTTATTTTATTATATAGTATTAAATCTTTTGAATGATTTAATAACTATAGGGGGTGGGATATTTATTCAGAGTTAGTTTTAGACCAAAGGGCATTTTATTTGGGTTTTAATTTAACATGTGGGTAATAACTTTGGTCTAAAATCTTTGTAATAGTGGGTTTTTGGGGCTATTTACCTATAGGGAATTAGATAAATAGGATAATGTTTTATTTAAGGATTTAATAACATAGGTTAAAAGTTGATATGAAAAGGAGGAATGGAATACACAAAAATACGTTAAAGTTCACTAAGTAAAGTGTAAAAAGTAAAGCAAAGCTTATCTTTTTATCATTTCACCAATTACTTAGGATAAATTATTTTTGAGGGTTTTTGTATGTTTTCGAGTGAAGGAAGTTAATTAGATGGGGTTTTATGTTTCATTAAGTAAGAATGATTCTTTACTTATGAAAATGAGTTAAAATGTATGAATAAGGGATAAATAATGATAAATGGGGATTTAACTTAAGATTTTAACATTTTCAACTAACCAGTCATCGAGCCTTGGGTCTAGTCCCAACAAAAGTCAAAGAAATGCTCTGAGCCTGTTTGACTGATAGTCTAAAACACTAAATACTTACAGGGGATGGGAAATCAGTGATTTTTTTCTTGATGATGAATATTACATGCTTTTTCCCACTTCTTTCTACCTACCCAACATTTCTCTAACATTTTTTCTTCCTTTTGGCAAGTGCATTTAAGCTTACAACCTTGAAACATTTATTCTTTTGAGAGCATAAAATATCTAATTCTACCTTATTTCATATTAGGGCTCGGATTAAACTGTTGAGCTCCTCATTATTTTCTACCTAACTAATGATTTGCCAGGATTAAACTGTCTGAAAAATATTTATTCACTATCTAAAACATGGAAATTGAAAACATGACAAGTCAAGATTAAACAGTTTAACTCATCATGGATTATGACATTTATTGACACTCTGCCATAATCATTTATTTAACAGAAAAAGTAAAAAGTAGTGGCATTTGAACTTGCTCGCTTTCATGTTTTATTTTGATCTTTTTCTTTTGGGGTTTATATTTTTTTTGAGTCCTTTGATCTTTCTTTTAGGACTTTTTACCCTCTTTTTGATGTTTTATTAATTTATTATTTTTATTTTTTTCAAAATATGGGAAAACAACTTGCAGAAAGCAAGGTATGTACATATTTACAAGACTATCAAAATTCAATTCAAAATTATGAATCCTATATTTATAGGACCCTAACAGCGGCTTCACATGGGGATGGCATCTCCTTGTGAGATGTCAAGAACATCATCGACTAGTAGCCTGATCCTTTGAGCCAATCCCAAACATGCATTTGCTTTGTTATAAAATCTCTGTGACTGAAACTCTTGAACTGAATTTAGTCATTTTTCTGCAAACTGAAATCTAATCTGAAACTAAAAGAACATAATGCAATTCTCAAACCAAACTGATAGATTTTAAATATCATTAGGACCTTCTCCTTGGCTTTAAATCTTAATGAATTATTTCAAAACTAGCTGAAAACCAAATACTGAAAAAATGCTCAGAGCTTTGAGCTTATTTGCACTCATCTACCTACTCTAATCTACTATTAATTTTGTTCAATCAAGTAATACAAAAATGCCAATGAAGCCAGTCAAGTAGCTGTAGAAATGAATGGATAACTTGACTGCTTTCCATTAAACTTGGAAGTATAACTTGATCAGGTGTCTTCAAAATCAATGATATGATGTGTAATGGCAACGGTTGATGTATTTGATCCTCATAGAGAAAACATGTTTGCAGACTTGAGCTAAAAAGAACCTCCATATAATCTGCTATAGGATCAATAAAAGCATGATGTATGATATATGCTTCTAGGCCTTCAATGACTAGTTGCTCAATTGTATTCTGAATATTAAACCTTGAAACTATTTTTTCAATCCTGTACTTGAAAGCATAATCATCCTCAATCTACAAGTCAACAGGTAGTAGAATTTCCTCTTGCTTTGGAGAAGGAAGGTTTTCCAGGAATTCTTTAGGATCTCGGAAATTGTATGAGTGAATTTGAGAATGCAAAAGTTTAATTTCATTTTCATAATTTTCAGAAATTATCTCAAGAACACATTTTTTAAGTTGAGGAGAATATTTTCTTAATTTCAAAATAAGAAAGACAACTCTTAGAAAATCCTCATCAAGCTGAAATTATAATATCTCATCCTTGAATTCATTGAAAATCTCACGAGATGAAAATTTTCCACAAACCTTTTCATAGTGTATCACCATTAATGATTCCGAATATGGATTCTTTGGTTATGGAGTTTCTTCTGAACTTTGAAGCTCTGGATCTTGGAAAATGGAGTTGCCAGGTGGATGATTTTAACCTTTATATGTCTGATCATTGTCCACCATTATAGATCATATCTGAACCTATAAAATATTTCTGAAGAAAATGTTAGTCTTCCCCAGTATGGTCACCATTATGTTATCACTTAGTAATTTCTCCAGGTTCAAGAGAGAACTCACCGATGTAACCACAAACCTACTTCAAATTCTAGGATCTAGCCTTCCTAGAATTCAGAGAGGGCTCTCTCTTTAAAATTTATCTTTGCTTTGATTTAAAATATTAGGCTAGTTATGAAAGGACAATTGGTTTTGTTTTAACGGGTTTGGTGGGAAAAAATCACTTAGAGGTAAAATAGAAATAAATCTACTTGTCCATTGGGCTATGGAGTCTAAATCAAGCTAGCAGCACTAGAAGTCAAGGCCAAAAAGGTACAAATGTATTCAAGGCAAGATAGATAACCCTCAGAGATTTGGGAAAGTGGTTTTTTGTGAGGTGGTATGATCGGGATAAAGGGCACTTAAGGATCCTTTGATCCAGAAAATGGAAGTAGGAGGCAGAGTTCAAATGGGAGTGAGAGCAATTAAGAATTCTTAGCACCGGAAATCAGAAGAAAACATTAAAATGGTAACTAGTTAAAGACAGGGAGCACTTGACTAATTCTGTATTAATACTCCTAGTTACACATTCAAACAGAACAAACATATAATTAATGCATGAAACTTAGAAAATGAAACAGTGACAAGCAGGAAGTACTTCACTCATCAGCTTATCACAGGGATCCTGAATTATGATTCCAGTTAGCTTGTTCAATCTGCTACTTTGAAATAAAACACACAATAGCCTCCAATGTTCAACAAAAATGTCTATATTAAAGTCTAGAAATTTTATTCCACACTAAAATACTTCAAAGAGTCAAGTATTTATACAAATTCCAAACTAGAATATCTTGAAAAATATCAAGATTGGTTTACAAATATCTCCAACTATTTTACATAAATAGAACTTAAGTAAAGGACACTCAAAACTAATGCATATATTTGGCACTATTTTTTATGGATAGGTGATGAAAAAGAGAAGAATTATAATTTGATCTCAACTCTTAGTTGATGATGAGGCATCCAAGTCATTAACTGTCTCCTTTCTTTGTGCATTCTGCTTGAGCAATTCAGCAAACTTGGGGTCCAATGATACCTTTGTATTTTTCAATCCGAAATAGATATGTAAAAAGTGAAAGAGGTTATTTTATATTAATATGTGGGTGAAATAAACCTCTCTCAGTTCCCTAAATTTCCACTCTAGTTGTTCATAATATTCTCTGTAAAAAGATCTGTAAAACGAAGTTTTACAGAGTCTGAAAAATAGGTTGTAAAGATGCGCATGTATATTTCATTCTGTAATACCTGTGCACAAAGTGAGATAGGTTTTTGTATATGGATATCTTAGGAACAAAAAAATCCTCCATTTTTGTAAGATTTATTTTGGATTGGCCACAATATGCTCTGAAAATGATGACTTAACATGAATTTTCTGCAAAATGTTCTTTCCAATATTGTTTAATATTTCCCAACCCATAATGGATGTTAGAAAAGTGAGAGAGGTTTTTGTAGTTGGACATATTAAGAACATAAACCTCATTCATTTTTTCAAAATTAATCTTGGATGGGTCACAATAGTTTCTTCAAAACAATGACTTAAACAGGAAATTTCTGCAAAAATGTTCCTTCTTGCTCTGTTTTCATCTTTTAATCTTTTTGTTCTTTTAACTGTTTTTACTTTTACTATTTTACCTTGACTACTCTGTAACTTTGTTTAACTTTCACATTGACTTTTACCTAATACACTTTAACCACTGATACTCTTTAACTGTTATGTTTTCACTGTCCCTGTGAATTCTTATTTCACTTTTACAACTCACTGTGCACATTTCATCATTTTGATCTCTCTCTGACTTGATTTTATTCTTTATTTTTATACAAAAATATTTCGTGAATGAAGCTTTTGAATTAAAATCTGAGAATTTGGAGCAAATAATTTTTTCAACTAGTATTGAAACTGTTGGCCCAATTTCTTATTCTGATAATAACCTGCAAAAATCAAATATTTTGTTAATGAAACAAAGGTCTACAAGGCGGTGATTGAAGGCTCTTTGAAAGACCTGTGGAATGAGATCTGTCTGTGGAGGTTTAAATCTATTTTTTAGGCACTTTTGGGCTACTTCTACAAGATTAGACTGTTTGCAGGAATTTTTATATTAAACAGAGATAAAAATGAGCAATTTAGGCTAAGGATGGCTTCTTTTGGGATTTTTGCTCAATTTGGTTTATCAGAGGATGTAAAACTGGACTAAAATAGAAAACAAGGGTTTTCTGAGTAGGTTTTGATTGAAAAAGGGATTTTTAGGATATATTAATAAATTTTTAACCCTTTAGGTCTTTGAATTTGATCTTTAAACTTCAGAAACTGGAAATTTGGCTTCAGAAAGGTTCGTAGTAAGAAACAGGGTTTCTTGGAAAATTTGGCCAAGGTTTGGCCTCTTTTTTGTGTTTTTAGGCAATTTGGTTCGGTGAAATCTCTTAATTAAAGGCCTGGTTCTATTACCAAAGGTTTAAAATTGAATTTAAAGGCTTCAATTTGTCGGAAAATACCTTAAGATGTAGGTACTCGGCTTCATGAAGGTTTTAAGAGGACCTTGGTTGATTCTGAGGTCTGGTCCGGCTTACTAGATTAGCGAAATAGCTTGGTCAATCTTTAATGCTGGAATTGTGGTCAAATTCGTAACTTTTGGGCATAAGTTGACAATCGGGGCTAAAACGCTTTTACACAGTCAAGCAGAGCTATGCATATTTCATAACGCGCAAATAAACATAAAAATGGTGTAACAAAGGTTTTAACCCTTGATATTAATCATCATTAATGTTTATTAAATGCAGTTCTCGTCAATGGCGGGAGCGGTTTCAGGTTTTGAAAGCGAAAACAAGAAGTGGCTATCGCATGCATTTTGAATGGTAAGTGGTTTTCCATCAAACGAATGTGATCCAATAATATTTTAACACGTCATCGGGACAGAAATGGGAAATACAACCTATTTCTCAACTGATTTGCATTTGGGTGAGTGATTGGTTTATGACCGCAATATCATATTAGAGCCGTTGGATCTTTTGATCGGGAGAAAAGTGTCATGATTTGTTTGAGAGCTGCGGGCAATCAAAGGTGGGACCAGGCTTTTTATGTATGCGGGTAGTTAAAAAATATATGCTTTAAACCTTCGTTTTTTGTCAATGGGTAAAGGTTTTAAAGCGGGGTATGGATATATCATGAGTTAATTATATAAATTGTGAGGCTTTATATAACATGGCAGAAAGATGTAGATACGGGAAAAGTTTAGTTGTAAAAAACAAACCTCGGTTTCTTTCAACTAAACCTTAGGTTATAAAATTATGAGGGGAGGGATTAATGTATGTATTGCAAGGGGCAGACTTTTGCATATGCATGGAGTTAAGTTTTGTGAACCTTATAAAAAAAAAATTTCGATCCAAAAACTTAGGATAAAGTTAATGAGTAGGGTAATGTATTTCATTTCAAAATACATAGGATTTGTTCAAATAAAACTCATTGGTGCAACTTTTATTTTATTATATAGTATTAAATATTTTGAATGATTTAATAACTATAGGGGGTGGGATATTTATTTAGAGTTAGTTTTATACCAAAGGGCATTTTATTTGGATTTTAATTTAACATGTGGGTAACAACTTTGGTCTAAAATCTTTGTAATAGTGGGTTTTTGGGGCTATTTAGATATAGGGAATTAGATAAATAGGATAAGGTTTTATTTAAGGATTTAATAACATAGGTTAAAAGTTAATATGAAAATGGGGAATGGAATACACAAAAATACATTGAAGTTCACTAATTAAAGTGCAAAAAGTAAAACAAAGCTTATCTTTTCATCATTTCACCAATTATTTAGGATAAATTATTTTTGAGGGGTTTTGTATGTTTTCGAGTGAAGGAAGTTAATTAGATGGGGTTTTATGTTTCATTAAGTAATAATGATTCTTTACGTATGAAAATGAGTTAAAATGTATGAATAAGGGATAAATAATGATAAATGGGGATTTAACATAAAATTTTAACATTTTCAACTAACCAGTCATCGAGCCTTGGGTCCGGTCCCAACAAAAGTTAGAGAAATGCTCTGAGCCTGTTTGACTGATAGTCTAAAACACTAAATACTTACAGGGGATGGGAAATTAGTGATTTTTTTCCCGATGATGAATATTACATGATTTTTCCCACTTCTTTCTACCTACCCAACATTACTCTAACATTTTTTTCTTCCGTTTGGAAGGTGCATTTAAGCTTGCAACCTTGAAACATTTATTCTTTTGAAAGCATAAACTATCTAATTCTACCTAACTAATGATTTGTCAGGATTAAACTTTCTGACAAATATTTATTCACTATCTAAAACATGGAAATTGAAAACATGACAAGTCAAGATTAAACAGTTTAACTCATCATGGATTATGGCATTTATTGACACTCTGCCATAATCATTTATTTATAAGAAAAATTAAAAAGTAGTGGCGTTTGAACTTGCTCACTTTCATGTTTTATTTTCATCTTTTTATTTTGGGGTTTATATTTTTTTTAAGTCCTTTGATCTTTCTTTTAGGACTTTTTACCCTCTTTTTGATTTTTTATTATTTTATTATTTTTATTTTTTTCAAAAAATGGGAAAACAACTTGCAGAAAGCAAGGTATGTACATATTTACAAGACTATCAAAATTCAATTCAAAATTATGAATCCTATATTTATAGGACACTAATAGTATCATTCAAAGAGTTTGTTAATAAGGTTTTAGAGATAAACCTAGATGAATGGATAGTGTTCAGCCTATTGCATAAGCATATAGAAGTATTGCGGTTGATTTTAGACATGTGCCAACAGTTACAGATTTCATAAATCTCAAGAAAACCATTTTTTGTTCCTTGTTTGGTATCTTTTTGTGCCACACTATATGAAATAAATGGTTATTAATGGAATCCACCAAGAATGAAATCATATTGGATCTACCTCTACGTATCTCAATTCAACAACTACGCACCACGTTCGGTCAGATTGGTTTTATCAAAAGTTCATAGATGGGTATGCTCAAATGATTTCCCCCATGGAGCACCTATTGAAGAGAGAGGTACCATTTCAGGCCCTAGATATATTAAATTATAATATTCTTAGAGTGCCTGTTTTTATCTTCCATGACTAGAGGAATGAGCTTCATGTGCATGTGGATGCTTCATGGCTCACTCCAGGTGTTGTTTTGGTGCAACCAAGGGAAGGGGATTTGGACCACTCAATTTCATTTGGAAGCATAAATATATCCATAACTAAGCATAATTACACCGCTATTGAGCATCAAGGATTGGTCATGGTGTATTTCTTATAGAGGTATCGACATTATCTCTTAGGGAATAAATTTAAATTGTACATGGATCATTCAACATTACATTACCCGGTGAAGAAGTGTAGCACCCTCTTCCCACATTTACCCAAATTAATTGGTTTTTTGGGATAAAAATGTGACGAGAGGATACTATGATTTGATTCAACTCCCTAGTTACAATTAAGGAAGTGGAACCAACATAATGAGACCAAATTGACCTTCCACACATGCTACAGAAACTTCAAGACCCAACCAACCCTTCCGGGTGATAAAATCATAAGAATACTTGACAAGTTACTAATTTGGACCCTCATCCACTCCCATGAAAAGTCATGCATGTTAGTGAGGCATTCCACTCACTCCCACAACAAGGCATGCCAGTGATTGTGGAATTTTCCAGGAATTTATCTGTCAACGACCCCAGATTTTGTGCCACTTTTTCAGGGCCAAGACTTAGGCCACTACCCATCACTTCATGAAACTTCTAGAAATAAATAATAACAATGGAACAAAGATACTAATGCAATGACTAGTAGAATTTTATTGATCTGACCCCTACTAGCCATGATAATAATTTCGTCAAACACGTCACAAATGTCTAATATACATGTTATAACAACATATCTGAGCATAGGGGTCTCATAATTATATGACATTCGTAGGGAAGAATTTACGCCTTATAAAAATAGTTTATTTATCATCTATTAGGTCATATATTCATTTTCCATTCCTTTTCTAATCAAAACATGATGATATCCATGCATCAAGTCTATTATAAAACGCCCTAATAACTAGCATACAACCAACATAAATAACTAGGATATAACATCCATAGAAACCACATATGAAAAATATATTCACCCATCAAATAAAAGAGTAAAGAATATGTTATTAACATATGAAAAATTCAACCAATTCGGTGACTTCCACGTACCACCTAACCATAGATTGGGCTAAACCAAATCTCTCTTTCAGTGAATCACCCCCACGCCATATTCCAAGCCTGAATGTGGGACCTCATGGAACAAAAAAAACAGAATAAAACCATGGATTCCATAAGATAAACCACTTCAAACCTCAACCAACAATTCTACCTCACTGTCAAAAATCACTAACCATCACCATATTGGTCTCTACCAAACTTTTACAGGGCTCTAGAGAATTTGTTTCCTACCAGGACTTCTAGGACTAGTAACTCAACCCATAGTTGTTGTCAAGCTTCCTATGTGTTTTTCCAACCAGGGCTTCCTGGACTAGTAACTCAACCCAGTAAGGGCTTCCAGAGTATTTATCCAACCAAGGCTTCCATGACTAGTAACTCAATCCAAGTTGTTACAAGGCTTCCAGATTGTTTGTCCAACCAAGTCTTCTAGGAACTAATAACTCAACCCACAACCAAAGGACTATGAGAACCAACCAGAAAACAAAAATGAAACCCACAACACCATGGTTATCCAGGAAATGAAAAGGCTAGGAAAATCCACTGTTAATCCAGGAAATCCTTCATGCCAATTACAAATCATAACCAAGAAACCACATGCATATGCCATGCATGCCAAAACTAGCAAGGAAATAATACATGCAACTCGATACCTTCAAGAAAACCTGATTTAGTTGCTGATCTCAATGTCCTCTTGCGCTTTCCTTCTCTTCCTTTGCATTCTTGATCCAAATCCAGATTATTCCACACTCCTCCAAGATTGCTCCAAGAAAACTCTAAGTGTCCAATATTATGAGAGAGAGAATAGAGAGAGAGAGAGATCCAAAACTAAATTGACAAAAGTCTGTCAAACAATCCTCAGAAGCCTTTTTATTAATGAGGTCTCTATTTTCTTCACTTTTCCATTATTTTCCTTCATTTTGATCCTCATATTCAACCTATTACCTTTCACCTTCCTATTCTCCTATTTTCCGTTATTTTCATAAATAAATTCCCATAAATTCCACTTTGCCTTTCCAAAGCTTTTTCCATTTCCTTAGCTATTAATTAATCACAAGTGATCCTTGTCACTATGTTTTTTCCCAACATTCATCTTTGAATATGTGTACCATGACCATGACTATTATTTTTACTTTATTAACTTTATTACATGGATTTATTACTAGGGTTGTTACAGAACCCTCCCCCTTGGGGGAACACTATCCTTGGTGTTCAATGACACCTACAACCAACAAGACTGCTAAAAGCAAAACATATTTCCCATGGAGCTTTAAAACTTAGCTCGTTGCAATATTTACAATTATCAACCTACTCATAAGAAAACCAAAATGACAAACATAACAACATAACAACCATAATGACATGACACCCATACTGCTTACTGGAGCTTTATAACAGAACTCATGTCAGTATTTACATCCATATACATATGTACAGATACCAAAACATCACACCAAAACATATACCAAAACATTCGATCGACCAATTAATAGAGAAGGATACATAGCCTACATCTGATCTGACATCTCCCATGTAGCTTCATCGGACCCAAAGTGCTTCCATTGCACTTTAACCTTATCGATTACTCAATTCCGGAGCATGAGCATATTTCTCTGTAAAATGCACTGAGGTTCTAGATGGAATTATCCTTCTAGTTCCACCTACGATAAGGACCATTCAATCACATGATCAACATATTTAACATACTTCTTAAGAAATGACACATGGAAAACATAATGGATTGTCATTGTCAGAGGCAGTGCAAGTCGATAGGCTACTGGTCCAATCCTCTCAATAATCTTGAAAGGTCCACAATACTGAGGTGCAAACTTGGCACATGGCCCAATCCTCAAGGAGATCTTATTGGGCTTAATGCACGAGTACACATGTTCCCTAACCTAAAACTCCTTAATCATATTTTTCTGATTTGCATAACTTCTCTACCTATTCTGTGTTTCTTTCAAAATCTTCTTTATTACCTACATTTCTTGTTCCATTTATGCCAGCATGTCTGGTCCAATCAATACCCTGTTAACTGGATCACTCCAACTGATAGGATTATTACATCTCTGCCCATAGAGTGCCTCAAACAAACTCATCCTCAAAGACTCTTGATACCCATTTTTGTAAGCGAACACAACCAGTGGATGATACCCTTCCCACTTTCACTATTGATGCATCACATACATCCTCAACATGTCTTCGAATATCTTGTTGACCATCTTTGTTTGTCCATCCATATGTGGATGATAAGCTGTGTTGAAGGACAAAATTGTACCCAAACCTGCAAATAAATCTTTCGAGAACCTAGAAGTGAAATTACCATCCCTGTATAACACAATATTTTTCGAAACACCATGTAATCTTACCACATATATGATGAATACTTATGTTACATAATTACCTGAATATGTATACTTTATTGGAATGAAGTGTGCTTCCTTTTTCAACCTGTCAACCACAACCATAATAGAATCACATTATATATATTTCCTTGACAAACCTCTAATGAAGTCCATGGAAATGACCTCCCATTTCCACTCTGGAATCAGAATCAGTTGTAGTAGACCATCTTGTTGCTTACACTCTACTTTTACTTGTTGAAAATCCAAGCACCTAGACACAAAATCCGCCACTTCCTTCTTAAGATTCATTTATTAGTAGACATTTTTCACTATTATCAATGTATTTTGATATCCCGAGTGACCTAACTATGGCTTAGCATGAAATTCCCTTAAGATAATCTTCTTGAGCTCACTGTCATCTCACACATATATCATATCCCTAAATTTGACCAATCCATCCACTATGATACAATAGTCCACATCCTGATCACTTGTACCCTACTATAACCTATGCTTAAGCTCTTTATACTTGTCATCCTGCTGACCTTCCCATAAGATCCAATCATGTAAATCAGTCCCATAAGAACTCATAGTTGCAATGTGATTTTCCTGTATCTGCCTGCTAAGAGCATATGCAACCTTATTCTCTTTATCTTTAATGTACCTAATCTCAAAATGAAACTCACTGATCATGACCAACCATCTAAATTTACTAGAATTCATATTTAGTAGGTCAAATAAATACCTCAATCCACTGTGATCACTCATCAGTACAAACCTCTTGCCAAGAATGTAATTCCTCCACATCTTTAATGCATGTCTAATCATTTCCAGCTCAACATCATGTGTCAGATAATTATGCTCCTTCTCATTCAGTTTCCTTGATTCATAACATACCACCTGCCCATCATACATAAGGACTCTGTTAGGTCCCTGTAATTTCTCATATTGGAAAGACCAAATGTAAAAGGATAACATAAAACCAGTCTTTGGAGTCCTAGGACCTAGCCTCCCTGGACTTAGAGAGGGTTCTCTCTATGTTTATGTAAAGGATGTGACTTGATAGCTTTTAGGGTTTTGATTTTAGGCTAGTTATAAGGATTAGGGTTTGTTTGTTTGTTTGATTGGTTGGATAGTTTGTCAAGAAGAATAGGTAGAGTAAGAGAAGTTCAATCCATTGGGCTATGGAGTCTACAAAGGTCTTGAGAAGTAAAACAATAGGTCAGGGGTGTTTCATAGGGAAAGTTAACAAGACAAAATGGATCTAAGTAGGTTTAGTGAGTGTGAAATAAACATGAAGTTATGAATTCAGTAGGTTCAAAGGGAAATCAAGGATCCTTCAACATACTAGAAACAAGAAAATCTTTCAGGATGATAGCATAGAAAAACTGAAGAGCAATAAAGGATTCTTCAACTAGACTTTTGCTAAACAGACCTCAAAACAACAGAGAAGTAATCCTAGAGATAAGTTAAGAATTCTCTAAACATTAATTTCAAAAAAAGAGAACTTTTAACATAACATTTTAGTGAAACTAAAGAGAATTCAAGGATTATTTAATTAAACTTCAAGGATGAAAACATAGAGATACAAGGATGCAGACAGAAGTAGGGTGCCAAGAAACATATCCTACTCTAAAATTTTTGTCCTATGATCAAAGAAACCATGAACATAATGAAAACTGAAGTAAACAAATAAAAGAGTGGAATAAAATCACCATCTAACAAAACTTATGAATCCTAGGAATGTGCTTGATCCATTGATGCTCAATCCAAAGCAATCACAACACACCAAAACCAATTTCTTCAACAAGCTCAAAGTCTATATCATATTGAGCTTAGCAACCAACCAACATGTACAATGAGGCCTCCATGTAGTCTTTAACTAGAAAATGAGGACCAAAACCCTAACTAGGGTTTCCAAAATGTCATTAATACATCATAAATTCCATTTTTGTCCAAAGAGACCATGTAAGGCCCAAGGCACAAAATATCTAACTTAATAAATGCAAAATAACTTCTAACATAAATTCTGAGCTAAATAGGAGTGATTTGCCTTAAAAGCCCTCAAAAATATATTTTTTCAATAACTTTGTGTCTTTTGTTGACTTTGCAGGCAAGGGCGTAGCACTGAGGTCCAAGGGCATAGCGCCAGGCCAAGGGTGTAGCGCCTGCACTAGAAAAATTTCCTATTTGTAACCAATATTTGGAGGCCTTCCAGGTATCCAAATGAGCTCCATGATAGCTCATTGGAAAGTATGGTCTGTCTAATTTCCAGATATACTTTTATTTATAAATTTGGTGCCCATTTTATTGCTCAAAAAATCAATATCCCAAGAATGCACATGGCACAGCGCCAGCTCTGAAAATAGGGCAGAAAGGTGGTTTTTTGGGAGATAGCATAGAAAAACTGGAATGTGAGTAGATGGTGAGGTGGAAGAGTCATCATGTGGCGAGGGAGTGTGAGTGGATGGAGGAATGGGAGGATGAGAAGATGAAGGGACATCTTGCTAATGTTGGGCTTTTTGAGAAGTAAACACGACATTCGCAATGAAGGTTTCCCAAGGAATACCCTTCTGCTGAAATTGATGCATAAAAACCATTTTAATAAGAGAGTGGTGAAAGAGGCTTTCCATATGTTGAGGGCAGTCTCTCTTTTGTACAATATAGGACATTTTTCCAATGCTTATGTAGAGGTAATAGGGTAGGTGTATCATCCTCACCCTAGTAAAGTGCATATGCAGCCTAATGTGATAGGAGTAAAGCTGAGAGAACCTTCCCTCACATGTAAAATACTTCATAATGATCCTCATCACAGGTGCATATCTATCAAGAAAGTGAGAGAAAGGAAAGATGGATTTATTGAGATCTTTGTACCTAGGTTTTAAATATGTCTCATAGTAGCTCATGTAAATATTGGCCTGCTTGAACCATTTCTCCCCTACACTAGGTATGCATGTGGCATTGGCAATAGCATCTGTAGATAGCTCAAAATTGACCCCTGAAAGGTTAACTTGTTTGTCATGCAAGTTAATGATGAATAGCCTAGTAAGCTTAGGGTGGTTCTGCACCTGTTGTACCTTCTGACAAAAATGATAGCAGCCTACATGTTGGAAGCAGGAAACAGTTAAGGGAGATGCCATTATCTCTATTGTGTTGAGTGGTTCAAACCTGTTGATATTTCCACCTTTGTGCCCTTGCCTCCTTGGCATTTGGCCTTCTCCTTCACTACCACTGCCCTCCCTTTCTGATATTTTGACCACTCTGCCTTTGAAACCCTAGCACTGATGTGAAACTGATACGAAAGAGGGTAATGGAATGGTAGTCTACTTTTGAATGAGATGAGTGAGTGAATAGGTATATTAGGTTGAATGAGAGGCTAAAAAAACTTAATGATAACCTCAGCTATGCAATGACCCTTTGTTTTGACTAATACTATTCATAGGTGGAGGGAGTGATGTTCAAAAAGTGACTTCAAGCATGAGTTTTTAGGGTTTTCTCCTTAGGTTTTTAATTTATTTCAAATGAAATCATCAAAATTCTTGAAACATGAGTTGAGGACCTATACATACCCCTACCAGCGCTTGGAGAACCTTGGAGTCAGCTTGAAGAAGTTTTGAGGAAGTTTGAGTGTTGAAATGGCTTGGAAAGCCCTCCTGGCCAAGTGCGCAGTGCCAAGACCAAGGGCGCAGTGTCAGTGCTAAGGGCACAACACTCAGTCCAAGCACACAGCACCAAGGTCTTCTTTACCAGGCCTATTGGGCAAGAGCACAATGCTCTGCCAGGTGCGTAGCGCCTTAATAAAATACACAGGAAAACTTTGCCAAGGGCGCAACACCCGACTCCAGGCATGCAACGCCAACTTGAGCGCGTAGTGCCACAAACATTTGCCCTTTTTGACTTGAAAACTCAAAATTTTTTCTCCTCTGAATGCTATAACTCTTTTGCAAGTGAAGAATGAGTTGTTTTAAGTGTAGAATGGGGCTTTATAGACTTAGGAATGTTGGTTTATCTATATAAACCCACTTTCTAATGTTTTCAAAGTCACTTCATTTTTTTCCTTTCTCACTAACTCTTTTGACATTTTTGGTTTTTAGGTGACTTAAAAGCATTTAGGTTGACCTCTCCTCTGCTCCTTAAGGCATGTTAGGTCCACTTTGACAAATTTGGGAGTTTCACACAGTAGCAACTTCACAACCTTCTTTCATTTCCATCCATGGAGTTTAACTCATGTTTTTCATCATATTTGACCACTTCTGCTTTGTGGGTGACTAAAATGATGGTTTTGACCTTTCCCTTTGTTCCTTGAGGCATAACAAATTGATTTTGACATCTTGGTGATTCAGACACAAGGGAGCATCTTCAACACCTCTCCTTTTCCTGCACCATGGAATTCAAACCGGGTTTTTTACCTTCTTTGGGCACTTCTGATGCAGGTGCTTGAAAACACTGACTTAGCTTTCTCTTACTCCTTGGAGCATGATAAATTCACTTTTGAAACCTTGGTGATTCAGACATAAGGTAGCATCTTCAACACCCCCTTTGTTCCAACCTTGGAGCTTAAATCATATTTTACTTTTTAGGTGACTAAAAACCTTGGATTTACCTTTCCCACTGATATTATTTACACCTTTTCTCTCTGATGCAATGACACATTCACCTTGGAAAAATTTGGGATGATTGCACACAGTAGCACCTTCACAATCCTTCCTTTGTAGTCATCATGTAGTTCAACTCATGGTTCCACCTTCTCTAGACACTTTCCCAAAACCTTAGATGTTTGGAGTGCTTTTAAGACAATCATCATTGTTGTCTTCTAAGTTCTCTATAGCCCTTTCAAGTTCATTCATTTTTGTCTAGTTCACCTCACCTTTTTCCTATTTCATTAATCTTTTTCACAAACTTTCTTCATGTTTGGTTTGGTGTGTTTCCTCCATGGCCATTCTACAATTGATCACTGTTTGGCATTCTACTTGGCCCATTAAGCTAAAAAAACCTAGTTTTCCTCAAGACCAATTGGTTCTCTTTCTCCTACTGTAAGTTGTCTTCATTTACGAGCATACCACCTATCTTATCAACACCTTATACTGATGGAAACTTCAACACTCCTGCAGAAGTGTCAAAATATTTGCATTTACCTCTTGCATACTTTGAGCTAATAGGTTGGTCTTCTTTGGAAACTTTCAGGTCTTCCTTGAATAACCATGTGTTGACCTTCTATTACATCTGAGCCAGCTTCTAGCATAAGAAAAAATAGTGTTTGAAACATCAATGATGACCTTACAACCTGTGAAACCCTAATGACCTAGCGAGAGGGTCCTTTGACCATAATCTTTGATTGAAAATTGGCTTGGAGGCTTCAAGTGAAAAACATAGTATTTGTCAAAGTGCTGTATTGAAGATCCAAAATCCAATGTACTTGATTTATCTAAAGAGCCCATAGAGATAGTTTTGAGACCATCAATGCTTGAGGAACTTGGGCATCATGGGAATGAGTTATGCTATAGGTAACCCTAGATGGAAAGTGGAGTTATGGGCAAGGAAAAAATAGATTAATGAGGTCATAGGTAGGAAAAAAAGGATGGAGATGAGTGGTACAAGCCCATAAGGAGCTCTTTAGGAGTGGCAGGGTGACCATGAAATGGCAAGGTTGATAGAATAGCAAAAATTTTCTATAAGGATAATGAAGGCAGTGATATTTCTAAAACTCACAATGTTCAAAGAATGTTGTTTTTAGAAATCTATAACCAATCTATAGTCATCTACCAATAGTGAAAAATATTGATGACTAACAGTGGCTCTACTTGGGGAGGGCAGCTCTTTTTCAGGAGGTGTCCAGGACCTCAGAGTTCAGATCTCTGAGTTTTGAAGATTAGTACCTTACTTGTACTGGGCAGATCCCTCTTCCTTCATTTGCTGATGTTCTCTTAAAGCTATGATCTCAAAATCTGAAAAGACATGATTGCTTCAATATCAGTTCTACCTACCCATCTTATTTTGCCTAACATTGTTTCTTCCTTTGGGTGCACTTGGACTGGAAAACCCTTGACATTATTTTCTTTTGAAAGCATAAAAAAATATCTACTTGTCACCTTATGTCATCTAAGAGTTCAGATTAGGCTAATGAACTCTCTTATTCTCTACATACTCTACTTATCTGTCAAGGTTAAGCTGTTTGACAAATTTTCATTTTCTAACCTACTAACATGAAATTAAAACATGATCAAACCAAGTTTAAGCAATCTGATTTGTCATGGGCTGTGGAATTTTGGATAAGCTGCACACAGACTTTATTTTTGTACAAGAAAAACTAAAAACTTGAGGGTTAATAATTTGAGTTTGTTATGCATCCCTCTCATTTTTCTTTGGTTCAGATTTAAGCTTTGGGAACCAGCATCTTTTCCTAATATAATCTACGGACAAGCCAAGTTTACATGGTTTGGAAAATATTCTTTCACTAACCTATCAGCATAAATTTAAAAAATTTCCAATCATGATTAGGCTAAATGACTGAACAAGACTCTCTTTTCTTCAACATTAGTGGCATTTAGGCTTGCACACTTTCAGCAATACTCTTTTTTGGTATGGGTTTGTACCTTCTTCTTTTTAAATATTTCATAAATATTTTTATTGTTTTTTTTTTTATTATTGATTTTTTTTTTTTTTTGTTCTGACCTTTCATCAAGCAATGTTATGTACAATGAATGAAAGCTTCAAACTAGGAATTTCAACAAAAATAGTGCTTGAGAATCCTGCCATTGAAAGGACCTCCAAATAACTCTGTTCCATCCAGCTCTTGTAAAAAGAATGCATTGTTACCTCTAATTGAATGGATGATGTATGGACCCTTCCACAAATTTTCAAAATTTCCATGCTTGCCTTTGTCCTCTCTCCTTGAATCCCATTTCAAAACTTTGTCTCCAGTCTGGAAATCATTGGCTTTGGTCCTTCTGTTAAATACATTCTTTATGTTCTCTTGCATTGCTTGTGTTCTATTGTAAAATTCTTCCCTTGACTGCTGCAAATGAATGGTTTGGTTTAGCCTCCTTTGCATATCATTTTCTTCTGATTGCACCTCTTGAAGAAGCTTCATAACTGGAACTCCCAAGGATGTTTGGAAAACTGCATCCATGCCATACACTAGCTGATAGGGAGACATATTAATTGATTTTTTGGTTGTTAGTCTATCAGCCCATAGTGCATGCACTAGTTTACTATGCCATGAATTTTTGTTCTTTTCCAGTAGCTTCTTGATGATATTCACCAAAATTTTGTTAGAGGACTCAGCCAACTCATTACCTTGAGGGTAATAAGCTTTAGAGTGCCCTATTGTGATATGATACTTGTAGAAAAAGTCCACCATTCTCTTGGACTTAAATGCAACAACATTATCGGTGATGATCTTTCTTTGACATAAAAACCTAGACAAGATGTTGGTTTCAAGGAATTTGATGATTACTAAGTCAATGGCATTCCTAGAGGGGATGTATTCTATCCACTTGGTGAAATAGTCAGTTGCAGTGAAGATCCACTTGTGTTGGGCATATGAGGTAGGGTGGATTTCTCCAATGAAATCTAAACCCCACTATTGAGAAGGAGTTTCAACACTGATAGGATGCAAAGGTAAAGGCAGAAGCTTTCTCTTCCCGTCAAAGATTTGGCATTTATGGCAAGTTACTACTAGCTTGTACATGTCAAGGAAAAGAGTGGGCCAATAGTAACCAACTCTAAGGATCTTGTTGGCAGCGGTTTTCCAGTAGAGATGACCTCCACACTCTCCTTCATGAAACTCATGCATGATTCTATCTGCATCATCTTCAAGTAAACATTTAAGAAAGATACCAACACAATTTTTACAATATAAAGCTCTATCTAGAATGCATAAATTCAAAGCCTTTTGTTTCAAGAATCTAGCTTTTGTTTTGGACAAAGCAGGAGGAGAATTTATTTTAGCAAGTACATACAATATATCAGCATACCAGCGTGAGTTTAGGAATGCTTCTTCAATGGGTGGAGTCCCAAGTTCCTCTTGTTCATCCAAAGAATGTATCATATTTATTTCTAGTGCTTGAAAATTTGCTTTAGCCATGAATTTGGCAAGTCCTTGTCCTTTGATCAGTTTAGTGGGCCTGATTTCTAGATCATATTCTAAGATGATAGCAATCCACTTACCCCTTTTACCATTAGGATCTTGATTCAGTATGTCCTTGACAACTGTGTGTGGAACAAAAGCAATGATATGGGAATGCAAGATGTAAACTCTGAAATCTTTCAATGCTTTGATCAAGGAAAAAGCTTGTTTCTCCATGATGTTATATTTCAGAGTTGCATCTCTCAATGCCTTGATGAAGAAAGCTATGGATTTTTCTTGTCCCATCATGTTCTTTTGTAGCAATACTGCAACAATAGTGTGTTCTGATGCAAAGGAGAAAATGAAGAAATCCTTGGAAAATTTGAGGCTGATTAGAACTGGTGTTTGGGTAAGTGCTTGTTTTACCAGTTCAAAGGATTGTTTGGCTTCCGTGGTCCACTTGACTCCTATTTCTCTTTTCAACATGTTTGTGATGTTCCTTAGGAGTTCAGCAAGGTTTGGTATGAATCCTCTTAGGAAGTTGATCTTTCCAATGAAATATTGCAACTCTTTAATGTTCCTATGGTGGTTGATATGAAATATACCCTCAATCCTTTTGGGGTCTATATTAATCCCTTCTTCAGATATGATGTGGCCTAATATTTTTCCTTCTTGAAGACCAAATAGAGTTTTCTTAGGATTTAAAGATAGGCCATACTTCCTACACTTTTTCAAAGACCTTTCTTAGGAGAACTAGGTGTTCTTCATCATTTTTAGAATAGACAGTGATGTCATCAAGGAATATCACAATGAAGTAACCTATGTCTTCAGAAAAATCTATGTCCATGGCTCTTTGAAAAGTAGCCCCCACATTCATTAACCAAAAAGGAATTTTGACATTCATGAAGGTGCCCCAAGGTGTTGTGAAAGCAGTTTTGTGCTAATCACTTGGAAGTACTAGTAATTGACTATACCCTAAAAAGCCATCAAGAAATGATATTCTCTTAGAGCCTACCACACTTTGCAGTATATGATCCATCTTAGGTAAAGGGTAGTTGTCCTTCAGGGAGACTTTGTTTAAGTTTCTAAAGTCTATGCATAGTCTGATATCCCATGTTTTCTTTCTTACTGACACAAGGTTTGAAACCCATTCTGAGTACCCAAGTGGGACTATGATTCCAGCATCATACATCTTCTTTATTTCCTTCTCAACTAGAGGTACTAGGACAGGGTTCATTCTTCTCAATTTCTACTTGAATGGTTTCTGGTTTTACTTGAGAGGAATCTTATGTTGAATAATGTTTGTGTCATGGGACTTCAAGTCATCATAGCCCTGTGCAAACACATCCTTAAACTCTTTGAATAGCTCAATGCATTTCTATTTTATGTGAGGTGGCAATGTTTTGGACATCTTTATCATTTTGGGTTCTTTTATACTGCCTATGTTGCATTCTTCTACATCAGTCTCAGTGGATTCCATTTATGGCTTCCTAGCAACATTATTGAAATCAAACAACTCTTTTAAGGGGGCAATACCTCTTGGTAATGAGTTATATTTGCATTGAAATACCTCAAGGTATCTTTGATCTGAATCTTCAAACAATTCTACCTTAAGAGGATGTTCTAGAAAATTTATATCAGTAGTACAAGGCAGCTTTGTTTTGTGGGTTTGTTTTTCAGCAAAACAATCCTCTTGATGGATTAAGTCTGACTTTGACATTTCAAACTTGGTTTTGGGCTTCAAGAATTCTTCAATATGTTTGTCATTTTCAAATACTTACCAATAATCTATGTTATCAGGGACTGTTGGTCTGCACTTGACCTTTACTATGTATTGTTCATTGGTATGAGGTATTTGGAAAGTGCTGGCAGCAAAGGAGGGTTCATTGGTAAGGTTGTTTTGAGCTCCAGGGATAGAGGTAAGTTCATAATTCTCAAAAATTTTCATGAGGTCTAAGGAAAAATTCCTATATTATCTTAGCCAAGGATTTTTGGCTGAATATTCTCCTTCGATTTTCCTAATGATCAGTTCGGAATCTCCTTGAACAAAAATCTTCTTAGCTCTTACTTTTTTTAGCAAATGTAAACCAAGGAGAAGAACCTCATACTCTATAATTTTATTTGTACATTGAAAATATAGTTTGTAGGAATGACCTTCATTGGTGTTGTGTATCCAAACACCTGATCCTGATCCAACTTTGCGACAAGAGCCATCAAAGCTCATGTTCCAAAGTCTTTCAAGTTCAGATTTTCCATTATGTTGTTGTTCAGGGCTGCTAGAGTTTTGGTTGTCATGTTCTTTGTTTTGTGTTTGATTTGGTTGTTATGGTAGGCCTAGATCTTTCTCATTTTCATTTACTTGTTCATTAATTTCATCTTCATTGTCCAAGATAAATGAGTCAAGGTCTAAATGGATAGAATAGAGAGGGGTGTTTTTTGGCCTATCTTGGCTGCTTACCATGTATTTCATGTGAGATTCCCAGTATAATCTCCTTGTTTGGTTAAAGAACAGGATGATAGCATATGTCATTACCATTTAGAGGTCTTCTTCGAGTTTGGATCCCCATGATCTAGATAAAATCATGTCATAATTTGGGGGAATGTAAGCCACTACAATGTCCATGACTATCCTCTTAGCTGGTATTTGTGCCAGATTGACACACAAATCTTTGATTAGACCCAAACATTTGACTCTACTTGAATCAAAAGAGTACAAGTCTTTTTAAGGTTTAGTTATTTCAAGGCCTAATCTCTCCATCACTACCATTGGCATAAGATTGTGTGAGGCACTAGAGTCTAGCATGGCATTGTGTAATATTTTTCATGGATGTTTAAGCTAATATAGCATGGAGGGACAACTCCCTGTTAAAATTTTCCCTCCACCTCAGGTCCAAACAATAGTTTAGGCTTGTCATCAGTCAAGTTTTGAGTGTCGGTGTCATTTCCTATGTTCAAAGCCTTCAAGACTTGATTCCTATACACATATTGAGTTACCAATTCAGTAAGGAGTATGTTTATTTTGATCTTGGAAATATCTCCATCAAAACTGAAAGATGTTGATGTTTTTTATGGGTTTAAATTAATTTTATTAGCCATGGTATTTTCTGCAATTTTAGTTTGTTGATTTTGATTTGGAACCTTAGTTAAAAGAGTTTTTTCAGGGCCACTAGTTGATGTACTAGGGCAGATTGCGTCACCATTATGTTGGCTAGTTTTGTCTCTGTTTCGATCAAATTTCTTAGCCATGGTGTTTGTGTTTTCTGTTGTCTTCTTAGGAGTGTTTTCAGGTGTTTTCATAACAACCGTTTCTAGTTTTTTTTTCTTGGAGGCATATTGGGTTTTCTTACTCCTAAGGTCATATTGCCTATGAACCTCCATAATAGCATTTTCAAATCCTAGTTTGTAGTCTTCAGAATCCTCGTATGTCCTTTCATTTTGATTTGAGGAAAAATACCTTGTTCTTCTTCTGTGAGGAAAGTATCATCCTCATTATCAAAGCCTATCAGATTTACATGGTTTTCTTCCTACTCTTCAATCTATCTTTCCTCTTCTTCTACATAGTTTTCTTGGAAAGGAGGTCTAATTTACTGGTCATTATCTCTTTATCTGTTTTGGGGAGGGTCTCTTCTGAATTTTTGGTTTCTATCTCTGTTTTGAGGATTTGCTTGGTTTTCCCTAGGAGGTGCTCTTTCATTCAAGTTGATCCTCTCCATCATCCTTTCCATTGTCCTAACTAGGCTATCAATTTTAGCATCAGATTGGGAGGCCATAGTTTCCTATTTGTATGTAACTTTCTTTTCTATCCTCATCCTATCCCTCTTCTCAATTATATTAGCTTCTACACTCATGACTCCCCTTTGCATGTCTTCTAATTTTAGGGGATCTCTTTCTCTCAATTGGTAGGCCATGTTAGGATCAAAGCCCTCTATAAATTTTACTAAGGCTAGGCCTTGTGGGGGTTTCATGTGAGGTGGGAGTGCATTGTATACACTATTGAACCTAGTGCAGTAGTCTTGGACACTTTCCCCAACATTTCTCTTAAGGTTATTATACTTTGAGAGGATTTGAAAAAGATTTTTCTTAATCTCCCATTTGTTTATGAATGTTTGATAAAGGGAAGGGAGGTCATGTATGCTGTCAGGAGTTACTCTTTTGAACCATTTCTTTGCTTCTCCTCCAAGACTTTGGGCAAACATTCTCATTTTTATGGTCTACTCCTCTATTTCTTGGTAGTAAAAAGCATCATTCATTTTATCTACATGTTGTTCGGCAGTGGTAGAGTTAGCTCCAATAAAGTGAGGGATTTTTGATTGGTAGTCCTGTGGCATAGGTAGTAAAGCTTGTGGTAGTACCAGGGGTGCATACCATGCTGCCATGATGGGAGGTAATGGAATCCAAGGAGGATTTACAAGAGAATGGTTAATGAGTGGAGGTGGAGGAAAAAGTGGAGTGCTTTGCACAGTGGATGTATGAGTGGGTGTGGCAGATGTATTTGGACAAGAAAATTGATATTGAGCAGATTTAGAATGAAAGGATCCAAAGTTTTGGAGAAGCTAAAAAATGGGAGGAGTAGAAGGAGAGGCTTCTCTACTTGGACTCTACTGAAAATTTATGGGCTCAAGGTTAGTATGGTCTATCCCACTTTGAGACTTAGTTCTGAATAGGTTTTTTCTATGGTGTAAGTCAATTGGGGATCTTGCAAGGCTGTGAGGTTTTCAAGGACAGAACTTGCTTTGTGAATTGTCTTAACAGTAGTTGAATCTTCAGTCCTAGAAGTTTTCCAAAAGATATTTTCTGGGTGATCAACTATGGTAGGAAGGTTTGGGTCAGGGTGAGATCTGGTGTTAATCCTTTGTGAAGCCAGATTTCATGCCCAAAGAAGTGAGAGGTTGAAATTTTATGAATGTTTTTGAAAATACATACCTATATTAATAATTACTGAACTCACACAGTGTGTGACTACGCTTTAAACTACTAGGATTGATTGACAAAATCCTAGAGGAGTCTATGAGAACTAGTGGAGTTAGTAGGCCTACTAGAGGCCAGTGGAGTCACCAGGTGGATGATGTTTACTTATTTTAGGGTTTGCTTATTGTCCACCATCAACAAATTAAAAAAAAACCAATCTAAAGATGTTTTGGGTTTTCTGAGTTTCTTTATGTAACACTAAGACTTTCAATGGGTGTTCTCCAATTGAGTCATCATTTTTCTAGTATGGTGAATCAATTAGATACTACTCTTGGCTAACACTTGATTTTCTAAGTTTGACAGGGGTTTGAGAGTTCTTTAAGGAATATTTAGGCTGTTACTTACTCAAATTCCCACCGTGATCGCCATTATGTTAGGTCTGCATAATTTTTCAGATTAGCAAGACCAAATGTAGAAGGGTAACATCAAACCAGTCTTTGGAGTCCTAGGACCTTGACTTCCTGGGCTCAGAGAGAGCTCTCTCTATGTTTGCGTAAAGGATGTGACTTGATAGATTTTAGGGTTTTGATTTTAGGCTAGTTATAAGGATTAGGGTTTTTTTGTTTGTGTTGGTTGTATAGGTTGTCAAGAAGAATAGGTAGAGTAAGAGAAGGTCAATCCATTGGGATGTGGAGTCTGCAAAGGTCTTGAGAAGTACAAAAATAGGTCAGGGGTGTTTCATAGAGCAAGTTAACAAAGCCAAATGGATCTAAGTAGGTTTAGTGAGTGTGATATGAACATGAAGTTATGAATGCAGTAGGTTCAAAGGGAAATTAAGGATCCTTCAACATACCAAAAACAAGAAAGGCTTTCGAGATGATAGTATAGAAAAATTGAAGAGCAATAAAGGATTCTTCAACTAGAATTTTGCTAAACAGACCTCAAAACAACAGACAAGTAATCCTAGAGAGTAGTTAAGAATTCTCTGAACATTACTTTCAAACAAAGATAACTTTTAACATAACATTTTAGTGAAACTAAATATCATTTAAGGATTCTTTAAATAAACTTCGAGGAAGAAAACATAGAGATACAAGAATGTAGACAAAAGTAGGGTGCCAAGAAACATATCCTACTCTAAAATTGTTGTCCTATGATCAGAGAAACCATGAACATAATAAAAAATGAAGTAAACAAATACAAGATTGGAATAACATCACCATCTGACAGAGCTTATGAATCCTAGGAATGTGCTTAATCCATTGATGCTCAATCCAAATCAATCACAACACACCAAAACCAATTTCTTCAAAAAACTCAAAGTCTATATCATATTGAGCTCAACGACCAACCAACATGTACAATGAGGCCTCCATGCAGTATTTAACTAGCAAAGGAGGACTAAAACCCTAACTAGGTTTTCCAACATGTCATTAATACATCATAAATGTCATTTTTGTCCAAAGAGACCATGCAAGGCCCAAGGCAAAAAATATCTAACTTAATAAATGAAAAATAACTTCTAACATAAATTCTGAGCTAACTAGGAGTGATTTTCCTTAAAAGCCCTCAAAAATATATTTTTTCAATAACTTTGTGTCTTTTTTTGTTTTTTCAGGAAAGGGTACAACACTGAGGTCCAAGGGGACAACGCCTGTACTGGAAAAATTGTCTGTTTTGTAACCAATATTTGGAGGCCTTCCAGGTGTCCAAATGAGCTCCAAGATAGGTTATTGGAAATCCTATCCTGTATCATTTCCAGATATACTTTTAGTTTTCAATTCAGTGCCCATTTTCCTTCTCAAAAACTCAATCTACCAAGACTGCTCAAGGTGCAGAGCCAGCTCTGAAAATAGGGCAGAAAGGTGGTTGTTTCGGTGTTTTTGGCACTTTTGGAGGACTAGTTTTGCTCCAAATGAGCTGAAATTTTCTGTGAGTGATTTCCTTGGAAATATGAACACGAAAATGTAAACTATTCCTCCATTTTGTGCCCAAAAAAAGAGCGTAACGCTAGTGGCGCTGCACCTTTGGCCCTTCAAAACAGTCAAAAACCAAAAGTTACAAAAAGAGGCCAAAATTTGAATTTGTCTTGCTAATTATGTTTGGGATGCTTGTAGGGATGCATCAGAAAGGATGTCAAGGTTTTATTTGTATTTAGCCTCCTTTAGGGATTGAATCTTTGCAAGGGCTCTTTTGAGCTTGGCCCTTGCAATCTTATTTTTAAAGGCATAGTGCCTTGCCATCTTCTTTTGGAGGTCAAGGTCCCTCTTGGTCTTCTCCAGCAGACCCTCTAAGTTTATATTTTCCCTCTCTAGCCAAGGCTTGCGATCATACTCTATTTACATGGAAAGTATCTCACTTGGAGTGAGCTACTCTGTCAAGGCTGTCTCTTGCTCCCTCTCCTTGGCTAAGGCCTTCTTCAAGCCAATTGTTCTTTTAATGGTGTCATTTTTGTTTATTCCTTGTAGTTTGAAATGGTTTATGTTTATTTATGAAGAGTAAGTCAATGTTCATGCTAGGGGAAACAATTTTAATTATTGTTGACCATTTATTTTCAATGATGTTGTGCTAGCATGGGGATCTGCAACAGACCGCTTCACATAACAACTATGGTTATATTTTAAGGTCTTCTTATCACTATTTTACTAGCAGATAAATAATAAAAATGCATACTTTCAAATTTGAAGACATCATCTGAATATCTTTATTCTTCTTGAACCCAAATTATTCCTATGTTGGCTACATGAGAAAGATGAGATTGATAACCAAGAAGAAGGCGAAGGATCAATACCTCGAGTAAAGAGAAGGTTAATGTTGAAAACTCAGCTAATGTAGCAACTAATTCCTCCAATACCTATTGTGATTGTTCATGGAAAAAAAACTGTGGAATATGAGAATGCAACATATACTCTTGCTAAACAGTGTTGCAAGATGCATGCAAGTTAGCTTCCACTTCCAATAAAGATATGGGAAAGAAAGCTAAGAATGAAAACTTGTATGTATCTTGTTGGCTTCACTTAGAATAGTCAATCAACTTATTACAATTAGGATTTTGTTCGTTCTACCTATAGTTTTATATTCAATCTATTGTTTTGTAATATTGACATCTCTATTAAGGGTTTTTTTTTTTTTTCCTGTAATTTAGTTGCAAAATCATATTAATTAATTTATGTTCATTAATAATGAAAACATAAAATCAATCTAAAAATACTAAACTATTAGTTTATGTTTATTAATGATGAGCAAAAATAAAATGAATATAGGACTAAATTAATTGCTTATAATGTTTGTTAATGAATGTAAATGAAATGATTATAAACTACTAAATTAGTCATTTATATAATGAATATGAAACTACCAAAAAAAAAATGGCTACTGCAAATGATAAATTTATGATTACAAATGATGATTGAATTGTGCATATATACGAATATTAGTAGCTAATTCATAGTAGCTTATAACACGAAAAAAATTTACTCATATTTATTTGGTCATTAATTGGTTTCAAATAATGACTAAAATTTGCATATATATGACTATTAGTAGCTAATTTACAGTATCTTATAACACGAGCAACATTTTGGTCATATTTCTTTGTTCATTAATTAGTTTTATCTGGTGATCATTTAGTAATATATTTTGTTGTATAATTGGTCATTAATTGTGGCAATAAATGACCAAATCAATCACCAAATCAATAACTAAATTAATGACCAAATATACTACTAGACAATAAAATCAATGACCAAATCAACGACTAAATCAATGACCAAATCAATGACTACAATGATCTAATAAATGACTAAATTAATCACCAAATATACTACTAGACAACAAAATTGAGACAACCAATTAATGACTAAACTAAAAACGACTAAAAGTTGGTCGCGTTATAAGATACTGTAAATTAGCTACTATTGGTCACCGGCCAAAAAATAGTCGTTTTTATGAAAATTTTAGTCATTTTTTTAGTAACTAATTAGCCATTTTGTACTAGTGTGGCCTCTTCCTAGGAATTTTCTCTTCCTCTTCTTCAGTGTCATCAGGAGTGCCCAAGAGTTAATCTAGCTTTACCTTTGTCTTTGCAGCCTCTTTTCGAGCTCTGATAGCTCTAATCTCATAAATAGCCTTCTCTGCCTCCAGCTGCTTGTTCTCAACCTCAAAATAGTGAACCACATTCTTAGCTCTACCTAGCTTTGTTTGCAAATCATTAATTTGAGCATCTTTGTTTTTAAGTAGCATGCTTATGATCCTTTGCTCATTTTCATCATCACTATCAACATGAATAAGTTGAAATTCTTGTTCAGTCTTATGTTCTTCTTCTTCTTCTTCATCCATGACCTTTTCCTTACCTTTATCAAGCTGCTTGGTTGATGTAGAAGGCATGGCACCTTGCCTCTTGAGGGCAGCAAACACATGCATATTTCCTCTTTGGTAGGTCAAAGGAAGAGGTTCAATGTTACTTATCTCAGTGCCATATGTCTTATTTCCATCATTGTTGTTATCTTCACTATCATCATGGATCTTATCATTACTACTCTTATGGCTGCCATCATCACTGCTATGTGCTTCTATGTTCTATACCTCACTTACATCTACTTCCGCATTTCCTTTTTCTTCATTACTTGATTCATCATTTTCATCTCCCTCATTGGCATCTTCTTCACTAATATCCTCTTCTTTTCTTTCTGCTTCACTTTTTCCTTCTTCACTGCCTTCTTCTGCCTCACTAATATTCACCTCATTGACATCAGCCTCATTTTCCTTATCCTCACTATTGTTTGCCTTACTTATATGAGCTTCACTGTTCTCTTCATTTCTCTCATCACCAGTGCTATGAGCCTCACTGTTTTCAGACTCATTGGCATCTTCTTCACTTACATTTGCCTCACTGATATTTTGGCTTTCTGACCTATGGCCATAATCATTATTGCTCTATGCTTTATCACTGCCAACATCATCACTGATGATCTCTTCCTCATTGCTCTTTGTTTTATCACTGACATCATCCTTGCTGCCATCATTGCTCTTTTCATTGCTGCTTTCTTCTTTACTGACATCTGCCTTGCGGATATCTTTCCTTTCTGACCTAATGCCATCATCATTGTTGATCTGTGCCTCATTGCTTGATTTTTCATTTCTCTCTCCCTCATTGACATTTGATTTCTCATTGTCACCTTCCTCATTGTTTTATTATTCATTGTCATCTCCCTCATTGTTTGATGCACTAGTACCATGAGATGATGGTGAGGGATTGTGAGAGGGTCATGAAGGAGGATTATTCTGAGGTGAAGGAATGTGAGTATATGGTGAGGTGGAAGAGTCATCATGTGGTGAGGGAGTGTGAGTGGATGGAGGAATGGGAGGATGATAAGATGAAAGGACATCTTGCTGCTTTTGGGCTTGTGGAGAAGTAAACACCTCATTGGCAATGAAGGTTTCTCAAGGAATACCCTTCTGCTGCAATTGATGCATAACAACCATTTTAATAAGAGAGTGGTGAAAGAGGCTTTGCATCTGCTGAGGGTAGTCTCTCTTCCGTACAATATAGGACATTTTGTCAATGATTATGTAGAGGTAATAGGGTAGGTGCGGCATCCTCACCCTAGTAAAGTGCATAGGCAACCTAATGTGATAGGATTAAAGCCGGGAGAACCATCCCTCACATGTAAAATACTTCATAATGATCCTCATCATAGGTGCATATCTATCAAGAAAGTGAGAGAAAGGAAATATGGATTTATTGTGGTCCTTGTACCTAGGTTTTAAATATGGTTCATAGTATCTCATGTCAAGATTGGCCTGCTTGAACCATTTCTCCCCTACACTAGGTATGCTCTTGGCATTGGAAATAGCATCTGCAGATAGCTCAAAATTGGCCCCTGCAAGGTTAACTTGTTTTTCATGCAAGTTAATGATGAATAGTCTAGTTAGCTCATGATGGTTTTGCACCTGTCGTACCTTCTCACAAAAATCATAGCAAACTACATGTTGGAAGCACGAAATAATTAAGGGAGATTCCATTAGCTCTATTGTGTTGAGTGGTTCAAACTTGTTGATCTTTCAACCTTTGTACCCTTGACTCCTTGGCATTTGGCCTTCTCCTTCACTACCACTTCCCTCTCTTTCTAACATTTTGACCAATATACATTTGAAACACTAGCACTAATGTGAAACTACTATGAAAGAGGGTAATGGAATGGTAGCCTGCTTTTGAATGAGATGAGTGAGTGAATAGGTATATCAGGTTGAATGAGAGGCTAAAAAAACTTAATGATAACCTCAGTTGTGAAATGACTCTTTGTTTTGACTAATACTCTTCATAGGTGGAGGGATTGAGGTTCAAAAAGTGACTTGAAGCATGAGTTTTTAGGGTTTTCTCCTTAGGTTTTTAATTTATTTCAAATGAAATCATCAAAATGCTTGAAACATGAGTTGAGGACTTGTACATACCCCTACCAGTGCTTGGAGAACCTTGGAGGGAGCTTGAATAAGTTTTGAGGAAGTTTGAGTGTTGAAATGGCTTGAAAATCCCTCTTGTCCAAGTGCGCAACGCCAAGGCCAAGGGCACAACACCGATGCTAACGGTGCAACGATCAGTCCAGGCACGCAGCGCCAAGGTCTTCTTTACCGGCCTTGTCGGGCAAGAGCACAATGCTCTGCCAATCATGCAACGCCTTAATAAAATACATGGGAAAAATTTTCCAAGGACACAGCGCCCGACTCGATGCGCGCAGCGCCACAAAAATTTGCCTGATTTGATTTGAAAACTCAATTTTTTTTCTCCTCTGAATGCTCTAACTCTTTTTCAAGTGAAGACTGAGTTGTTTGAAGTGTATAATGGGACTTTATAAACTTAGGAATGTTGGTTTATCTTTAAAAACCCACCTTCTAATGTTTTCAAAGTCACTTCCTTTTTTTTCCTTTCTCACTAACTCTTTTGACATTTTTGGTTTGCAAGTGACTTAAAAGCATTGAGGTTGACCTCTCCTTTTCTCCTTAAAGCATGTTAGGTCCACTTTGAAAATTTTGGGAGTTTCACACAGTAGCAACTTCAAAACCTTCTTTCATTTCCTTACATGGATTATAACTCATGTTTTTCATCATATTTGACCACTTCTGCTTTGTAGGTGACTGAAATGATGGCTTTGACCTTTCCCTTTGTTCCTTGAGGCATAAAAAATTGATTTTGACACCTTGGTGATTCAGACACAAGGTAGCATCTTCAACACCTCTCCTTTGCATGCACCATGGAATTCAAACTAGGCTTTTTACCTTCTTTGGGCACTTCTGATTTGCAGGTGCCTGAAAACACTGACTTAGCTTTATCTTACTCCTTGGAGCATGATAAATTCACTTTTGACACCTTAGTGATTCAGACACAAGGTAGCATCTTCAACACCCCTTTTGTTCCTACCTTGGAGCTTAAATCATCTTTTACTTGTTAGGTGACTAAAAACCTTGGATTTACCTTTCCCACTGATATTCTTTACACCTTTGCTCTCCGAGGAAATGACACATTCACCTTGGAAAAATTTGGGATGATTGCACACAACAGCACCTTCACAATCCTTCCTTTGCAATCATCATGTAGTTCAACTCATGGTTCCACCTTCTCTGGACACTTTCCCAAAACCTTAGATGTTTGGAGTGCTTTTAAGACAATCATCAATGTTGTCTTCTAAGTTCTCTATATCCCTTTCAAGTTCAATCATTTTTGTCTAGTTCACCTCACCTTTTTCCTATTTCATTAATATTTTTGACAGAATTTCTTCATGTTTGGTTTGGTGTGTTTCCTCCATGGCCATTCTACAATTGATCATTGTTTGGCATTCTACTTGGTCCATTAAGCTCAAAATCCCTATTTTTCCTCAAGACTAAGTGGTTCCCTTTCTCCTACTGTAAGTTGTCTTCATTTAAGAGCAGACCACCTATCTTATCAACACCTTCTACTGATGGAAACTTCAACACTTCCGCAGAAGTGTTAAAATATTTGCATTTACCTCTTGCAGACTTTGAGCTGATAGGGTGGTCTTCTTTTGAAACTTTCAGGTCTTCCTTAAATAACCATGTGATGACCTTCTATTACATCTAAGCTAGCTTCTAGCATAAGAAAAAAACAGTGTTTGAAACATCAATGATGACCTTAAAACTTGTGAAACCCTAATGACCTAGTGGGAGGGTCCTTTGACGATGATCTTTGACTAAAAATTGGCTTGGAGGCTTCAAGTGAAAAACAGAGTATTTGTCAAAGTTTTGTATTGAAGATCCAAAATCCAATGTATTTGATTTATCTAAAGATCCTACAGAGATAGTTTTGAGACCATCAATGCTTGAGGAACTTGGGGATCATGGGAATGAGTTAGGCTATAGGTAACCCTAGATGGAAAGTGGAGTTATGGTCAAGGGAAAAATAGAGTAATGAGGTCATAGGTAGGAAAAATTAAGGATATGAGTGGAAAAATCCCATAAGGAGTCCTTTAGGAGTGGCAGGGTGACCATGAAATGGAAAGGTTGATAGAATAGTGAAAAAATTTCTGTAAGGATAATGAAGGCAGTGAGATTTCTAAAACTCACAATGTTCAAAGAATTTTGTTTTTAGAAATCTAGAACCAATCTATAGTCATCTACCAATAGTGAAAAATATTGATGAATAAAAGACTCCACCAAGTCCTCTCTTACAAGCATCTGTATATACCGCAAACTCTTTTTCTGGATATGCAATCTTTAAAAATAGATAATTTGTCAAAAACTGCTTCAATTTCTCAAAACTTGTTGCACGTTCCTCTGTTCATTCAAATTTCTTACCTTTCCTTTGCAACGATGTAATAGGATAATAAATATGTAAAAATTTCCCGATAAACCTCATGTACTAACCTGCTAACCCCATAAATCACCTTACCTCATCCACATTCCTAGGATCTTCCCATTCCATGATATATTTTCTTTTTTCTATATCCACTACTATACCTTCCTTAGAAACCACATGTCCCAAGTAATGTACCTTTGTCTAAAAGAAATTTCATTTGATAAGATTGGCATACAACTAATGTTCTCTTAGCAATATCCATACTACTGCTAAATGTTCGACATGCTCCTCCTCATTCTTAAAATATACCAATATACCATAAATGAATATAATAACAAACTTATCCAGATAAGGATGCAATACACTATTCATCAAGAAAATAAGAGTCATTGGAGTATTAGTCAAACCGAAAGAAACTACAAAAAACTCATAATTCCCATACATGGTCTTGAAATTTGTCTTGCAAATATCCTCTTATGTGATGCATACCTAATCGTATTTTGATTTCAAGTCAATCTTCGAGAACACTACTACTCCCATCAATTGATCAAACAAGTCATCAATCCTCGACAAAAAATACCCGTTCTTGATGGTCACCTTGCTCAACTGCTTGTAATAAATCCATAGCATGTGAGTACCATCATTCTTCTTCACAAACAATACTGACGTGCCCCAAGGAAATACACTTGTCCTAATGTATCTTTTGTCAAGCATTTCCTTCAACTACAACTTCAGCTCCACTAACTCTGGAGTGCTCATCCTGTATGATTCCTTTGATGCTGGTGTTGCACCTGGTACTAAATCGATAGAAAATTCCACTTCTCTATGATGTGGAAACTCTGAAATATTTTTTGGGAACACATCCTCAAATTGTTGTATAATTGGGTACCTGCTCAAAAATTTTGCATCCTCAACATCCTTACCTTTATCACTAGAAATATGCACTGCAAATAACACATGCTTTCGTGTGACTGCGCTTGACCTACATAATTATCACCATTCTAAGTAATGATGTCTTCTTCTTACCCTATAACACAATTTTTTCCCCATTTTCATCCAAAAACCCAATAGGCTTCTCATAGAAGTCTACCTTAGTCCTATGAATATATAACAAATCCATACCCAAAATCATATTGTATGATCCCAACGGAAGTACATTCAAATGCATTGATGTAGACATACAATTCAATTCAAATTCACAAGTTATTACCCAACGATGAACTCTTTTCTTAGTACCTATAGCTAACTACACTAACAAAGACTCTGCATGCACTTCCTTACTCAAACCACACTTATCCACCAATTAAATATTAACATGACTATAATAAGATCTAGGGTCAATCAAAATATAAACAACTTGATCACAAAGCTTACCATCCATCTTAATGATAAATGTCTGACGCTTTTCCTGTCTAGTATCCAATGTTGCATAAATATGAAGAATATTTTGTCCAAAATCCCCCAATTTTTGTGCCTCATGAGCAGTGTAAACCTACGGTCTACCACCCTGATGCTATGGAAAATCTCTCCTGCAATGATCCTTACCACAAGTCCAACATTGTAAAGGCTTCCAACCTGCACCCTTGTTTTGCTTCGCAAATTGAAATTCTTGTCCTCTGTCAGATGCATCAAACTTATTATGTGGAGCTGCATTATCTTTGTTATGTTTCTTGAGGCCTTGTTCACTTCTTATCCCATTTCTCTTTACCCTTTGCATTACCTTTCCAGTCTTGATTAGTCTCAGATCTGCACTTTGATTGGTCATAACAATGCTTTATATTCCGGATGGCCTCCTCTAACGATCTAGGCTCATGAAACTCAATCTTCTATTTGAATTCTACCAGGAACCCACTAATGAATCTATGAATCTTGGCCTTATCCTCCTTGAGGTAAGGCACATATCTCAATAACTCCAAATTTTTTTTGGTGTAATCCTCATCAGTCATAGATCCCATCTTCAACTAATAGAATTCCTTCACCCTGTCATCATAGTACCTCTCTGATAAGTAATTCTTCCTGAATAGTCTCTCAAACTCACTCCAAGTCAACTCCTCTTCTCGAATGCCTATGATTTTCTTTACATCTTCCCACCAAATATATGTTTTACCTTTAAGATTGAATGTATCTATTATAGACTTCATATTAGTTGAGTAATCATGCAACCTGAAGAACTTATTCATCCCAAGCAACCATGATTTTGAATCCTATGAATTCTTTATTTCCCCATCAAATTTAGGTGGCTTATCTTTGTTGAAAATTTCCAACAAAAATCCCATTCCACTCCTCCTATAAGGATGATAACAATGATGATCGTGATACCTATCTAAACCATAACTATATTAAATCCCATGTCCATTTACGTGCATATTTGGTGTATCCAATAATCTTCCATCTCTGATCATGTCATCTCTATCCAACCTATGCCCACCATGAGATCTACATCCATATGCCCCATTAGTCCTATCATCCTTCCCATGGCTGATATGAAGTGGTCTCTATCTCTGCAATTCTGAAAAAATATGATGGATGAATGCACTAACTTCTGCTTGCTTCTTATGTGCTTGAATGATCCTATCATTATCTTCTTTGCAACTCCTTATTTATGCCTCCAAAATTTTCAATGTCTCTGTTATTTCAGAAGATATCCCAACACCATGTTGCTCATCTGATCCATAGGGAGAAACTCATGAACTGTAGTCTACCATTCTTCTAGTCATCTTTGATTGTCTCTTCCTGCAAGGTATATCATGTCAGCTAAACCAAATCATAAAAAATCCAACGTACCTCAGTGTAGTTAGGGGTGGATATCTTGTCTACAAGGCCAACTAGATTAGCATAATATAAATGTGTAATCATAATCACATAATTATATAAACATAATCTCAATCACGATCCAGTTACGATGCAAGATGTCATAACTACAACACCAACTAGACACTACACATGCATAACATCATAGCCACAACACACATGCATACACAATACATATAAACACTGACATGCATAACCAGTGCATAACTTACATATACTCATGATAAACACATCCAATATCCACATTATCAAATTTCACATGGCGACACAACTACAACCGTGACCACCACTATGCATACCCAAAAATCACATAGGCCATGAGCATAAGGACACATATGCAACCAAAATGTATGCATGACCAAGACACTGCCCATCCAGTCAAAGGGGTGAACCATGCTCTTATACCACTCAGATGCACCCCCTTCCCACATTTACCCAAGTTAATCGGTCCTTTGGGGTAAAAAAGTGACAAGAGTCTACTATGATGTGATTCAACTCCCCAATTATAGTTAAGGACATGGAACCAACATAATGAAACCAAACTGACCTTCCACACATGCTACAGAACCTACTAGATTCAACCAACCCTTCTAGGTGATCAACCCCTGAGACGACTTGACAATTTGTTGATTTGGACCCTCAACCACTCCCATGACAAGCCATGCATGCGCTAATGCCTTGATATGCTAATTCCTTCCAATCACTCCCACAACAAGGCATGCTAGCGACTGTGGAATTTTCCAGGAATTTCTATGGAAGTGACCCTGAATTTTGTGCCACTTTTTCAGGGCAAGGAGTCAAGCCACTTCCCATAACTTCACGAAACTTCCATAAGTGAATAATAACAATGGAATAAAGCTACTAGTGCAACCATTGGTACAAGTACTTGTTCTGACCCCTTTTATCCATGATAGAAATTTCGTCAAACACGTCACAAATGTGTAATCTACATGACATAACAACATATCTAAGCATAGGGGTCTCATACTTATGTAAGATTTGAAAGGAAGAATTTATGCCTTATCAAAATAGTTTCATTATCATCTATTAGTTCATATATTCATTTTCCATTTATTTTCCAATCAAAACATGATGAGAGACATACATCAAGTTTGTTATAAAACATCCTCATAACCAACATATAACCAATAGAAATAACTAGGATATAACAACCATAAAAACCACATATGAACAAGTATATTTACCCATCAAATACAAGAGGAAATAATATCTTATTAACGTATGAAAAATGAAACCATGTTTGGGACTTTCATATATGACCCGACCATATATTGGGCTGAATAAAATATCTCTTTCATCCATTCACCCCCATGTGATATTCCAAGCCTGAATGTGGGATCTCTTGAAACAAAACAAACAAAGCCAAACCAAAGCTCCCATAGGAAAAACTGCCTCAAACCCCAACTAGTGAATTCCACCTAACAATCGAACATCACTAACGATCACCATATTGGTCTCTACCCAAGCTGTACAGGGCTCCAAATTGTTTTTTTCCAACCAGGGCTTCCAGGACTAGTAACTCAACCCAAAGCTAATATTGGGCTTCCATATCATTTTTCGAACCAAGGATTCTAGGACTAGTAATTCAACCCACCAAGGGCTTCTAGAGAATTTTTCCAACTAAGGCTTCAAGTACTAGTAACTCAACCAAAGTTGTTACAGGGCTTCCAAAGTGTTTGTCCAACCAATGCTTCAAAGAACTAATAACTCAATCCACATCCAAAGGAGCATGAGAGTCAACCAGAACACAAACTTAAAACCCACAACACCATGGCTATTCAGGAAATTCTAAGGCTAGGAAAAACCACTTTCAATCGAGGCAATCCTCCATGCCAATGACAGATAATAACCAAGAAACCACATGCATATGCCATGCATGCCAAAAGTAGCAAGGAAATCATACATAAAACTCGATAGCTACAAGAAAAACCCGTTGTATTTGTTTATCACAATGTCCTATTTCACTTTCATACTCTTCCTTTTCCTTCTTTCTCCCAATCCAAACTATGCCACACTCCTCCAAGAGTTCTCCAAGAAAACTATAAGTGTCCAAGAGTATGAGAGAGAGAATAGAGAGAGAGCGCTCCAAAATTGAACTGACAAAGTTCTGTCCACTGATCCTCAAATTCCTTTTTATTAATGAGGCCACTATATTCTTCAATTTTCCATTATTTTCCTTCATTTTCCTCCTCGCATGAAACTTTTGACATTTCACCTTCCTTTTCTCGTATTTTCCATTATTTTCATAACGAAATACCAATAAATGTCACTTTTCCTTTCCAAAGCCTTTTCCATTTCCTTTTCCAATTTCCTTAGCCATTAATTAATCACAAGTGATCCTTATCACTATGTTTTTTCCCAACATTCAACTTAGAATAAGTGTCCCATGACCATGGTTATTATTTTTCCTTTATTAACTTTATTACATGAATTTTTGACCAGGGTTGTTACAAGAATCCTATGTTAGGGGGATGTATCTATATGCGATTGTTATTATTCCAAGAGTATGATTTTTTTAAGTGGTTGTCAAACCTAGCTGATGGAATGTAGGCCTAGACCATCTGTCTAGAATTACTATATGAGAACAAGCTTGAAGTTTGTAAAAAATTACTATATGCGCAGTTGTTGATTGTTACAATGGTTGGCGACTACTTTGAAGATATTTCCCTGTTCCTTAGTACCATATTTGTGCCTACCGAATACAGTGACGCACAAAAGAATTAATTAGTCATCAAATTTGTAGATTATCAATTGATTACTGGCTACTTATACAAATCAAGAGCTGATGGGATCCTGTGAAGGCGTGTCTTATAACATGAGTGCCAAATGATCTTGGCTAAGGTGCATGAAGGATTCATAGGAGGTAACTATGGAGGGTAGGATATAGTACAAAATTTTTTGTGCACAGGTCTATGGTGGCCAACATTGCATACATATGCAAAGGAGTATGGTAGGAATCGTGATGTTTGTTAGAGTGTCAAAAAACCCTCAAGGTGGGATGAGATGCATCTAGCCCCTCATATTATACTACAACCTTGAAAAATGGACCATATACTTTGTTGGTCCCATTAGCCCACCTACTAAAATATCAAGCATAAGTTATATCATCATTCCTATATATTATTTGACTAGATGGGTTGAAGCAATAGTTTTGAAGGATTACATTGTTGAAACTTCCATGCAACTCATTTTTGAAAACATTGTAACTAGATTTAGATGTTCCAAAATCCTAATGAGTGAACAAGGGACACACTTTCTAAATAGGACTATTGAATCATTAACATATTAATTTCAGAACTACCACTAGAAGAGTACACCTTATCATCCTCAAGCCAATGATACAGTATAAGCTTTCAACAAGATTCTGGATAACATGATTAATAAGGCATGCAATGAAAATTGAGATGATTGGGACCTTCGCATTCAATTTTTCCTTTGGGAATATCGCACAAATTGTAACCGCTTGATAGGCTACACACATTTTAGGCTATTATATGGACAAGAAGTGGTGATGTTGATGGAGTTTCTAGTGCCAAGCTTGCACATAGCTACCTATACACAAATGATAGAGTCCAATGTAGGAACACACATATTAGAAGAGATAATACACTTGGAAGAATATTTTTTGCTCACAAGATTTCAACAGAAGGTGTAGAAGACACAAGATAAGGCCTCGCATGATAGGTGCATCAAGTAGAAGGTATTTTTCCCAGGGGATATTATGTTACTATATGATAGTAAGTTCCTAAATAACTCTGGAAAGTTTTGAATGCATTGGTTGGGTCCTTATAAGATTAGGATTGTGATTGAGGATGGAGTGGTACAGCTTGAGACGTTGAGTGGTGAACCCCTAGAAGTTTATGTAAAAAATAATCAACTAAAACTCTATAGGGACAATCGATCTTTTGTGTAGAAATAGAAAATGTAAGTCTTAAAATTTCTCTTGTACATAGTAAGTAGTAGTTATTTTAATTTTTGGTTGTGTACCTTTATTAATATTTTCCAATGTGTGTGTGTGTGTCTACACACACAGAGACACACACACACAAACATATATATTACATGAAGGCTATTTTTTCATAGGAAGGAAAGTCATGGCATGGAAAAAGTACAGGTGGAAGTACCACACAATGTTTGTGGTAAGAAATATGCTAGGAGCCATGTGATGAGATAGTTAGGAATATGATTGGAGAATGAAATAATTAATTTGATATGGTCTCCAACCATCGTATAAGGAAAGGATATCGAATATTGCATCAGTCAGATTGGTACACTTGCTCGTTGTTCACACATCAACATATCATCCCTTCAATTGATGAAATGGAATATTGGAGGCTCTTTACAGTGATATATATGACATGTTTCAGGTGAGGTGGGAGGATTACGAAGTTAAGCATGCACCCACCTCCACCTCTCCTAGTGAAATGAAGGTTTCACATGAGGTGGATCCAAGTCTCTATGATTTTCATCCCGTCATAATGAATGAAGCTATTAAATCAAGAAAGGATGCAGTGTAGTGATACAATTATAAAGAGAGTAGGAAATTAGTTATTCATGTGAGGGTGATCCATTAGAGAATATTTTTAAAGCATAAGGCAGAGGCTATTAGGAATGGAGAGTTGAGCCTATGAGGTGATAGAGAGTTGAGAATATGAGGTGATGGAAATTTGAGGCCATGATGCGAGGCAATGCGAGGCATCATTGGGAATTTAGGAAGTGTGGATTTGTGATAGTGGGTAAGGAGGAGTCAAGGGTTTCAATCGAAAGGAGAGTTTTTATTCCATATCCTACAACTCAGTGGGAAGATATCACACACTGCGTTGAGATATATTTTGAAGGTGAGTGTATAGTTGAGTCAGATAACTTATTTTGACACTCCCTGTGGAGGATATTTGTAGAGATAATAACAGTGGTATTGTCAGTAAGGCCCCTATGACAGGGACAAAAACATCCAAAAGGATTAATTTTCAATGCACCAGGGGGTGGCATGCAGTTATTTGTGAAGAAAGGAGGGTAGCATAGCATAAAATTTCATTTTTTGGTTTTGAATTGTTCATCTTTGTATGGATAGAAGTTCAATTCACTAAGTGGAAAACATCCTAGAAATAATGGTGATAGGGGAAGGGTTGAGTGGCTCAGGACAAACCATAGGTGTGTGTTATGGGCCTGTTAGAGGTAAAGTTTGAAGTATTGGGTTTCACATGCGCTAGATATTTTTGTAGACAGAGTGAAGCACATAAAAACAATGCATGAAAAATAATCATGCAATCAATAATGGCATGGGTGAAGAGGAGAAACTTGGAGGGAAGATAACAAATTGAAAGAAAAATAACTACACAAAATATATGTTGTTAAATTGTTAGGTTAATGACAGTAAACCACATTTTATTTACGGGTACTAATGGATTCTACCGGGCTTTATCCCATCGTAAATATCTAATGTAACTAAGTATAAAATGATAGAAGTTTTCTTGAGGAAGATTTTTTTATAAGAAGGTTTTTTTCTTTTGAGCTCTGATGTAATTAAGTTTAAGAAGGGTATTAGGATTTTTTCTAGGAAGAGAGTGCTACATTTGATGTAATTTCCCTAATAATATTGGGATAGAAGAATAGGCTAGTGAGCCATGAGACCCTGGTGATACAATGGATGTAATGTGTTTTGGCCACTCTAATTAATATAAAGAACTATTGGGTGATGTTTGCAGTTAATTCGATGCACTGTATTTCTCTTTTCTTTTCTTTTCTACTTATTAAGTTCTAGATGTAGAACTTGCATTGCACTTGGTATGTAAACATTATGCCACAATTGGTATGGAGTTTTATGAATGAAGTTTAAATATGTGAATAATTTAAGCATAATTATAGAATGGTTCATACTAAATCCACATCTCCTTCCCAATTTCAGAAACTTGGTTCATGTATCCCCCCTTAGGTTCCTTGTTTGAGGCCTTTTTTTTATACAGGAATTTCCACAAGGGCCAAAATTGAGAGGGACTTTTTTAGGCACACTGCACATGAATATATAGGTTAGAGACAGAAAAAATTCCCAACACTCCTCCTTATTCTCCTCCCCCTTTCAGTGCGAAAGTTGTCAACCTATCCTCCCTTAATATGTATGGTTCTTGCTTAATCCTTTTATAAAAAGGCTTCAACTATGCTCTTGTTCCTCACTACATACCAATTGAAGACATTACTTGTTTGATTGAATTCATTTCCCATCACCTTCCCTCCCATGTAGTTGAAGAGCTTCATCAAGAATGTGGTAACATTCTTTGAAACTACAGGGTCCTCAATCCAATCTTACAAAAGAGAAATTTATAGCCCTTTGTCAACTTAATTCCAATCCTAATATTATCATATTAAAATCCTATAATGGAAATGCATCTTTCGTTATGAATTCCTTGGATTACCATTCTAATATTATTGAGTTTCTTTTGTTATTCTTCTTCTTATAAACCCTTAACCAAGAACCCCATCAAATAAGTGGCCAACAAGGTTTCTAAAACCATTAGATCCTCATCTCTAGACCCTTCTATCCAATATTTTCTCATTACCATTAGCCCCATCACCCCTATAATATATGGTGAACCTAAAATCCACAGGAAGTACATCCCCCTTAGACCTATTATTACTATTATTTTTGGTCCCACCCAAGCCCTCTCACGTTTCCTTTCCTAAAAGATCCATCCCTTCTACAACCACTCCTCCTCCTTCGTTAAAGACTATGTAGATTTAATTGAAAAATAATGCACCTAAATATTAATGAAAACAACATCATGGTTATATTTTATTTTGTTTCCCTATTTACCAAAATCCCTATCCCCAATTCCATTAACTTCATTTCCAAACTAGTTAACTCTCAAGCCCTTAACCTTATCGAAATTTGTCTGACCCCCATCTTCTTCTCCTATAATGGAATATACTACGAGAAAAATGAGAGCACAACCATGGGTTCCTCTCTTTCTCTCTTTCTTTCCAACTTTTTTATCAATAACTTTGAAACTTCAGCAATTGAAATCTTCCACGTAAAACCTAATTTTTGGAAACAGTTTGTTGATGATACCTTTTTTATTTGGTCCCATGGTCTGCCAAATCTCCAAACCTTTCTCACCCATCTTAATCACATCTCTCCCCACATCGATTTTTTTATGTAATTTGAAGCTAACTAGTCCCTTTCTTTCTTATTTTTCTTGTATCTCGCCTCCCTAATGGCTCTCTTACGCACTAGGTCTATTAAAATAACACACAAATCGATAGGTGCCTCCATGTTAACTACCACCATCATATAAATCAAAAGTATATTGTTATTAAAACCCTTTTTATCATTCCATTCACATTTATTCACCTCAATCCTTTTCCCAATAAAAAATCCCATCTCACCAGATCCCTTAAATCTAATAGTTATTCCTCCTCCTAGATTAAAACATATTTCCACTCTACTCTAAACCCTAAACCTAAAAACCTTCTTGAAACTCCACCCTTATAAAAGTCTCTCTTCCCTACATTGAATGATTTATCGAACATATCTCAAAAATAATTTCTAAACAAACATTAAAAATTTGTTCAAACCCCAGAAAATCTTTAGCCAACTCTTTAAGATGGTAAAAGAAAAGAATAACTCTGTGCTCACTCCCAATGTCTATTAGATCCCCTACTCCTGTGGTATTTCCTACTTAGTATAAACTAGGATATCCTTCAAATCCTACATCAAAGAACATATGGTTGACACCTACTACAATAGAGTCACTAAATCCGCCATCACCAAGCACTCCCATAATACCAAGAATTTAATTTTTTTTGATAAAACCAAGATCTTGGCCTCTACCCCCTTCCACTCTACATTATGGAAGCTCTTGAAATTGAAAATAACCCTAAAAACATTAATCGTGAATATGGTTATCAATGTTGATAAGTGGTTGTCATTGATGTTAACCAAGAAGCACCAGGGGATACCCCGATATTGCATGGGAATTTTGACCTACCAAATTACTATATTCTGAGTCAAGGAAATTTTAGATGGTTTCTTCTTTTTGATATGTTTCCATTGATATATGGCATGCCACATAATTCTTCACGGTTTGAGAGATATTCATGTTTGAAGTTAGTAACCCCAGTTAGTGGGCTAAAACCCCATGGGGTTGTGGCATGACACTGATAATTGGTTGTGGTCATTGAAAATTCAATAATTAATAATTTTTAAGCTCCTAAAATCTCTCCCACATTCACTTGTTGAAGACCCTCTCAACCTAAGCATTTATATAAATTGTGATCCTCATATCCTCCTCATGTAGGGATTTCTCTACTTCAAATAGGTCATTGTGAAATTTTTTCTATAATTTTTTTTCTGCGAAGGTTCAGAAGCTGAAATGTTTATAAGGCAAAGCTGAAATCCTGAGGAAGCTCATGTAAAAATTTCATATCATGGTGCACAACATTTTCAGAGCTATGATTTATGGAAGTTAGGGTTTTTACAGGCTCCTGAACTTCGTCTCAAAGAGGTGACCTTCAAAAAATTGTCATAACTCTCTCTTTGATTATCAGATTGGAATTTTGTAAAAATTGGAGGATAGTGCATGGGCTATAGTTTTATGTGTATCAATTTCAAATCCTAATGAGGAAACAATGACATTTGGCATGCCTTACAAATTCTCTATACCGAACCAAACCATAATTAGGTCATTGTGAGAGATTGGGCATAAATTTGGCTTGAAGAATCCAAATTGGATCAGATCTATGGAATTTGAAATAAGACTTAGAGGACTAGTACAAGACCGAAAATCAAATATTGCGGATGTGAAATAACAGAGATACACCAGCTTCAATATCGAGCTCCTAGAAGGCAAGAAAAAGCTAGATCATGTGTTGTCAATGGCTACAAAGGACCAAAATTTCTAGGGTAGAATAACAAAGAAAGGTGCAACAGAGGTAAGCTCCTGGTAATTATATTCTGTATATGCATGTTCATCTCTTAATTGCATTAGGTTCTTTGTATTCTAATTTGTTTTTTTTTTGTTTAGCACTGACATATGCTCTGCGGGATGAGGTATGTTTTTCTATTATCATGTCATGGGTATCTCCTTGAAGACTTTTTACAGTATTATATATTCATCAAGATAATATTCAATGCATGATGTAATGTTCTGAAGAGTGAGAAAGGATAACATGATAAGAGTAGAAATCAAGGTGCAAAATAGCAGCAAGATGTTCACTACATGAAGTATTCAAGTGGGAAGCACTGCATATAGTCATTGTAAAGTATCATTATATTGAGTCATTGTAAAAGCATCATTGTAAAAATTTTACAAGTGTCTATCTGCCAGGGATTTAAGAGGCAGTTCCAGGAGGTCTAGGATCATCATTAGGTATTTTTGTCATAGTTGGGGTTATGGTCTAGTGTGTCTTCTTCTTCTACATCATTCTATATCATTGTAAAGTGGACCATTTTCCCTAGTATGGGAGTCCATTACTCTTTTATTCTTCTATAGGGTGGTAGGGTGGTGCTAGGGTGGGTTGTAGCTCATTGCGTGTTGGGGCATCCGTTCAGTTTACTACTGAAGAATCTCGGGTGTTGGAGCGTCCATCCAATGGGAGATGGAGAAGAATGAATTTCTAGATTCTAGGAAGTTTGAGATTTCTTTTCAATTGGAGTTTAATATTAAAAAATTATCAGAAAATCATTCAGGTGGTTTTTGTCTCGGAGGGAGTTTCAACTTTAAAAACTATCTGCAATTTTGTTCCTTTTGTTTAGTTCTATTATTGTACAAACACTGATAATAATTGAATATTAACTAATTCTCTGAAATATTAATAATAATACTAATTAAAATGAATACTGATTCAACCCCCCTCCCAGTATTTCCAACAATTGGTATCAGATCTTGGTTCCTTCAATAATATTTTAACAACTAGAAGGAGGTCATGGAGCATACCAAGAATGGTGTACCTCTATTCAATGAAAATAATTATGCAATCTGGAAAGGAAGAATGGAGGTCTATCTCTTGGCGCAAGGTTACAAAGTATGGGACACTGTTCAAAATGGATTTACACCAACCGCGGATGAACAAGGTAAGAAGAATTTGGTAAATGATGCAAAAGCAAAGAATACTATTATCAGTGGACTTATTGAATTTTCTTATCATAAGGTGTTGGGTTGGAAAACCACCAAAAATGTATGGGAAAAGCTTCATAATATATATGCAGGTGACTCAAATGTCAAAGAAGAAAAGCTTCAAATCTACAGAGAAAAATTTGAGCAACTCAGAATGAAAGAAGATGGCAACATTGCTGCATACTTCCAACACATTGATGAAAGGATTGGGAGAGCCTTTCGATGAGAAAAATATTATACGAAAGTTTTTTAGAACATTACCAGGGATATTCAACCCAAAGGTATCAGTCTTAGAATACATTGCAAATATGGACAAACTCAGCAAAGAGGAATTACATGGAGTTATCATATCATATGAAATGAGAGTTGATGAATAATAGGGTACTTCACATCTAGAAGCAAAATTCGTTGCATCTAGGAAAAAAAAACTTCAAAGGAATTTACTTGCACCTGCAAGTGTGAAGAAAATGAAGATGATGAAGAAGGCCTTTCAGATGGAGAATATGCTTACTTTACTAGAAAACTAAAAATTGGTAAGGGAAAATTCAAAGGTAAACTTCCATTAATATGTTTCAGCTGTGGTGAGGTTGGGAATTTCACAGAAAAATGTCTGAATAGAAGTGATGGAAACTCAAAAGGAAAGAAAGGCTTTAATAAATTCAACAAGCAAGGCAAAAAGAAAGGATTCAAAACGAATTTTCTCTCTAAAGAAGATAGCTCATCATCCGATGAAGATAGCGACCGTGAAGAAGAATCCAATGAGAGAGTATTGTTTATGGCCAAGCACAAAAAACAAGAGGTATCAAAAAACTAAGAAGAAGGGTTGACCATAGAAGATTTTTCTAAGGAGGAAGTCAAGCTTATAAAAGAGCTCAAGGCTGAGAAGATCCGTTCCAATACTCTTGAAGAACAAGTTCAAGGTCTCAAAATTAAAGTTGAAGAACACAAATGTATTGAAGAGTCACTTCAAAAGAAGTTGGAAGAAAGAAACCAAGAAAGGGAAGCATTAGAAGCCGAAGTAGTATCGTTGCCCAAGGAAGAGAATAAGGGAAAAATTGTCCAAAACTATGCCAACAATTCAAGGGCATTGCAAGAAATCATCAAAAATCAAGGATCTTACAATGATATAACTAGCCTCAGTTACAAAGAATAAGAAGAAGGACCTTCTACAACAAAATATATTGAACCTATGAGATATGGCATGCATGTAGACTTCATTGGACTAGATTTGCAAGAAAATCCTTGGAAGACTATTCCTCGACAAATATTTCCATCTAGGTACCAACATATTTTTCATGGCTATTATTATTCATGTGGAAAATTTGGTCATAAAGTTTTAGAATGTCACACATACCCTAGGAACCAATACAATTCAAGGATATCCTACAAATATGAACCTCCCAAGGCTCAACGAAACATCAATAGATTTGAACATTTAATAAAAATTATGGAATGTTATAAATGTCAGAACTTTGGACACATAGCCAAAGACTGCAGACTTGAAAATCCTCCAGAAGAATATTCGAAGCCACAGAATGAATGGACATGGAAGAAGAAGAAGACTGATAATTTTTCTCACGCTCTCAAGGCTAAAAAAAAAAAAGGTGTGTGGTATGTTGATAGTGGTTGCTCAATGCATATGACTGGAGATAGAAAGAAATTTGTATCTCTGAAAGAGAAGAAGGATGGAATCGTATCCTTTGGAAATGATGGATCTTCAAATGTTATAGGATCAGGTACCGTCACTCTTGGAAGCAAAGATGCTTTAGCCAAGAATGTTCTATTAGTTGAAAACATGAATCACAATCTTCTCAGTGTTGGACAAATGTGTGATCAAGGACACACAATGATATTCAACTCCACAAAATGTGAAGTCAGGAAAGGCAAGTATGGTAAAATTATGGCTATAGAAATTCGAGCTCCAAACGACATATATGTTCTGGATGAAGCAACTAAAGCATGTCTAGTAGCTAAAGAAGATGAAATATGGTTATGGCACAAACAAATGGGTCACATAAACTTTGACAATATTGTCAGGATAAACAAAAAGGAATCAATACAAGAAATGTCGAAAATCACAGAACCTTCCTACACACTATGTGAGGCCTCTTGGCACGGCAAGCAGAAAAAAATCCAATTTAAAACAAAAGAACACTTTGCATCAAATCCATTGGAATTGATACATACTAATCTATGTGGTCCTGTGAGAACAAAAGGCTTAGATGGAGAATTATATTTCATGTTAATGATAGATGAATATACCAGGATGACAACTATCAGTTTCCTAAAGAAAAAATCTGAAGCATTTGAGTGCTTTAAGATCTACAAGGAGTTGGTCGAAAATGAAACTGATTTGAAAATAAAGTGTCTATGATAAGATAATGGTGGATAATTCACTTCCAAATTATTTCAGCAATACTGTGACAAAAATGGAATAAAAAAGACAATTTTCAACAGCACAAACACCTCAGCAAAATGGAGTTGCCGAAAGAAAGGACATAACTGTACAGGAAATTGGTAGAACAATGTTGAAGGACTCAAAATTGGATGAAAAATTCTGGGTTCAAGAAATTGATATGATAGTCTTCATTATCAACCGAAGTCTTCTCAGAAATAATTGCAACAAGACCCTATATGAATTATGGAAAGGAAAACCGGCTAATTTAAAATATTTCAGAATATTTGGAAGCAAATGTTATATCAAAAGAGAAGATCAAAAGTTGGGTAAGTTTGAATCACATGTTGATGAAGGTACCTTTTTTGGTTACTCACGCAAAAGAAATACCTATAAATGCTATAATCTAAGACAAAAATATATAGTGGAGAGCATAAATGTTACATTTGACAAAGATGGTGTTCTAACGAATAATGATGAGGATCTAGAATCTTTGAAACTTTAGACAGAGGCTGAAAAAGACACAGAGAAAATTCTAGAACAAGAAGAAACTATCAACCAGGAAGAATTAAATAATGATCATCAAGATATACCGGAACAACAACAACAAGCTCCTCCAAAGAGAACAAAAGAATGGATTCAAAAGAACCAAACATCAAATCAAATCATTGGTGACATAAATGAAGGTCGACAACTTTGTTCACCACAACAAGCTCACATTGCTTTTCTAACAACCTTTGAGCCTAGTAGTTTTGAGGAAGCCAACCAGAATGAACATTGGGTAGCAGCTATGAATGAAGAATTGGATCAAATCGAGAAGAATAACACTTGGAAATTAGTTCCATGACCAAAAGATATAAATTTCATTGGGACTAAATGGGTGTTCAGGAAAAAATTGAATGAATATGGACAAGTTGCCAGAAACAAAGCAAGATTGGTTTGCAAAGGCTATGCACAAGTGGAAGTAATTGATTTCGACGAAACATTTGCACCAGTTGCTAGAATGGAAGCCATCTGAATGTTTCTCGCCTATGCATGTTCAAGAAAAATCAAATTCTACCAAATGGATGCTAAGTCAACATTTCTGAATGGTGAATTAGAAGAAGAAGTTTACATCGAACAACCCGAAGATTTTCTACTATCAGAAAAAGAAGAATATGTTTGCGGGTTAAAGAAGGCTCTATATGGTCTCAAGAAGGTTCCCAGAGCATGGTATGCTCGTCTTGATGGATATCTACATCAACAAGGGTTCAAGAAAGGTATTGCTGATAGCAATCTTTATGTACAAATAGATAAAGATAATTTAACAATCGTCGAGGTATATGTGGATGATATAATATTTGGTAGCAATGATGATCGACTAAGTAAGAAATTTACTACAAAGATGCAAAGTGAATTTGAGATGTCTTTACTTGGTGAGCTGACATAATTCTTAGGGCTTCAAATATCTCATCAAGAGAAAGGAATATTTATATGTCAAGCCAAGTACTTCAAGGAAATGCTCAATAAATTCAAAATGGAAGATTTCAAACCCATCCTTACTCTGATGGTAACAGGTTGCGAATTGAGCATAGACGACTCATCTAAGGATGTGGATCAGAGGTTGTACAGATCTATGATTGGTAGTCTTCTATATGTAACAGCCTCCCAGCCAGATGTTATGCAAGCAATTGGAAAAGTAGCAATATTCCAAGCAGCACCAAAAGAATCACATATTATTGCCATCAAAAGAATTCTTCGATATCTAAAGGGCACAATAGAATATGGCTTCTGGTATCCCAAGGGTAACAATATCATTATTCAAGCCTTATAGATGCAGATTGGGCAGGAAGCATTGATGATCGTAAGAGTACTAGTGGAGCAACATTCTATCTAGGTGGATGTCTCGTATCATGGTTGAGCTAAAAGAAAACCTCAATCTCGTTATCTACAACGGAAGCAGAATAAATTGCAACAGAAACTTGTTGTACTCAAGTCCTTTGGATGAAAAAAAATTTGCAAGATCTTCTAGTACAATTAAGTGAGCCTATTCCCATATTATGTGATAACACCAGTGCCATCAACATCTCCAAGAATCCTGTCATGCATTCAAAAAAAAAACACATTCCGATCAAAATTCATTTTGTTAGATAACAATTCGTTGAAAAGAATATCAAACTTGAATATGTTTGTACAAAAAAAAAATTGTTGATATCTTCACTAAACCTTTACCTCGTGAAGCATTTGAATATCTTCGTGATAAGCTTTGGATTCTCCCAAGTTCTCATTATATTTTTCCTTATTTAGAAAAATAAAGGGGGAGTGGAAGTGTGCGTAGGTCCGCAGGATGGTTGTGTGTCATGGGGAGTTACCCTTTGCCATTGATGTCAAAGGGGGAGAGAATGTTGTAGGAATATGTGTCTTGATCTCAAGGGGAGTACTTGTGTTGTCATCAATGCCAAAGGGGGAGATTTTTTATCAGTGGTTTTCATTGATGTCAACCCAAGCACCACCAGGGGCTACCCCGATCTTGCATGGGAATTTTGACCAACCAAATTACTATATTTCGAGTCAAGGATATTTTTTATGGTTTCTAATTTTTGAAATGTTTCCGTTGATATATGGCAAGCCACATAATTCTTCATGGTTTGAGAGATATTCATGTTTGAAGTTAGTAACCCCAGTTAGTGGGCTAAAACCCCATGGGGTTGTGGCATGACACTGATAATTGGTTGTGGTCATTGAAAAGTCAATAATTAATCATTTTTAAGCTCCTAAAATCCCTCTCACGTTCACTTGTTAAAGACCCTCTCAACCTAGGAATTTATATAAATTGTGATCCTCATATCCTCCTCATGTAGGGATTTCACTACTTGAAACAAGTCATCATGGAATTTTCACTATAACATGTTTTATATGAAGGTTTAGAAGCTGAAATTTTTTTGAGGGAAAGCCAAAATCCTGAGGAAGCTCGTGTAAAAATTTCAGATCATGCTGCGTAACATTTTCGGAGATATGATTTGTGGAAGTTATGGTTTTTGCAGGCTCCTGAACTTCATCTCAAAGAAGTGACCTTTGTAAAATCATCATAACTCTCTCTCTGAGTATCGGATTTGAATTCTGTAAAAAGGGGTAGATAATGCACGAAATTAGTTTTCTTTTTATCAATTTCAGAGCCTAATGATGAAACAATGACGCGTGGCATGTTGTACAAATTAGATCTATTGAACGAGTCCATAATTAGGTCATTGTGAGAGATTGGGCATAAATTTGTCTTGAAGAATCCAAATTGGTTCAGATCTGTGGCATTGTAAATAAGACTCAGAGGAAAACTGCAGGACCGAAAATCACACATTGGGGATCTGAAATAACATAGATACACCATATTCAATATCTAGCTCCTAGAAGGCAAGAAAAATCTAGATCATGTGTTGTCAAGGGCTGCAAAGGACCAGAATCTCTAGGGCAGCAAAGCAAAGCAAGGTGCAACAGAGGTAAGCTCCAGGAAAGTATATTTTGTATATGCATGTTCATCTTTTAATTGCATTAGGTTCTTTGTATTCTAATTTTTTTTTTTTTTAGCACTGACATATGCTCTGCAGGATGAGGTAAGTTTTGCTATTATCATGTTATGGGTATTTACCTGAAGACATTTTGCAGATATTATATATTAATCAAGATAAGATTCAATGCATGATCAAATGTTCTGAAAAGTGAGAAAGGGTAGCATGACAAGATCAACAATCAAGGTGCATAACAATAGCAAGAAGTTCACCACATGAAGTCTTCAAGTGGGAAGCACTGCATACAGTCATTGTATTGAGTCATTGTAAAAGCATCATTGCAAAAGTTATACAAGTGGCTATCTACCAAGAATTGAAGAGGCAGTTTCAGGAGGTCTAGGATCATCATTAGGTATTTGTGTCATAGTTGGGGTTATGGCTAGTGTGTCTTCTTCTTCTACATCATTCTATATCATTGTAAAGTGGACCATTTTCGCTAGTACAGAAGTCCATTATTCTTTTATTCTTCTATAGTGTGGTAGGGTGGTGCTAGGGTGAGTTGTAGCTCATTGGGTGTTGGGGCATCCATTCAGTTGACTACTAAAAAATATCGGGTGTTGGAGCATCCATCCAGTGGGATATGGAGAAGAATGGTTTTCTATATTCTAGGAATTTTGAGATTTCTTTTCAATTGGAGTTTAATATTAAAGAGTTATTAGAAAATAATTCAGGTGGTTTTTGTCTCAGAGGGAGTTTCCACTTTAAAAAATGTGTGCAATTTTTCTCCTTTTGTTTACTACTATTATTGTACAAACACTGATAATAATTGAATATTAACTAATGCTATGAAAGATTAATAATAATACTAATTGAAAGGAATACTGATTCACCCCTCCTCTTAGTATTCTCAACAATTGGTATCAAATATTGATTCCTTCAATAATAGTTTAGCAATTGGAAGGAGGTCATGGAGCATACCAAGAATGGTGTACCTTTGTTCAATGAAAATAATTATGCACTATATATGGAAAGGAAGAATGGAGGTCTATCTCTTGGCACAAGGTTACAAGTATGGGACACTGTTCAAAATGGATTTACACCAACCGCAGATGAACAAGGTAAGAAGAATTTGGTAAATGATGCAAAAGAAAATATTACTATTATCAGTGGACTTATTTAATTTGCTTATCATAAGGTGTTGGGTTGTAAAACCACCAAAAATGTATGGCAAAAGCTTCAGAATATATATGAAGGTGACTCAAATGTCAAAGAAGCAAAGCTTCAAATCTACAGAGAAAAAATTGAGCAACTCAGAATGAAAGAAAATGGAAACATTGTTGCATACTTCCAACACGTTGTTGAAATAACCAACACTGTGGAAGGATTGGGAGAGCCTTCTGATGAGAAAACTATTATATGAAATATTTTTAGAGCATTACCATAGATATTCAACCCAAAGGTATCGGTCTTAGAATACAGTGAAAATCTGGACAAACTCAAAAAAGAGGAATTACATGGAGTTCTCATATCATATGAAATGAGACTTGATGAAGAAGAGGGTGCTTCGCATCTATAAATTGTGTTTGTTGCATCTAGGAAAACCAATAAGGAAAAAAAACCTTTAAAGGAAAATACTTGCACCTGTAAGTGTGAATAAAATTAAGATGATGAAGAAGGTCTTTTAGATGGAGAATATGCTTACTTTATGAGAAAACTAAAAATTGGTAAGGGAAAATTCAAAGGTAAACTTCCATTAATATGTTTCGGCTGTGGTGAGGTTGGGAATTTCATAGCAAAATGTCTGAACATAAGTGATGGAAACTCAAAAGGAAAGAAAGGCTTTAAGAAATTCAATGAGCAAGGCAAAAAGAAAGGATTCAAAAGGAAATTTCTCTCTAAAGAGGATATCTCATCACCCGATGAAGACAGTGACAGCGAAGAAGAAGCCAATGAGAGAGTATTTTTTATGGCCAATCACAATAAACAAGAGGTATCAAACAACAAAGAAGAAGGGTTGACCATAGAAGAATTTTCTAAGGAGGCAATCAGGCTTATAAAAGAGCTCAAGGCTGAGAAGATCAGTTCCATTACTCTTGAAGAACAAGTTCAAGGTCTCAAAATTGAAGTTATAGAACACAAATGTATTGAAGAGTCACTTCAAAAGAAGTTGGAAGAAAGCAACCAAGAAAGGGAAGGATTAGAATTCGAAGTAGTATCGTTGTGCAAGGAAGAGAAGAAGGGAAAATTTTTCCAAAACTATGCCAACAATTCAAGGCCATTGGAAGAACTCATAAAAAATCAATGATCTTACAATGACAGAACTGACCTCAGTTACAAAGAAGAAGAAGCATGACCTTTTACAACAAAATACAATGAACCTATGAGATCTGGCATGCATGTAGACTTCATTGGACTAGATTCGTAATAACAGCCTTGGAAGATGATTCCTTGATAAATATTTCCATATAGGTACCAACATATTTTTCATGGCTATTGTTATTCATGTCGAAAATTTGGTCATAACGTTGTAGAGTGTCGGACGTACCCTAGGAACCAATACAATTACAGGATATCCTTCAAATATGAACATGAAATGGGTAGAAAAATGTTGAAGGACTCAAAATTGGATGAAAAATTCTAGGTTCAAGCAATTGATACGAAAGTCTTCATTATCAACTGAAGTCTTCTCAGAAATAATTGCAACAAGACCCCATATTAATTATGGAAAGGAAAATCGGCCAACGTAAAATATTTCAGAATCTTTGGAAGTAAATTTTATATCAAAAGAGAAGATCAAAAGTTGGGTAAGTTTGAATCATGTGTTCATGAAGGTATCTTTGTTGGTTGCTCACGTAAAATAAAGGCCTATAAATTCTATAATCTAAGACGAAAATAGATAGTGGAGAGCATAAATGTTACATTTGATGAAGATGGTGTTCTAACGAATAATGATGAGGATCTAGAATATTTGAAACTTGAGGCAGAGGCTAAAAAAGACACAGAGAAAATTCTAGAACAAGAAGAAAATATTAACCAGGAAGAAGTAAATAATTATCATCAAGATATACTAGAAAAACAACAACAAGATCCTCCAAAGAGAACAAAAGAATGGATTCAAAAGAAACAACCATCAAATCAAATCATTGGTGACATAAACGAAGGTCGACAACTTTGTTCATCACAACAAGCTCACATTGCTTTTCTAGCAACCTTTGAGCCTAGTAGTTTTGAGGAAGCCAGCTACAATGAACATTGGATAGCATCTATGAATGAAGAATTGGATCAAATCTAGAAGAATAACACCTGGAAATTAGTTCCATGACCAAAAGATAAAAATTTCATTGGGACTAAATGGGTGTTCATGAACAAATTGAATGAAGATGGACAGGTTTCCAGAAACAAAGCAAGATTGGTTTGCAAAGGCTATGCACAAGTGGAAGGAATTGATTTCGACAAAACATTTGCACCAATTGCTAGAATGGAAGCCATCCAAATGTATCTCGCCCAGGTATGTTCAAGAAAAATCAAATTCTACCAAAAGGATGCTAATTCAAAATTTCTGAATGTGGAATTAGAAGAAGAAGTTTACATCGAACAACCTGAAGGTTTTCTACTATAATATAAAAAAAAGACTATGTTTTCAGGTTAAAGAAGGCTCTATATGGTCTCAAGCAAGTTCCCAGAGCATGGTATGCTCATCTTGATGGATATATACGTCAACAAGGGTTCAATAAAGGTATTGCTAATAGCAATCTTTATTTACAAATAGATAAATATAATTGAACAATCGTTGAGGTATATGTGGATGATATAATATTTGGTAGCAATGATGATCGACTAAGTAAGAAATTTTCTACAAAGATGAAAAGTGAGTTCGATATGTCTTTACTTGTTGAGCTGACATAATTCTGAAGGCTTCAAATGTCTCATCAAGAGAAAGGAATAGTTATATGTCAAGCCAAGTACATCAAGGAAATGCTCAAGAAATTCAAAATGGAAGATTGCAAACCCGTCCTTACTCCGATGGTAATAGGTTGTGAATTGAGCATAGAAGACTCATCTAAGGATGTGGATTAGAGGTTGTACAGATCTATGATTGGTAGTCTTCTATATGTAATAGCCTCTTGGCTAGATGTTATGCAAGCAGTTGGACAAGTAGTAAGATTCCAAGCAGCACCAAAAGAATCACATATTATTTCCATCAAAAGAATTCTTCGATATCTAAAGGGCACAACAGAATATGGCTTATGGTATCCCAAGGGTAAAAATCAGTATTCAAGCCTTTATAGATGCATATTGGGCAGGAAGCGTTGATGATCATAAGATTACTAGTGGAGCAACATTCTATCTAGGTGGTTGTCTCGTATCATGGTTGAGAAAAAAGAAAACCTCAATCTTGTTATCTACAGTGGAAGCTGAATAAATTGCAGCAGAAACTTGTTGTACTCTAGTCCTTTGGATGAAACAAACTTTTCAAGATCTTCAAGTATAATTAAGTTAGCCTATTCCCATATTCTCTAATAACACCAATTCCATCAACATCTCCAAGAATCCTGTCATGCATTAAAAAACAAAGCACATTCCGATCAAATATCATTTTGTTAGAGAACAATTTGCTGAAAAGAATATCAAACTTGAATATGTTGGTAAAAAAGAAAAAATTGCTGATATCTTCACTAAATATTTACCTCGTGAAGCATTTGAATATCTTCACCAGAAACTTTGGACTCTCCCAAGTTATTTTTAGATTTTTCCTTATTTAGAAAATAAAGGGGGAGTGGAAGTATGCACAGGTCCACAGGATGGTTGTGTGTCAGGGGGAGTTATCCTTTTCCATTGATGTCAAAGGGGGAGAGAATGTTGTCTGAATAGGTGTCATGATCACAAGGGGAGTACTTGTGTTGTCATCAATGCCAAAGGGGGAGATTGTTGATCAGTGGTTGTCATTGATGTCAACGCAAGCACCACCAGGGGCTACCCCAATCTTGCATGGGAATTTTGACCTACAAAATTACTATATTTTGAGTCAAGAATATTTTTTATGGTTTCTAATTTTTTAAATGTTTCCGTTGATATATGGCAAGCCACATAATTCTTCACGGTTTGAGAGATATTCATGTTTGAAGTTAGTAACCCCAGTTAGTGGGCTAAAACCCCATGAGGTTGTGGCATGACACTGATAATTGGTTTTGGTCATTGAAAAGTCAATAATTAATCAATTTTAAGCTCCTAAAATCCCTCCTATGTTCACTTGTTGAAGACCCTCTTAACCTAAGAATTTATATAAATTGTGATCATCTTATCTTCCTCATGTTGGTATTTCGCTACTTGAAACAAGTCATCATGGAATGTTCGCTATAATGCTTTTTATATGAAGGTTAAGAAGCTGCAATTTTTATGAGGCGAAGCGGAAATCTTCAGGAGACTCGTGCAAAAATTTCAGATCATGGTGCACAATATTTTTTGAGATATGATTTGTGGAAGTTAGGGTTTTTGTAGGCTCCTGAACTTCATCTCAAAGAGGTGACCTTCGTAAAATCATCATAACTCTCTCTCTGAGTATCGGATTTGAATTCTATAAAAAGTAGCAGATAATGCACACAATTGGGTTTTCTTTGTATCAATTTTAGAGCCTAATGAGGAAAAAATGACATGTGGCACGTTGTACAAGTTAGATCTACTGAACGAGTCCATAATTAGATCATTGTGAGAGATTGGGCATAACTTTGTCTTGAAGAATTCAAATTGGGTCAGATCTGTGGCATTGGAAAGAAGACTCAGAGGACTAATACAAGATCAAAAATCACATATTGGAAATATGAAATAACATAGATACATCAGATTCAATATCTAGCTCGTAGAAGGCAAGAAAAAGCTAGATCACGTGTTGTCAAGGGCCGCAAAGGACCAAACTTTCTAGGGAAGCAAAGCAAAGCGAGGTGCAGCAGAGGTAAGCTCCAGGAAAATTATATTTTGTATATGCATGTTCATCTTTTAATTGCGTTAGGTTCTTAATATTCTAATTTGTTTTTTTTTGTTTAGCACTGACATATGCTCTGCAGGATGAGGTAAGCTTTTATATTATCGTGCTATGGGTATTTCCTTGAAGACTTTTTGCAGGTGTCATATATTCATCAAGATAAGATTCGATGCATGATCAAATGTTCTGAAAAGTGAGAAAGGGTAGCATGACAAGAGCAACAATCAAGGTGCATAACAACAACAAGAAGTTCACCACATGAAGCCTTCAAGTGGGAAGCACTGCATACAGTCATTGTAAAGGTATCATTGTACTGATTCATTGTAAAATCATCATTGTAAAATTTATACAAGTGTCTATCTGCCAAGAATTTGAGAGGCAGTGTCGGGAGGTTTAGGATCATCATTAGGTATTTGTGTCATAGTTGGGGTTATGGTCTAGTGTGTCTTCTTCTTCTACATCATTCTATATCATTGTAAAGTGGACCATTTTCCCTGGTACGAGAGTCCATTATTCTTTTATTCTTCTATAGGGTGGTAGGGTGGTGCTAGGCTGGTGCATGAAGGCACCAACAGGTTCAAGCCTGTGAAAAATTCAGGGTGGTAGGGTGGTGTTAGGGTGAGTTGTAGCTCATTGGGTGTTGGGGCATCCATTCCATTGACTATTGAAGAATCTCGGGAATTGGAGAATCCATCCTGTGGGAGCTAGAGAAGAATGTTTTTCTAGATTCTAGGAATTTGGAGCATTCTTTTCAATTGGAGTTGAATATTAAAGAATTATTAGAAAAACATTTAGGTGGTTTTTGTCTTGGAGGGGGTTTCCACCTTAAAAACTGTGTGCAATTGTGTTCCTTTTGTTTACTGTTATCATTGTACAAACACTGATAAAAATTGAATATTAACTAATGCTTTGAAAGATTAATAATAATACTAATTGAAAGGAATATTGATTCACCCCCCCCCCCCCCTCAGTATTTCCAACAATCAACTTAGCCATTCTTGGAAGCCCATTATCCATTTTTTGTCCTCTAAACCTAATTCCCCTAACATTGTTGTTAGTCCCCCCCTCCCCCTCCCCTCCTCTTCTCTCAACTCCTAATATCCTCTTTCCCTTTCCTTTATCATGTCCTCCCCACCTTCCCCTTTTTCTCCTTTCCTCCTTTTTCTCCTTTTTAATCAAATCCCTGCTTTCCTTTTCCTTTCTTTCCTCTCCCTTTGTTCCTCTTTTATTACTGTTTCCTTCAATATTCTCGCAATTTTATCCTCTTTTCTCGTTTTCTTCTTAGTTTTACTATTCTACAACTTTACACTATAATATTAAGTTATTGTTATAGTAATATTATCTTATTTTATTATTTTAATTTAATCATATCCTTATCTAATCATATAACCCTCTATTTTATTCCCCTTACCTTCTCCTTAATTACCTTTATTCTCCCTCCCATGCCTTTATTTAGTCACAATTCCATTCTATAGCCCTCCCCCTTTTACTTCACTTTTATTTCCTTATTCTTAATGATGCTTTTATTATAATTTTATTCTTATTGGTCTTTAATTATTTATTCTAATTTAATTTACTCTAATAATTTTATTTTAATTTATACTTTCTCAATAATTTTAATTTAATTTATAGATTTAATATATTAACATTATTTTATTCTAAGAATCAATGATATATCTTAAAATATTATTCCCTTTCCTTCTTGATCATTGTGCCCATTCTACCTTTTACCCCTAACCTTCCCTAATTTGTTTCTCAAACTTCTGTGGTTGTAGTTATTTACAAAAACCAGATTATTTTCCTAATAATTTCTTTGATTATTTTAATTATTATATTCTATTTACTCATTCTTATTCCCATTCTGCCTTTTCCATACCTAAACCTTTACCACCATAAACATGATAAATAATTCAATGATATTAATTAAATGATGGTCAATTTAATTAATTATATTAAATATTCAATGTTCATCCCTAATGGTGCTATTCTATTTTCCATCTTTATTTAATTAATAACATTGAATCATTAACATTCAATTGATTATTTCCTCCCTAATAGTCATAATATAATTTTTTATCTATTTATGCTTGGTCAGGCACTCTTCATGTCAATTTTCTAAGCTTTTTGTCCCTCAAGATGGATGAAGTGTTCACCTGAAATGTCGAAAATCACAACGAAATAACTCATTGTTCCAAAATATCCTATCATCATATTATGGACTCTTAAAATATTAATGTTAAAAAAAGGATGACCACTTAAAAATAAAAATAAAAAAATATATGAATCCAAGAAAGAAGACAAAAAATAAAAATAATAGGCAAAGAGGTTGTGTGTTGTGTAACCAGCTCCAAAAATAGAAGAAAAGAGATATCAACGCCTTAGAAATGAGCCAATTCGAGGGGGCAACCTCCAATACATTACATAAATGAACAATTCTTGGATGATACAATTTACAAAACCTCCTTTCTATATATAGGAGTCCATGTGGCCATAATGTAATCCTAGTGGGCCACAATGTAATCCTAGCTGAGCTAACAATAATAATTTAAGGGCAAAATAATAACAAAATGGGGGTTACAAGGGTACAATAGTAACAATAAAGGGCTATAGTAATAACAATAAGGGACTATATTGGTAATATAGGGACCTAACATGCCCCTCTCCTTCAAAAAAGTGTTGTCCTCAATGCTTGAGTAGTTCTGGGTGCTTCTGTATAAACTTCTCATCTTCCCATGTAGAATCTTCAGTGGGTAAGTTCTTCCACTTGATGAGATACTCTGAAATTGATCGATTTCGTAGCTGTCGAGTTCTTGTTTCCGTGACCGCTTCCGGTTCCAATATGAATTTTCCTTCCTCATCAAGTTATAGCAATATTGTTTGAATTGGAAGATTTTCACCTATAACCTTTTTTAAGCATGAAACATGGAAAACTGGATGCAATCGTTGTTTGGGTTCCCATGTTTTGGCCAGATTGGCAAGACTAAAAGATGAGACAACATCATAACCACTTTTGGGCACTAGGATCTAGCCCTCCTGGACCCAGAGAGGGATCTCTCCAAATAAACAAAGAATGATATATCTCTGAAGCTCAAATTGAGATGTTAGGCTAGTTATGAAGCACGAAGGGGGATTTAAAATGATTTGATTGGTTGGTTGCTGGGTTGGTCAAGAGATCATGGACTGAGAACGTAATGGGAGGAAAGGAAACAAAGCAGCAGGATGTTTCATCAACGAGAATAGGTCGATACAGTGCCATCCATTGGGCTATGGAGTCGTGAGAGGTAATTACATGCAACAACTAGCCAAGGCTTCCAAAGGGCAAGTCATCTACACTAACGGATCTTTTTAGACAGATGATGGGATGAAACATTGAAGAATAAAGTGAAAGAAGGAAAGTAACCAAATTTTTGTCTATAGATCAAGTTAGAGGTCATTTAACTCCAGACCTGCTTGGACATACTCAAAGGCAACTCTCAAAGAGGGACAAAGGGGCAGCTTGTAGATCGGACCAGAGGTCATTTAACTCCAGGTCTGCTTTAGCAACTCCAAGGGAAAATAGAGATAAGATTAAAAAAGGGATCTTAGAAAGGTCAGCTGGTTGCACAAGGATCCTAGTGGACAGGGCTAACTCCAATCCCCAGTGTTCCCAAATATTCCAGCTCCAATCCAACAAGAACATCTAAGAAATGATCCATCCAATTCATACATCAGAGAGCAGGAAATAACATCCACTACACTGGTTAAATCAACTGAAATCAATTCTCAGATAGCACATAAAGCAGAAAACATTAAAGGTAGGGAGAGCAGGAAACATAGGGCACCTAACCAGGGTGAATCCTATGTTATTCTTCTCTTTCCTACCAGAAGAGGATGAAACAGTATGAAAATGTAATAAACAGAGTTAGGAAAAACATCACCAATAGTAATAGACCAGGATCCTGTGAAATGCGCTTTGATTAATTGATGCAAAACCAATCATGTACAATAAGCCCAATAGCTAATACAATCCAAACTTTCTCCTCCCAGCCTATTACATACAAACTACTCTGTAACTCCCTCCCAAGACTGTTCTAACAGTCAAACCGAATCCCTCTAACAGCAACAGCCGAACAACTGAACAACCCCAACCACTTACAATATGTTCTCGGGACTTCTTATAGGAGAAAGAATAACAATGGTAGTTGATATTCATTTAATGAATTTCATTAGGACAGAGGAGAGGTAGGTCGAATTCCCATTCTGCAAAAATGGCTCTTCATTAACTGTGTGTACTCTGGAGCGTGGTCCAGAATTCTCGTTAATAACTTCAAGTGTGTTCTTCTGAATAAATCCGATTGATGGTACCCTGTGGTAGCCTCCTAAAATAAGTGAACTGGATGGAAGAGTCAGCAGACCACTCCATACCTCCATAACTGCTACCTGACTGTCTTAAATGAGTTTTAGTCAGTGTAATTAATCGTTTCAGGGCTCGAGGAGGCATGGAGATTTCTTGTAGGAAAGTGTACGTCTGGAGGAAACGTTCTGCTGATATTTAACACAGATAAGACTTGACAGTGTGCTTAGGTCTTCAAACTGTGCACTGATTCTTTGAACGCGGGGTTAAACATTAATTATATCAATAACAGGTGTTAACCCCTTTTGACTCTCTTCCACTGTTCTGCTGGAAAATGTTGAAAAGCCTCTCTTCGCGGTCTACATAAATAAATGAACCTGTTATAAACCCAGGAAGTGGTGGCGGAGGAATGCTCTGGAGGCCCGAAGGAGGCGGTGGTGGAGCAGCGGGATAGTGAAAGAGCGGCGAAAATAATGGAGAGTGGCATAAGAAATGGTTAATAATGTAAAAGCACAAAGATTAAACGCTTGGGGGAAATACATAGAAATACATGAAATGTAATGAAATGGATGGGAATGGATGTGAGGTGGGACCCAAGGTACGCATCGCAATCACAAATCGCATAAAGGGAGATGGAGTGGAGCGGAGCGGAAATCACAAGGTTTGCGATGCGATGGGGTGCATGGCCTTTTGATATGAAATGAAACCAAAAATTGGGTTTAATCAAAGGAAAAACCCTTAATCATATGAATGGCGGAGATGTGGTACGGTGGGCCCAGAAAGAATGATTGCAATCGGAGAAAGTGCAATGGGAAGGAAAAGCGATCGGAGGGAAATGTGATGGAGCGATATGTGATCGGAGGATTTGCGATCGGACGATCGCATCACAAATATTTGCGACGCGATCATATTGCATCGCAAATATTTGTGATGGATCCAACGAACATAACACACGAAAATGCGAAATTGCGATTATGCGATTTGCGATGTAAGCAGCGGCGGGTTATATATATGTAAAACTTTATAATAAATTTTTATGCCATGTGTGGTGGGGAAGTGGTTATAGAGAGCGGGACTTTATAATAAATGTTAACCTTGTTTATTATAAGGTTCTAAGGGGTATGGTTGGGGAGCGATAAAGGGAAAGAGGGAAATAATGGCTAACAAAGGGTAAGGGAAGAATTTAAAGGGGATTTTGAGAGGACTTGAAAAGGTAAGAAGGGAAATAGAAGGGGAAACAAAAAAAAGGCTTAGGGGTAATGGAATAAGGGGGAAAAGGAGGCCTTTTGGGCATTCTTCACAAACAGAGAGGCTTGTAATGGAACTCAGCAGAGGGAAATTTATCAAAGGACACCAGGCATAAAGAGGCTTCAAGGATGATGCGTTTTCAGAGGAAATGCATTCCTTGAAGGCTCAAAAACATTTTAGCCCCCTATTTGCTTGTCAAAAAATTTATGGGGGGCTAACAGTGGCTCCACATGGGGATGGCTTCTTCTTGAAGGAGTCAAGAATCCAGAGAATGATCTTTGGTGTAGGCCAGATGCCTGGTTCTTGACACATCCCTTTATTTCTTTGCTCAGCTGCCACTAACCATGAGGACATCAAATCAGTAGAAAAATTTTCTCAGCAATCTACCTACCCACACTATAGTCCTAACATTTTCTTCTGGGTGCATTTGGACTTGCAGACCCTTTTACATCATCAATTTTATAAACAGGAAAAATAAACCTATTCTACTTCTACCCTTATTACTCCATGAGACCAGATTAGACTGTTGGCCTCATATGTTTCTCTACCTACACTACTACCTACTAGGATTAGACTGTCTAGCAGGTTTCCTCTCTACATTCTAAGACAGAAATTGAAAACAGCTAACTACATGCTCATAGACTGAGCTTTATTGAGCTTTTCCTACCTACCCTACTCTAACTGGAATATTTACAATCTAGCTTACAAACATTGTCTTCTAATCTAACCAGTCCATCAAGTGATCCCATGGCTGGTCCCTCTTTCTCAACTCCTTGAGCATGCTGGATAGGCAGGGCAACTCCCACTCTTTTTGTTCTATAACAACAGCCTTGAAAAATTTTCTCTCTGCTTGCAGCATGCTTCTTAACAAGACCCTCGATCCTTCTTTAAATGTTTGCAGGAAATGAGCATAAGGATCATGGAAAGATACCTGGCTATGAATATCTGGCAGGCTGGCTTCAACCAGGATCTCTTCTTCTTCCACTGGCTCAAGAACGATACTCTCTTGAGAAAGAGAACCTCCTTCATTTGCTTCACTTTCTGAACTGGAGGACTCATCATATATCACAGTGCTGTCCTCTTGGAGCTCTGATATGTTCTACTCTGATGTGCTGAGCTCGGTGAAGAGATCAATGCATTCTTGAGCCGGGGTGTATTCCTTTTCTTCCTCTTTTCCAAGAGGAGGCTCTTTGCTTTCATCCTGCTCAAGAGTCTCTTCTTCATCTTCTGAAAGGAAAAACTGCTGGTTTCCAGTCTCACTGAAGATCTGTGGTAAAGCAGAATGAAGATTCATAGAATCTTCATCTGCTATTATATTGTCATAGCTCTCTCCATCAGTGTCATAAATTGCCTGCATTGGCTCGTTACTCTCTGGAAGTAAAGGGAACTAATTTTCCTCCCATAAACCTACTAATGATGACCCTGCAAGATCATCTTACGTTTGGAGAACATCATCATCAGAGAGATCAAAAATAGGAAAATCATGAATGTAAGTAATGCTGCCAACCGGACATACTGGATCATCAGTAGATTTTTCTTCACTCTGATTTACATTTGAGCTTTCCAACTCTGTACAATAGAGCTCATCAGATGAATGGGCAAGGATGTCTGATTTGTAAAAAAATTCGGAGGCTGGCTATCTATTGATGATCTGATCTATTTCTACTTTTGTCAAAGGGGAAGATGGTCTTGTATTCCTTTGTGCATAAGTGCAGTAGCCCTCTGTTTCCTTTGAAGACTGGATTTGAGGCAGGGTGTCATCTTGAGCCTCAACTATCAGGGATGATAAATCAACATCTGAATTTTCAGGAATATCTTGAAGAATGTCCACAGTCTCTTGGTTGTTTTCTTCCTCAGCTGATTCATCTGTGCTCTTGTGATGGCTACGATGCATATGAAATCCTTGAATGGCTGTCAACAGATCTTCAGAATGCATATCAACCAAATCCATATCGATGTCTAACAGGTACTGTATGATATTCTGAGATTGATCACAACAGTCCCATGGTAAGGATGGAGAGTTTCCTTTATAATTGTTGTAAAATACTTGGTGCATGTCCTTTAAAGAAAACAAACTCCGAGTTTCTAACCATTCATACCAATTCCTAGCCTTTCCTTCTAATGTTGCCATGAACATTTTCATTAGGCAGTCTTCATGCCATTCAACTTTAAATTTCCACACATGTATATGAAACTTGATGAGATGCAGCAAGGGGTCATCAACGTTTTCACCCTGAAAGGTAGGGAGGTTTTTTAGCCAATCTACTTCAGGCATTTTGTGTGGGAATCCAGGGATATGCTCCCTACTCATTGGGGCATATCTTCTCTGTATGCGTGGAAGCATGTTTGTAAATCAGAAAGAGGTCACTGTATCTCCTCAACCGGTTCAGAGTCTTTTTCCAGTGGATTCATTTGGTCTTTGGATCATGGGGAGTGTGGAGTCTCCAGGTGGATGATTATGAATGTTTGAAGCAGGATGTTGTCCACCATCAGCAATTAAAAGCCAATCTAGAGGCAAAGTGGTCTGTTCCCTAGTGGAGTCGCCATTATGTTGGGGTTCCCATGTTTTGGCCAGATTGGCAAGACCAAAAGATGAGACAACATCATAACCACTTTTAGGCCCTAGGATCTAGCCCTCCTGGACTTGGAGAGAGATCTCTCCAAATAAACAAAGAATGATATATCTTTGAAGCTCAGATTGAGATGTTAGGCTAGTTATGAAGCACGAAGGGGGATTTAAAATGATTTGATTGGTTGGTTGTTGGGTTGGTCAAGAGATCATGGACTGAGAATGTAATGGGAGGAAAGGAAACAAAGCAGCAGTATGTTTCAACAACGAGAATAGGTCGAGACAGTGCCATCCATTGGGCTATGGATTCGTGAGAGGTAATTACATGCAACAACTAGCCAAGGCTTCCAAAGGGCAAGTCATCTACACTAAAGGATCTTTTTAGATAGATGATGGGATGAAACATTGAAGAAGAAAGTGAAAGAAGGAAAGTAACCAAATTTCTGTCTATAGATCAAGTCAGAGGTTATTTAACTCCAGACCTGCTTGGACATACTCAAAGGCAGCTCTCAAAGAGGGACAAAGGGGCAGCTTGTAGATCAGACCAGAGGTCATTTAACTCCAGGCCTGCTTTAGCAACTCCAAGGGAAAACAGAGATAAGATTAACAAAGGGATATTAGAAAGGTTAGCCGGTTGCACAAGGATCCTAGTGGACAGGGCTAACTCCAATCCCCAGTGTTCCCAAATCTTCCAGCTCAAATCCAACAAGAACATCTAAGAAATGATCCATCCAATTCATACATCAGAGAGCAGGCAACATCCACTACACTGGTTAAATCGACTGAAATCAATTCTCAGATAGCACATAAAGCAGAAAACATTAAAGGTAGGGAGAGCAGGAAACATAGGGCACCTAACCAAGGTGAATCCTATGTTATTCTTCTGTTGCCTACCAGAAGAGGATGAAACAGTATGAAAATGTAATAAACAGAGTTAGGAAAAACATCACCAATAGTAATAGACCAGGATCCTGTGAAATGCGCTTTGATTAATTGATGCAAAACCAGTCATGTACAATAATTCCAATGGCTAATACAATCCAAACTTTCTCCTCCCAGCCTATTACATACAAAATACTCTGTAACTCCCTCCCAAGACTATTCTAACAGTCAAACTGAATCCCTCTAATAGCAACAGCCGAACAACTGAACAACCCCAACCACTTACAATATGTTCTCGGGACTTCTTATAGGAGAAAGAATAACAAAGGTAGTTGATATTCATTTAATGAATTTCATTAAGACAGAGGAGAGGTAGGTCGAATGCCCATTATGCAAAAATGGCTCTTCATTAACTGTGTGTACTCTGGAGCGTGGTCCAGAAGTCTCGTTAATAACTTCAAGTGTGTTCTTCTGAAGAAATCCGACTGATGGTACCCTGTGGTAGCCTCCTGAAATAAGTGAACTGAATGGAAGAGTCAGCAGGCCACTCCATACCTCCATAACTGTTGTCTGACTGTCTTAAATGAGTTTTAGTCAGTGCAATTAATTGTTTCAGGGCTCGAGGAGGCATGGATATTTCTTGTAGGAAAGTGTACGTCTGGAGGTAACGTTCTGCTGATATTTAACACAGATAAGACTTGAAAGTGTGCTTAGGTCTTCAAACTATGCCCTGATTCTTTGAACGCGGGGTTAAACATTAATTATATCAATAACAGGTGTTAACCCCTTTTGACTCTCTTTCGATGTTCTGCTGGAAAATGCTGAAAAGCCTCTCTGCGCGGTCTGCATAAACAAATGAGCCTGTTATAAACCCAGGAAGTGGTGGCAGAGGAATGCTCTGGAGGCCCGGAGGAGGCGGTGGTGGAGCAGCGGGATAGTGAAAGAGCGGTGAAAATAATGGAGAGTGGTAGAAGAAATGGTTAATAATGTAAAAGCCCAAAGATTAAACGCTTGGGGGAAATACAAAGAAATACATGAAAAGTAATGAAATGGACGGGAATGGATGTGAGGTGGGACCCAAGGTACGAATCGCAATCGCAAATCTCATAAAGGGAGATGGAGTGGAGCGGAATGGAAATCACAAGGTTTGCGATGCGATGGGGTGCATGGCCTTTTGATATGAAATGCAACCAAAAATTGGGTTTAATCAAAGGAAAAACCCTTAATCATTTGAATGGTGGAGATGTGGTACGGTGGGCCAAGAAAGAATGATCGCAATCGGAGAAAGTGCGATGGGAAGGAAAAGCGATCGGAGGGAAATGTGATGGAGCGATATGCGATCGGAGGATTTGTGATCAGACGATCGCATCGCAAATATTTGCGATGCGATCAGATCACATTGCAAATATTTGCGATGGATCTAACGAACATAACACATGAAAATGCGAAATTTCGATTATGCAATTTGCGATGTAAGCAGCGGCGGGTTATATATATGTAAAACTTTATAATAAAGTTTTATGCCATGCGTGGCGGGGAAGTGGTTATAGAGAGCGGGACTTTATAATAAATGTTAACCTTGTTTATTATAAGGTTCTAAGGGGTATGGTTGGGGAGCGATAAAGGGAAAGAGGGAAATAATGGCTAACAAAGGGTAAGGGAAGAATTTAAAGGGGATTTTGAGAGGGCTTGAAAAGGTAAGAAGGGAAATAGAAGGGGAAACAAAACAAAGGCTTAGGGGTAATGGAATAAGGGGGAAAAAGAGGCCTTTTGGGAATTCTTCACAAACAGAGAGGCTTGTAATGGAACTCAGCAGAGGGAAATTTATCAAAGGACACCAGGCACAAAGAGGCTTCAAGGATGATGTGTTTTCAAAGGAAATGCATTCCTTAGAGGCTCAAAAACATTTTAGCCCCCTATTTTCTTGTCGAAAAATTTATGGGGGGCTAACACTCGCGAAGAAGCAGGAAGCTCCAATTTGTATGCCATAGTACCAATCTTTTGCAACACCTTGTAAGGACCATAGTACTTTGGCGATAATTTACTATCCTTCTTAGCTTGCTTGAGGGACATTTGTTTGTATGGTTGTAGCCGTAAAAATACCCAATCTCCTACATCAAAACTTCTCTAACTGCGATGTTGATCTGCCTGTTGTTTCATTCGATTTTGTGCCAAATTTAGGTTATCCTTTAAGAGTTGGAGAACTTTTTGCTGATGCTCGATGTGATCTTCCACTGCTTGAACCTTCGAATTTTCCCTTAAAGATGATGTGATAGATGGTGGATGATATCCATAAAGTGCCATAAATGGGGTCATATTTTCTGCAGTATGGAAGGAAGTGTTATACCACCATTCAGCGAGAGGTAACCACTTGACCCATTGTGTTTGTTTATCAGATACAAAACAACGAAGATATCCTTCCAAACATTTATTTACTATCTCAGTTTGACCATCATATTGAGGATGATAATATGAGCTATGAGCTAATTGAGTACCCAAACAAGAAAATAACTCCGTCCAAAAATTTCCAGTAAAAATGGGATCTCTGTCGCTCACAATAACCCTTGGGCTTCCATGTAGCTTTTGAATTCTGTCCATAAATGTAGTAGCAACTGTACTTGCTTTAAATGGATGAGATAATGCACAAAAGTGTGCATACTTGGTAAGTCTATCAACTACCACCATGATGACACTCTTTCCTTCTGACTTAGGTAAACTTGTGATAAAATCCATTGAAATCTCCTCCCAACGTTGACTTGGAATGGATAAAGGTTGTAGAAGTCCTGGGGTCTTAATTGTTTCCACTTTATTCTGCTGGCAAACCAAACATTCCACCACAAACTTTCGAATATCAGATTTAAGGCCATCCCAAAAAAAATTTTTCTTCACCCTGTGGTAAGTTTTTAAAAATCCTGAGTGTCCTCCTAAAGGAGAAGTGTGCAATTCCAGAAGAATCTTTTGTTTTAGTTGGGAATTCTTACAAAGATATAAGCGATCTTTGTACCATAAGGAATCATTTTTCCAACTAAATGTATCATATGTACTAGGATCTTGCTGCAACTTTTGAATTAGTGTCCATACATCTTTGTCCTTCTTCCATTCATCTCTTGCTTCGGTTATCCAATCTGGTTGGATAATAGAAATGGCACAAAGCAATGCTTCCACCTCTTCATTCTTTCTTGAGAGTGCATCTGCAACAACATTAAGCTTTCCTTTTTTGTAGATTATTTCTAAGTCATAACCCAATATCTTTGTGACCCATTTTTGCTGCTCTTCTGAAGATAGTCCTTGTTCCAAAAAGTGTTTAAGACTTTCATGATCATTTTTTACCTTGAAGTGTCTTCCCATTAGGTAAGTTCTCCATTTCTTTAGTGCATGCAGTATTGCTAACATTTCCTTATCATAAATAGGTTTTTGTAAATACTTTCCTTTGATTGGATGACTTTCAAAAGCAATGGGTCTTCCTTCCTGCATTAAAACAGCACCAATTCCATTTCCCGAGGCATCACATTCCACAATAAAGGTTTTTGTGAAGTCTGGCATAGCTAAGACTGGTGCTAGACACATTGCCTCTTTAAGATGTTCAAAGGCCTTAGTTGCTTCATAAGTCCGTGAAAATTCATCTTTCTTCAATAATGTTGTTAGAGGTGCTACTATTCTCCCATAATTCTTAAAAAACTTGCGATAATACCCCGTTAACCCAAGAAATCCTCGCAACTGCTTTATGGTTGTGGGGACTTTCCATTCCTTAATGGCTTTAATTTTGTTAGGGTCTACTTTAACACCCTCGTGAGATACAATATGACCCACATATTCCACCTCTTGTACTCCAAAGAAACATTTGGATTTTTTTGCATATAATTGTTTCTCCTGCAATAGTTTGAGCACCCTGTCAACATGTTCAACATGATCCTTCCAAGACCTGCTGTAGATTAGTATATCATCAAAAAATACTAGCAAAATTTTTCTAAGGAAGGGTTTGAAAATGGAATTCATCAACCCTTGAAATGTAGAAGGTGCATTGGTAAGGCCAAAAGGCATGACCAAAAATTCATAATGACTCTCATGAGTTCGAAATGTTGTTTTTGGAATATCTTCAGTCTTCATTCTAATTTGATGATATCCTGAACGAAGATCCAACTTGGTAAAATAAATTGCTCCATGTAATTCATCCAATAATTCATCAATCACAGGAATGGAAAATTTATCTTTAATGGTGAGCTTATTGAGCTCCCTATAATCCGGAAACATTCACCATGATCCATCCTTCTTGTGTACCAATACTACAGGAGCAGAGAAAGAACTTTGACTAGGTTGAATTATACCCGTGTCTAACATTTCTGCAATCATACGTTCAATTTCACTATTCTAGACATAAGGATATCTATAAGGCCTGATGTTTGGAGGAACACTTCCTGGAATCAAATGAATAGCATGATCATGATCACAAATAGGTGGGAGTCCTTTGGGAGTTTCAAACACTTTGGAATAATTGTCCAAGACTTGTTGGAGATCTGCAGAAATAGATGATTTTGATGTTGGAACTTCTAGTGAGCATAATTGTGCAATTACACCTCATTTTTCTTTCTTTAGAAGCTTTGTCATGACATTAGAGCTTATTATCTTTCTTGGCTTCCCTAAAATACCCCGTAATTCGACTTCCTTTCCTTCTGAAAAAAATTTCAAGAAAAGTTCTTGAAAATTAAAATCTACTGTCCCCAAAGATTGTAACCATTGTACTCCTAGTACAACATCAGCACCTCCCATAGGAATGGAAAGCATTGGACTAGTCAATACATATTCCCCCATGGTTAGCTGGATATTATGGCATTTTCCAGAGCAATTTATAGTTCCTCCATTTGCAACCATCACTTGACATTCTGGTGCTGGGTATAGGAAACAATTTAATTCCTTGGCTACCTTACAATGAATAAAATTATGGGTGCTACCTGAATTAATCAACACTATTACCTTTTTCTTCTTGATCTGTCCTTCTATCTTGAGAGTTTGAGGAGTGGTAATTCCTGCCAGTGCATTACACGATATGGTCGGATTCATTTCTTCCTATTCTAGGGCTGGTTCCTGGTGTATATCCTCTTCTTGTTCATTTTCTTCTTCTTCTTCACAATCTATGTAAAATAATTTCTTTTCAGCACACTTATGACCTTTAGTGTATTTGCTATCACAACTGTAGCAAAGCCCTTTTGCTATTTTTCTTCCAATTTTTGTGGTGTCAACCTTGTAGGTTGTGGAAATCTAGGCGTAGCAACACTTCCTTCTTTATAGAAGTGAGTGGTAGGCTTCCTTGTTGCCATAATTTTACATTCAACTTTTCTTGCCAACCCGAATGCCTTCTCCAATGAATCAGGTTCCAAAACGCGAACTTCATGTTGGATGTTATCCTTTAAAGTGCCTATGAAGAGATCAATCCTGTGTTCCTCTGGAATATCAGTTACCCTTATATTCAATTTTTGGAAGTCCTCAATGTGCTGCCCCACTAAACCCTTTTGTTTGAGATTTATCAATTGGCTAAAGAAGGCGTTGCTCTTTGTATCCTCATAATGTGCTATCATTTCCTCCATAAAAATTGACCAAGTGACAATTTTTTTACGGGAGCAAAGCCATCGATACCATACAAATGAATTTTGTTCTAAATGTAAAGTTGCAATGCGTACCTTTTGTGTGTTTTGCACATTATGGAGATCAAAATATTGCTCCATCTGTAGTATCCATGTTACAGGATCCTTTCCATCAAACTTCCTCATATCCATTTTTGAAATATGGTGGTTCTTCCCGCCAACATTAGAGTTTATGAAATCACGATTAACATTTATTTTGTTCTCATCATGAGTTTCCTCTACTATCTTTTCACCATTAGGAAACATATCTTGTATCAACTTTGTCAAACCTTCTATGTCTGCTTTTAGATCATTCTTCATGTTTTCCATTTTAGATTCCATGTCAGCTTCCATGCCATCTATCTTAGATTCCACGTATTTCTTCAAACCATCCATATTATTATTCACACCATCAATCTTTGCTTCCACACCTTTCTTCAAAACTTCCATTTCATTTTTTGTTGCTCTTTGCGAGAGCGAAATTTGGTGCACTTTCTCTTGTAATTTTGATAGATCATGTTGCAATTCGTCATCTTCATGAGTCATAGTAGAGCCTTCTGAAGGCTTAATGGGTGTTGAATTATTTTTACGAGGCATTTTTTAGAACCCAATACTGATATCTATTCTACAATATTCCCTTGGAATCAATTCAAATTGATTTTTCAAACAAGACTTATGCAATTGGGAAAAAAATACACACCTTTTTCTTGCTTTTGAGGAGCTCGATATTGAAATTTTATTATCTCTGTGATTGCGGCTCTTCAATATCTAAAATTTAGAACTGAAGTCGCCCTATGAATTCTCTTTTGAATGCCATGGGTCTGACCTGATTTGGATTCTCCAAGACAAAGTTATGTCCAATCTCCCACAATGACCTAATTATGGACTGGTTCAGTAGAGCGAACTTGTACGACTTGCCACGTGTCACTGTTTCGTCCTTTGCCTCTGAAATTGATAGCCAAGAAACTAAAGTCCGTGCACTTGTGACCACATTTTACGGCACTCAAATTAGATGCTCAGAGAGAGATTCATTGAACTTTTCCCACGATCACCTCTTTGAGATGAAATTCGAGAGCCTGAAAAAGAACCACCTTCCACATATCATATCTCCAAAAATATTGCAAATCAAGCTCTGAAATGTTTCGAAGAGTTTCCTTAGGATTTTAGCTTCACACCCTAAAAATTTCAGATTCTGAACCTTCGTAAAAAAATTTATAGCACAAATTCCACGATGACCTGTTTAGGAGCCTGAAAAAAGACCTAACTTCCACAGATCATATTTCCGAAAATGTTGCGAACCAAGCTCTGCAATTTTTAGACGATCTTCCTCAGGATTTCTTCTTCGCACCCTAAAAATTTTAGCTTCTGAAACTTCGTAGAAAAAAAATTATAGCGAAAATTCCACGATGACCTGTTTGGAGCAGCGAAACCCTAGAATCCAAAGTTCTGATACCAAATGTTGTGTAACCAGCTCCAAAAATAGAAGAAAAAAGATATCAACGCCTTAGAAATAAGCCACTTCGAGGGGGAAACCTCCAATACATTACATAAATGAACAATTCTTGGATGATACAATTTACAAAAACTCCTTTCTATATATAGGAGTCCATGTGGCCATAATGTAATCCTAGTGGGCCACAATGTAATCCTAGCCGACCTAACAATAATAATTTAAGGGCACAATAATAACAAAATGGGGGTTACAAGGGTACAATAATAACAATAAATGGGTTACACTAGTAACAATAAGGGACTATATTGGTAATATAGGGACCTAACATTGTGAGGATCTTGGAATGAGAAAAATAAATATGGTGATCAGTCTTGTTGACAGTGTTGGACCTGCCAACATTCAAAGGGGTCTCCCTAATATGCGGTCCTAATTATACATCACGTCGTTTGGTATAGAATCCCCATCTGAAATACAGCCCGGTTGTTGTCTACTTAAATATTTTCCTTGGCTTTAGTTGTTAACAAGAAAGAGAAGCGCATATGTGCCTTAAAAAATAAAGCAAGTGTGCTTGGTGAATGTTCAGTTGTAGGTGCATCAAGGTTGTTTTACTACAGAGGGGAGATAAAGTGAGCCTCTAAGAGAGAGGTAATATTACCACCCTAATAAAGACACACATAAGCAAGAATGTTTCATCTAACATCCAGGGAAATAGTCAACAAGTGATGATCGTTACAACCATTACAACACATTCACAATGGGAAAAGCACTAAAATAACTGAAATAGTACAACTACCTTAGTACCGATGAAAGAAAACATGAATCATAAAAATTCACTAAATATTTTTACAAACATTCATACTCCATGTATGAAAACGTGTTGGCCATCAGGCTTCAAATATTAAGTGAAAGTCTCAAGATGCATGAATACAATGAAGAACACTTGCACCAATAGTGGAGCGTTGGAGCCACTACTTCCTGCATAAAAGTACAAAATTATCTCTCTTATGCCTTATGGGAGAAGCCAAGGTTAAAATTCATTTCCATTAGAAATGAGGATCTATATATAACTTGAGGATTGACCTTTCATATCCTCATGACTCTTGACTTTCTAACTTCCAATGACCTTTGGAATTCTACAACCTTTGAAGTTCTAAATGACTTTTAGAATTACATATGAATTTTAGTATTACATGTCCTTTGGACTTCCATGACACTTGAGTTCACACATGACTCTTTGAATTCTACTTGTTTGTCATTTATAATGATTAAAATTTGACATCCTGACTTCCACATCATCATATGATGAAACTAGACACCTTAGTATCTTGGATGATTGGGACTAACAGTGACTAATAAAATGGATTTTCTTCAGCGGTGACATAGTTTCCATCTTTTCTATTCTTTGTTCATATTTTTATTAAAGCGCTTCCACCCTCCAAAGGATATTCAATATTGGAGTCTTTAGGGTGCTTCGATCCTCAAGTTTTAACTGTGTTCTTGGCTCTTTACGTTTTTTGTTTCTTTATCCTCTTTTCCTGATCTTCCTTGTGTGTGCTTGCCATAATGTCCATGGAATACTAGTTTCTACAATCACTCATGACAAGAAACTATCAGTTTAAAATCCCCCAGTCTACCATGTTTTATGCATATTTTTTGTTTGTTCCTTTTTAGTGTGCTTTGAATGGTTGAAGATGCTTCAGGGTGCAAGGGCCCACTCTGAAAGGTTAAAGGATTGGAGAGGAGGATCTTCAAGGCTTCGACATGCGCTTATGCACCAAAAGGAAGAAAAAAATCAAGGCGGGGCGCATGTCACAAATCTGAAGGAAGAATGGGAAGGATTCGGGCTTCCCAAGTGTGCTATGCACTCAAGGGGAGACGGAGGGTGCAGGGCGCACTTCCGAAGGTTGAAGGCTCAAGCTTCGTGCCTTCGAGGTGTGCTCATGCGCTCAAAAGGCCTCAGGAAGGGCACAAGGATCATTGTTGAAGGTTTAAGGTTGGGTTTTTGTACCTTTGAGGTGTGCCAATTCACTAAATCACTTCAAGAAGGCGCATGGCACATTGGGGAAGGTTGAAGGATTGAGTTTCAGATCTTTGGGGTGCGCCAGTGTGATCAAGGAGGGAACACTTATTCGAATCAAAGGATTTTTCTTAAGGAAGACTTAGTCATTTTGGAGAGCGCAGTTCATAACAATGAAAGGGATTCGTGCTTTTGGAGTGCACCCAACTCTCCAGGTGGGCAAAGGCCCACTTCTGAAAAATTAAGGGTCTTCCATCAAGGTTTTGGAATGTGCTCATGCACTCTTGGAATTAATGGGCTTTCTCTGTAACTGAAATGTATCTATATTGATGATTGATCGAGAGGTGATAAGCATGAGTTCTAGCCATAAAACCATGTGCGACACATACTAAGAGTCATCAAGAATACTTAGACAAGCTTGATAAAAAATGAATCTACATCAAAACTCCACTTTATGCACATTCCCCAAGTACAAGTAGTGAAGTGTGTGTGATTGTGAGCCGAAAGTGTCATTTTACAACAATAAATATGTTATGACCATGAGATGCATATAAGGATGTTCTAATCAATGTCATGACACTTTATAACATTCAATAACACTTCAGACATATCAAGCAACATAGAACGACAATTGACAAAAAAAGTGATGCTTGATATGACAATAAGGTAGGCTCCAAAATGTGAATGGAGTGAAATTTTGGAGGGTGTTGTAGTAGCCACAACACTTGGCGACACACTAGGCAGACTATAACTTCTATGTCTGGGAATAGATTTTAGTTAAGGGTCAGACCTTTAGGAATTATTGATTTTCCCAAGTTCCCCCCTTTGACCTCGTTGCGTACATTTCACCTTCTCCTTTCTCTACTTGGTTGAACTCAGACAAAGATACATTGTATCACAATCGGTTCAATTAAGGAAAGGGTAATGTGCATGGTGATTTTATAATATTTAGAGTATATATTTTTCATCTCTAGTGTTTCTCAACTACTAGCAGGCATAGAAAAGACCCCGACGGAGTCACTTCGGGGGCACAAACTTTTCTTCACTGTCAACGAGCTTGGACAGTATCCTAGTGAAGTCGTTCGCTTCACCTCCCTATGCAAGAAGCCTTTATCTGATTTCACCCTTTATTTATTTATTTAATAGAACTACGCATTGACACTTATTATTTTTAATGGGTGGAAGAGGGATCTTGACTTATTGAGAGAAGAGGATGTGATCCCTTCATAAAATTATTTTATGACCTCTGTAGGTTTGCTTGCTTTAAATTTTCCCCTTATCCCTTCTCTGCTATATTGGACAAGTGTTAACACACAAGAAGACACAAACCAAGTTATCCCTTCTCTAATAGGTTCCCTCAAGGTTCTCCTATTGGACTAATCATATTTTCCATCTGGACATACCTCAACCTATGGAATTTTCCTAAACAAAGAAGGAGAATAAACATAAATCTAAGCATTGCAGCTGTCACACTTCTCTTTAATTGCACTACAAATTCTTTGGGCCGTGAATAGTACAATGACACAAAATTACTACATAATGAACACACAGCTGACTCAGAACAAAGAAAATAAAACACAAAAAAATATGTACAAGAAATTCAGTTAGTAGTTTCTATTTAAAATAGTGCTTAAGGTCTCGGCCATTTACGGGAAGGGGGTCAATCCTCCCGTCCAAAAATTTCAGCTTGAAGGAATTTTGGTCAAGCTTCTCTTTTATTATGAATGGCCCACTCCAAAATGGTTGGAACTTAGTTTGTTTAACTTTGTCCTCATGGGGTTTATCCCATTTCAGAACTAGGTCACCCGACTCAAATATCTTTGTCCCTATAGATTTTCTATCAAATCAGTTCTTTATAATATTTTTTTGTATGGAAAATCGGTCTTCGGATTTGAGCCTCTCTTCCTCGAGTTTGAGTAAATTTTCTATCCTCCTCTACACCAGTAGGCAAGGTTTTCCTTGTGACTATTGGGAGAGCTACAAGACTAGAAGGTATAGGTTCAGGGGCAAGATAAATTCTTTATTGTACACCAAAAATTATGACGAGGTTTTTAGGGAAGGTTTTGGAGTTACATGGTTGGAAAAAAGAGCATTAGTCAAAGCAGTATGTCAATTCTTTTGTTAAGAGAAAATGGTATTTTTAATTATGCGAATAATATTTTTATTTTTTTATTCAACCAAACTATTTACTTGGGGATAATAATTAGATGTCTGTTTTAAAACAATTCCATTTTCTAATGCAAATTCATGAAGTCTTAATGATGAAAATTACATTGCATTATCAAAGATAAGTGACATAGGAACGCCAAAACTAGTTATGATGTTTTTTTGCAAAAAATGAATGACTTCCTAGGAATTCACTTGTCTAAGAGGAACTATCTCTGACCACCAGGTGAAGTAATCTATAGTTGTAAGGATATATTGGTGATTCTTTGACGAGTGTGGAAAACTATCTCTAATAACATTAAGGCCCCACTATTGGAAAGGTTCTTTAATTGCTACTAGGATTAGTGGGGTGGCTAACCTTTAATTGCAACAAACAATTTTTGACAAACTTGAAACTTTCGAATATAAGTGTGCACATCTTTGAAAAGAGTGGGCCAATAACAACCAAACCTCATAATTTTTTGTGTTATATTTTCGCCAACATAGTGGCCACATTTTGGTCAATCATGTATATCCTTGAGAACCTTCTTTGTATCTTAGGCCTCAAGACACCTTAGTAGGACTCCATTACGATGCTTCCGAAAAAAGCACTCCATTGACCAATTGATATGATAGAGCCTTTAAATGAATTTCCCTTTTATGTTTTCTCGATAAGTGTGAGGGCAAGGTGTCGTGTTCCAAAAATTATTGCAAATCTGCGTACCAGGGCATTGTGGATGTGGACTGAGGAAACTGATCAATTTTGTACATTTCTATTTCCTGCTCCCATCCTGAAAGATATTTTTCGAGAGCATCCTTCACTTTGGTTGCTAGTTTCCATAGTCCATGATCCTTTATAGTATGAATTGGCTTGAATTCTAGATCATATTATTGAAGACAGGACATCCAACTAGCCCTCTTCTCACCCAGCTCTTGTTGTACGAGTAGGGTTATCACTATTGGATGAGGTACAAATACAGTTGCATGTTCTTTAAGTAAATATGGCCCAAAATACTTCATTACCTTGTATACTTCATATGCTTGTTTTTCAATGGTACGGTAATTTAATTATGGGACTTGTATTGTAATGCTCATAAAAGAAATAGGTCATGCATTTCCTTCATTGTCCTTCTGATTCAACACGGAAGTAATTGATAAATCCAAAGAAAATGTATAGGTAAGGATATATTTTCCATAATATGGATGGAATAATGTGGGTGCATCAGCGATAGCATTTTTTATCTAAGTGAAGTGTTTCTCTCCTATTTGTCCCATATGTATACTACATCTTTCTTGATCATCTCCTATATAGGCTTGACTATATGAGCATAATTAGAAATGAATTTTATAAGGAAACTGATTTTTCCTAAGAAAGTCTGCATTTTTTTCTTGTTCACTAGAAATGAGATCTGTGTGATATCCGCTTGACCCTCTCGAGATGAATCTTGATTCTAACTTTCTCTACGATGTTCCTTAGTAGAATCCCTTCATACATACCAAATACGCTCTTCTTGGGATTAAGGGAATCCCATACTTCCAACACCACTCGAATATCTACTTTAGATGGTGTACATGATCCGACCTATTCTTTGAAAACATAGTAACATCATTTAAATAAATAACAACCCTTTGGCCTATAAGTCCATGAAAGGGGATGTCCATCAATCTCTGAAAATTTGCACCAACATTGATTAGTCCAAATGGAATTCTTTTGAAGGTGAACGTTCCCCATTTAGTCTAGAATGTATTTTTCAATATGTACAGTCACTACTAATAGCACTTCATTATAGCCTAAAAATCCATCTAGTAGTGAAAACATTTCAAACCCAGATACTATCTAGAGTATCTGCTCCATGGATGGCACTGGATAGTTATATTTATTAGAATCCCGATGAAGATTATAAAAATCAACACATATACGTATTTCACCAGACTTATTTCTTACTGGGATCATGTTAGAAACCCACATGGAATGTATAACTTTGAAAATGATCTAGGCATCCAACATCTTTCTTAGTTCCTTTTGGATGAGAGACTCCAGTGTTGTATGGACTTTTCATAGTTTTTTTTGAACGATTTCACTCCTTCTTTATAAGAATTACATGTTGGATAATACGAGTGTCATAAGTATTTAAATCCTTGTATTTCCATTTGAATATGTTTGGATACTTCTTGAATAGGAGAACAAATACTTGTCGTTCCTAGGGAACAAAAAGTACCGAGGTTCACATATTTCAGATCTTGTGGGGTTCCAAGGTTGACTTGTTCAAATGCGAGATTCAAAATCTGATTCTTTGTGTTAGTTGGTCCTCTAAAACTATTTTGTAACTCATATAATTTATCCAGGGACACCAAACCTTTCAGAATTATGTTTCCTTTTGGTTCTTTGGATGCTTCTTGTAGAGCCTGCTCGTGTTCATCCTCCTCAATGGCAGCATATTTGAATACGTTAGTATTCACCATAAAGTGTAGTATCTATTGGTCATCATTGAAAGCATGTAAATTAGTAACATTGTTGGGTACAGATGGTTTATATAAGATTCAATAAAGAACGCTATTCTCAATGGTGACATCCTAGCAGCAACATTTTCTAGTGTATCTATTGTTGCATTTCTAACACTAGAAACATAAACAATATCGAAATATTTAAAATGATTTATAAAAACCATACCTCCTTTTGGTAGTTTTTGAGATACGGTGAAGCACAGTGTATAGTATCTCGTACCTGACGAGTGACTACCTCTGAGTCACTAATTACCTTTAGGAGCTCTACTTTCAGGTTTATAACTTTCTTCAATCCAAGTATGAGTGCTTCAAATCTTGCAGTATCATTAGTGCACTCAAAATCTAGACAACATGAAAGTATATGTTTATTTTTATGCAGGTATATAAGTACACAAAAACCTCTATAACTATCTGACATCTTAGAACCATCAAAATAAGTATTCCAAAAATTTCTACCTACTAAGTTGTTTCCTATATTATTATTCCTAATAATGCTAGCATTACTACTATTTTTTACATCTATATTACACAGTTCATTTGCACCAGTTGGAGAAAAAGGAATGAGTTTCAACTGTGTATCTGGAGGGATGGGTGATGGTTGTGAAAGGTAGCACCCAAGGTCAGTTTATAATTTTTTTATATAGAAAATTAGGTCTACGAAAGCAACATGCTCATTTTTCCTTTCGAAAGGTGTAACCATGTGTTTCATGTAGCTCTGATTCCACCTATATTTTGTTATTATTGCCCCTATATGGAAGCCATAAATGTGACCAGTCAGTAGAAAAACACCCCTGTAATTTTCTTGACTAGTCTCCACTTAGCAATACATCGTGGGCTTCTGGGATATCCACAATTACTATGTTTATACAGTGGTGAACTCAGTGATCATATGATAAGTGAATAACAATGTTTCTGAGTTCACCAATATATTGGACAAGGGACTTGTCTAGTTTAATAATTTGTGCATCGGTCTTATTCCATTTGGAATTGATTTTCTTTTCAACTGATAATGGAATTATTTTACGAATTCACCATAATCGACGAAAAAATTATGAACATTGTAATTGAAAATTTCAAACATCAATAGAAATGGAGGGCAAAGAATATTAGCTTCCAATGTTAAAGTGTTATCAATTGATTCCAAGGGACCAGAATACTTACCAGTGACCTTCTAGGAAGAATAAACATTATCACCTGATGAGGACTAGGCAATGGCTTGGATAAGCAGTTCCCACTAGCTTTCTATCCTTGTAAGTTCAAATATTGAAAAATTTGTGCAAGCTTTCTTCATATATTCCACGATGTTATAGTCTAGCACAATAGGCATCACCGAAGTGTCTAGAAGGGTAACTTTGTTTTCCACTTCTCGAATGGTAGATTTTATTTTACTATTGGAGGAAGCATTTTGTTATAGCAGCATTTCCAGACTTGTTCTGAGCTTAACTGACGGGCGGCATGATTTTCATTAACGAGTGGTCCTTCAACTTTTTCCTCATCAACTCTTATTCAGAAACATGCCCTTGACTTCTCAAATTATATTAGTTGTTTTTCTTTAGATTTGGGGCCTCATTTAATGGTGATTTCTCAACATTTTTCTTCTCAGTAGTGAAAACACAACTAAAATTATTTATTGTGTGTCCAACACCCATAATTTCTTCAACCGTAGCAAATTCTTCCTTTTCTTCTGTTTTTTCAATCTTCTTATTTGAAAGTATTGTGTCAATAATGTGTGCCGCCAAAGAATTCATGTTTTGATTCCATTATGGGAATGCATTTTTTGAGTGATGTTCTTGATGAAAAAAAATTTATTGGTCCATTCCCATGATTTTGAAATTCAACACGACATTCAAGATCTGTGCACACTTAGCCTGTTTATTAATGCTATTGTTTTTGTTTATAGTCCTTCTTGGGAAGTTAGATTTTGGGGGCTTGTTGTTGACAGTTGTCTCACTCATCCTTTGTTTTAATTCTTCCAATTCATTGGACATAGTCTTAATAGTCCGGGTCAAGCGTTCTAAATCAGTAGCCTCCTTATCCTTGGCCTTGCTTGAAGATGCTTGAGGAATTTTACCTGTATCCTTGGAGTATTTGGATGATTCATCATCGATAATGACTCCAATCACACACAAGTCCTTTTCGAAAACGATGGATTTTTCAAAATTCTGTGTCATATTTTTTTTCATGGTTCTCCTTATGAACTGCACAATGCTTGTTGGCAAGGCAGAAGTGTAATAATAAATTGTAATGGATTTGTGAGGCTTCGTATCTATGGGAAATTTGTTCAATATTATATTGAACCTCTAATTAAAATCTTTAACTTTTTCTTTCTTATCCATCTTTATATTCCCTAGCTCCTTTAATGACATGGCTGGGGTTTTATCATCAACGAAATTTTCAAGGAACAAATTTTTAAGCCCCTTCCAATTCTAGACAGATCTTGCGGGAAGCTTGTGATACCAAATATTTGCTCTACCGTATAAGGTACAAGGAAATATTATACATGAAACATCATCATAACGTACCTAGAGACTCTGTAGCTGTAGGTAGAAATTATCCAAATGGTCTTCTGATTTGATCTCTTTTTTAGGGTCATATTTCGTTATAAAATTTTCTAGGTGTCTTGGCATCTTATGTAGAATACCTAGAAGAGCAAGTGGGCCCTAAGACATCCAATCCCGATTTTGTTCTTCCATGTTCTCATCTCTTTTCTCCTCCTCCTCTTCAAAATCTGAGGAATATTCTTCTTGACCGCCTAACTCATGGAAATTTTCGTCTGATAGCACAACGTTGTCCTCGTAGCCCCCATTATAAGATGGAGGTTGCTCCATTTTTTCTATGTTGTTTGCAGATTCTGCTAACTCTTCAAGGGTAGCGAAAACCAAATATTCCATTATAGAAACCACTATCCTGGTAGAATTTTTTTCTTTCTTCTTCGGAAAATAAGGAATATTATGTGCTCTAGGAATTCATATTATAGCCTTTGCAAAGCAATGGGTTATAGGAAAAATTTCCTAAATATGCTCGTAAGAAAAATCACAAGTTTGTTCTGAACTGGGTTGAGAAGATCTACCTACTTCATGAATATGATTCAGAGAGGTTTTGGTAATGTTTTTTCCTTGTCCAGAAGAAGTATGATTTGGTTGGGTGGAGTTATCAAGAATAAAATCTCGTCGGTCCTCCTTCTAGCACTATAAATGTTGGTAGTGTTGAACCTGTCACCATTCAAAGGGGTCTCCACAATATGTGGTCCCAATAAAACCTCACACTATTTGGTATAGAAGCCCCATCTCGAATACAACTTTATTGTCATCTAATTAAAAATATGTCTTGGCTTTAGCTATTAGCAAGAGAGAGAATTGCATATGTGCCTTTGAAAAGCAAGCAAGTGTGCATGGTGAATGTTCGGTTGGAGGTGCATCAAGGTTTTTCTACTACAAAGGGGAGATAAAGTAATCCTCTAAGAGAGAGGTAATAGTACCACCCTAATAAAGAGAAACATAAACATGAATTTTTCATCTAACATCTAGCGAAATAGTCCACAAGGAAGTGACGATTGTTACAACCATTACAACACATTCTCAATAGGATAAGCACTAAAATAAATAAAATAGCTAATCTGCCTTAGTATTGGTGAAAGAAAACATGGATCATAAACATTAACATAATAGTATTACAAACATTCATAATCCATGTATGAAAACGTGTTGGCCATCAAGCTTCAAATATTTAGTAAACGTCCCAAGATGCATGAATACAATGAACATCAGTTGCTCCAATAGTGGAGTGTTGGAGCCAATACCTGCTCCCCAAACGTACTAACTTATCTCTTTTATGCCTTATGGGAGAAGCCAAGGTTAAAATTCCTTTCCATGAGAAATGAGGATCTATTTATAACTTGAGCAGTGACCTATCATATCCTCATGACTCTTGACTTTCAAACTTCTAATGACCTTTGGAATTCTACAACCTTTGAAGTTCCAAATGAATTTTGGAATTACATATGAATTTTAGTATTACATTTCCTTTGGACTTACATGACTCTTGGAATTCTACTTGTTTTTCATTTATAATGATTAAAATATTACAATTTGACTTCCACATCATCATATGATGAAACTAGACACGACAATATCTGGATGACTCAGAATGACAATGACTGATGACATGGATCTGCTTTAGTTGTGAGATAGTTGCTACTATGTTTTTTCTTTGTTAATATTCTCATCAAAGCGCTTCCACCCTCCAAAGGCTCTAAAATCTTGCATTCTTTAGGCTTCTTCGATCATCAAGTTTCAAGTATGTTCTTGGTTCTTTTCGTGCTTCCTTTGTTTATCCTCTTTGCCCGATCTTCCTTATGTGTGCTTGCCATGAGGTCCTTCGAACACCCGTTTCTGCAATCACTCATGACGATCAACTATTAATATGAAAATCCCCTAATCTACAATGTTTTATGCATATTTTCATGTTTGTTCCTTTTTAGTGCGCTTAAAACGATAAAATAAGCTTCAGAGAGCAAGGGTGCACTATGATAAGCTTAAGGACTAGGGAGGAGGATCTTCGAGGCTTCAATATGCCCTCATGCACCAAAAGGAAGAAAATAGTCAAGGTGGGGAACAAGTCGCAAGTCCGAAGGACAAAAATGAAGGATTTGGGCTTTCTAGGTGCGCTATGCACTCAAGGGAGAGAGGGAGGGCGCAAGGCACACTCCCGAAGGCTAAAGGCTATGGCTTGATACCTTCAGGGTACGCTCATGTGTGCAAGAGGCCTCAAGAATGACATAGGGCGCATTATTGAAGCCTCAAGACTGGGGATTCTTACCTTTGGGGTGCGCTAGTTCATTCAAGTAGTTCAATAGGGTGCATGGCACATTGGGGAATGTTGAAGGATTGATATTCAAGCCTTTGAGGTGCTCCAGTGCATTCAAAGAGGGTGCACTCCTTCAAGTCAAAGGAGTACGCTCAAGGAAGACTTAGTCATTTTGGAGGACACAGTTCGGAACAAGGAAGGGGATTCATGCTTTTGGAGTGTGCCCAACTCTCTAGGAGGGCACAGGGCACATTTATGAACAGCGAAGGGTCTCCCATCAAGGCTCAGAGTGTGCTCATGCACTCTTGGCCTTAATGGGCTCTCTTTACAACTGAAATTTGCCTAATTCTGGATGATTTGTCGTGGGGTGAGCAGATGAGTTCTAGATATAAAACCATGTGTGCCACATAATAACTCATCGATAAAACTTAGGAAAGCTTGTTCAAAAATTAATATACATCAAAACGCCTCTTTATGCACATTCCCCAAGTACAAACAGTGAAGTGTGTGCCACTGCAACCCAAAAGTGGCATTTTACAACAACAAATATGTTATGAGAGAAAATTTTAGGGGCTAATATTCGCAAGTGGGATAATTTTCCATGATTTTTCAAGAAAAATATTTGCTAATCTCCTTTTTTTCTAAAAATTATTCACCCAAATTTTATATTATAAAATTATTTTACCTTAAAAATCACCAAAATTTTATATAAAGACTATAAAATTATTAGAAATTTGAATAGTTCTACAAAAATACCATCAGACATTTTACATATTTCATATTATGGACTAATGATATTCACCAAAGTTTCTAAAATTTAAGATAAATTTCCACCCTTAAAATCATCCCTAGATGTTATTACCATGAGATGAATATAAGGATGTTCTAATCAATGTGATGACACTTGAGACATATCAAAAACAAAACGACAGTTGACGACTAAGGCGAAATTTGATACGACAATAAGGAAGGTCCCAAAATGCGAATGTAGTGAAATTTTGGAGGGTGTAGTAGCAACAACAACAAGTCCATTTGCTATAGAGTTTTTAAAAAGTATTTGAAATTTCAATAATATTAATTTTTTAATAAGTAAAAAAACTTTTTTTTTTCATTTTCACAAAAAAATTATTGGGATTAGAATTGAACTTTAATAATAGGAAAAATGTTATTTTGTATATTCAAAATATATATATAACTAATGTAGCTATATAAATTAAATAGTTGATAAATGGTTGGTAATATCGGGAAAAAATTAAATGGTTGGTAAATTGCGTACTTCTTTTAGAAGCTTATGAGAGAAATATGCCAAAACCATAAAAAATGACAATGATATTTATAGGTAAGCTCATTACTTATATTTTATTTTTAAGATTGACATATCATGTTTTTTTTAGTGAAATCACAAGGATTTTGTAGAAAAATGGGTGTCATGATCCTATATAATCTAATTATTCATTTCTTTCTACGATTGTGTTCATGGTTTAAATTTGTCAATGTTTTTTTATGATTGGTTGATTAATGGAAGAGGAGGAAACTTATATGGTCTGTTGGATGTTAAGAAGATAATAGATTAAACAAAATTTCTTAAAATTTTACTTTTATGCTAAAAAGGAAGTGTGAGAATTATTCCCGAATAGCCATAGTTTTGTTAACTTCTAATATATTTATATTTTTCTAATATTGTGTCGATGGTTGAAATTTTTCAATAAATTTTATGATTAATGGGGGATGATGATGATGATGAAAAACATAATCTAATACATATATTACCTATTGGACATTACGAAGGTAAGAGATTAATTTGAATTATTTAAAATTTTATTTCTATGTTCAAAATGAAGTGAGAAATATTCTCAGATCATCATAGTTTCATTGACTTAAAATGTCAAGAAGGTCGGTAGATGACAAATATTTTGAAAAATAAGATCTAATATGAGTATAAGATGGACAATCTAAGAGAAAGTGTTTTTCATGTTGAACCCTCTCAAGAACACATAGGTGATATAATATTTCATCCCAACGCATTTTGAGAATTGACTAACAGTGAGTTTCACATTGAAACTCGTGAGAATTAGTTCTTATTTTGGAAATGTTCACTTTCGTATGAACACTAGTAAAAACATAAGATAGTTTTGGTTTCTAAGATTTGGATTGATTACCTCCTTCTAATACCTTGGTTTAATTTTTTCCTCTAACTCTTTATCACCCCACAATTTCTCCTTAGATTTGGAATCAATAATATTTTTAATATTACCTTGAATCTTCAAGATGATCTCGCACTTTATTCCCCAATGGTCCACTCAAGACTTGAAATCCTTATACCACCAAGGCCAAACTGAGGGTTTTGATTAGAGTTACATTAAATTTGTATTAGCAATAAATAAACTTTATACATACATATAACCATTCTTTACCATTGTATTTAAATATTGGTTTTTATAACTATTGAAAACTAAAAAAAACATGCCATAACATTATTAAGATTTTTAAGAATGGAAAATAAAATCAATCACCAAACTTAGATCAAAATTTAGAGTAAATGAGAACTTAAACTTAGATCAAAATTTAGAGTAAATGAGAACTTAAACTTAGATCAAAATTTGGAATAAATTAAAAAATTTCTTTATTTTTATATATGTTTATTTTAACATCAAAATTCATCGCAAATATTTTCATGCTTCATTTACAATAATATTCTTATTTTTGATTTGTTAAGTATATAAATGTGTTTATCTCTCTTTTTCTTTCTCGATTTTCAATTGGATTTATTTAATATGATTGGGAGGAATGATTGTTATCCTCTCCACCTCAGTTTGTTTCTACAAGTGACATGTTGAGATCACATTGAGTATGTTAGTGTAGTGACTTTGAGCCTTACATATCAAGTCCTACATGGAAAATAACAAAAATACCATAGTAAAAATGGGTAAGAGATATTTATCTCGAGTGTGACATGATAACCTCATATTAAATATATTGTTGTAAAATATTAAAAAGTGGAGTGTTATCCTTCTCACCCATGTTGATATCTTAATGAATATATTGTTATAAGATGTTGTCGACCAAGCGTTGTGTCCTCATAATGAAAGGAAAACAATTTTGAAACTTTTCTTTTTATATAAATTAATTATATTGATCAATCAACAAAGTTTCATATCAATTATGCAACTGGGAACCCCCGGTTTTCGACTTACGAAACCATATCAGTGCCAATGTAGAAAACTTTTTAAAATAAATGTCCTAGAACAAAATATTTTACTGAAGATGTATTTATGCTTAATAAAAAATATAGCTTCTTATTAACTTAGAATATTAGAGCCAACAAAAAATAAAATATATGTTGTAGCAAAAAAAAAAAGTTAGGCCTAAGTGTTAGACACATCATAAGAAATTAAGAATAAATAGAGGCTTCTACCTCTATTGGCTCTACAACTAGTTTACTAGTTGTTCCTCTCATTTCTAGTCAATCCAAATGGACCTTTATTTGCTCCATGTGGTTTTCCATTGTCTTCATATTCCATTGTAGTTCATATAGTATTAGGAATATATCATCGTTAGCATTATTCCATTCCAAAAGAAACTAGACAATGACCAAGCCAAGCGCCTAACCAATTGTATGGATGTATTGGGTATAACATCCCTTTGAGTGACCCACATTAAAGACCCATGCAACTAAATCTACGATTATCTATGAATTAGAGAGAGAGACCCTATCCTAAGTTGCTTCCTCCTTTGTATCATTGAGTTCATACTAAATATTGGTAAAAATTTGGCCTTGAAAGAGATAAGCAAATGATTCCACTCTGAATTGAGCTCAAGAGCCCCCTTGAATCATAGGGCCACTTCTTCCACATTCTTCGTGACTCGATAAGTCATCAAAGTAGAAAAATGTGAAACTGATATAGAAGATAGATGCTAAGGAATAATAGATTGGTAGGATTGAGAACTACAAATGGAAAAGGGTAGATAATAAATATAGGATAAAAGGGCATGTCGAGAGGAGGAAGAGAGCATGAGGCCAAAGAGCTCAATGGGGGAGGATTGGCAAGTAAGCAATGGGGAGAGGGGGAAACCAAACCCTTGATGACATACTGGAGAGAAGGTGGGGAGGATAATAACAAACATCATTAGCAAAGGGATTAGGAAATTTATTGAGAGAGGAGGGATATACGTGCAACAATCATGGTGGGTATAAAAGGAACCAACAACCATATAGAATTAGTTATGCACCATAATTAAATAGGTTGGGAAAAATTAGTAATTTCAAGTGAGTATGAGAGAAAACCCATGGAGGATATTTTTTGCATCAATGAATAGAATGAGCCTTTGAGGCTTAAGATTCAGGTCATATAAAGTAGGTGAGGAATGGGATAGCATGTCCTCACCATTCACTACCTAAGGCGGTGGTCGCCTCGTCACTCTTCCCATTTATCATAACCCTTATCACCCAATACAAGGAGGTTGTGTTAACTTGGGATAGATCTACGCAATCCTCTTTTAATGTGAAAATATTGAAATCTTTCCATGAGATATTAAGTAACTCTCCTAAAAGAGTGCATCCTTCATTGGTAAGTTGGATCACTAATTTTTTCCCATTCCTACAAACGTGAGAAGGGATGATAACATGAATTTTTGGAAGGAGAGACTTAATTCGATTGAGCTTGTCATCTAGGAACTATTTTTTTGAGACTCTATTAGGTATTCTGCCCTATATAAATTTCTTAAGAATAGTAATTATAATCTAAGAATCCCCTTTAACTAGTAATTTAGTGAAGTTTTCTGGAATTATTATTTGAAGGCTAGATTCAAGTGAAAAAAATATCAACAACATTATTGTTGTTTGTGCACATCGTACCAACATAGATGCATATAATAGACCCTTTAGCATCACACATCACATGTCTAAAATCTACATCACCTGGGTTGCCTTTATATGCACCATCAAAGTTTAGTTTGAGAATATTACAGGGATAGGGGACCAAAATTCTCAAGAGGAAGGAGATGGTGGGTTTGGTTTCCTAGGATGGAAAAAATTTCTAGATTATGGATCCCATAGTTTAGGAATGGTTTATTCCTTGGTATTATATTACCAAAAAATTTCTTGATAGGGGTGAATTAACACTATTTCCCAAAAAATTTGCACAAGTTTGTCCTGGATTAAGTTAAAAACACTTTTCTAATGGATAAATATTTGGAATATCCTTTACTTCCAAAATATCCCATATAAAAAATCTTGGGAGGAGTCACCAAGCTCTACTAAGAATGGGGTTGTGAAAGGTTTTTTTCCTCAAATTAGAAATTATTTTTCGAATGTTGATCATATATCAATATTTTTATTATACATAGAGAGTTACTTTATCCTAAAGTGTATTTTAGAAATGGCATACATTAAATATATGTTTTTCATCATCTTCATTTGCATGGAAATGGTGAGAAAATATGGTCCATGGAACCTATGTCTTATCAGCTTGTCCCATGCTAATGTTTTCCCATAGGAAAGGAGCTAGAAGAAATGAGAGACCTTCAAGCAAAGGTTATTTTTCCATGTTTTCTTTCATATATCCTTCCTGGGAAAATTTAGTATGACCTACCTCCAATATGTGTATTTAATTATGAGGGAAAATTTGGAACAATATCCCCATCTTGGTTTATATTTATTACCTGAGACATGAATATTCCTTTATGGCAGGTACTTCCAAAAGTGATTATGGTCAAAATTTATGAATAGAGGGTTCCAATCATATTTAGGAATTTAGTTCTACCATTAAATTTCAATAGACTCTTCGTGCTAATAGAACTTTATAGTATGGCACTTTCGTGAGAGAATTAAGGCACAACATTCCTGCAGAGATTCTTGGTCCTAGAGTTTGGGAAATCATTTTCACGAGTCATCCAAAAAAATTTTTTGTGTTCCATCCCTAACTTCCAAAAAATAGTGTTTCTAGATAATTTCATTTCCTCACCATGATAAGGTCCATATATAGAATCCTTGTAGATGATTCTACATATGAACCAACTACTAGTGGGGAGTGTTGTTACCATAATTTCTATTCCATATTTGACGCTAGTGCTCACTATCTCCTTGAATCCATATCCACCATCTCTTTTCCCCCAATTATATAAAAACTGTATCTAGATCTATAATACCTATCCCTAATTCAATCTTAGGGAGGAAAAAATTTTCCTAAGACAACATAGACCACTTTTTCTGTTTAGAATCTCCACCCTGGGGAAATATTATTTAGATTTAATGAATGGAATGAATAAATATATTAGGAGAAAATAAAGTTGAGAATAATTAAATAAGATGAGCCTAGAGAACCAATTTTAAAAGAACTAATCGACCTACAATGTTAAGAGAATGGAACATCCAACTAAATAGTGTACTTTAAATATTGAGAAGAATATCTATCTAGGGGATGCATTTGAAGAATTTATCTACTGGAGGATCCCCAAGGTATTTTTCTAGCATAGAATTACATCTATAATTGCACATGCAAGATAGATGAACTAAGAATGCTAGAGGCACGTTGAAGAAGAATAATTGAGACTTCACTTAATTTATTAAGGTTTTGAAGGCTTCCATATATTCATTTAGGACCTAATTGAAAGATGAATATTCATGAATCCTAGTGATTCCTGTTAGCAAAGTATCATAAAAAAATTTCTAATGGGAAACTAAAATATCTTCTCCAAAAATTCTAGTGCCACAACTTTTTCCTTCTAAGATAACAATTTTGATCAATCATCCCAACTTGTGAGTTGAAAATATGGAATAAAGAGAAAAAATAGGCCCCCTTATAAAATTACTTTGGAGGGATACAAAGTTGTTGAGGATGAATCATTAATGAGAATGGAGAAAAAGGTTGATGGCAAGAATGCATCAATACAACATGTCTAGGACTCAGAAAATCCAAAATCCACAAGTACATGTTGTATATAGACCAACTTAGTTAATCAAAGCCATAGAAATCTCAAATTTAATGAGCAATATAACTTTTCAATATTGCTTTAAAGACTGTATGACTTCATGAGTTACAATAATATCATATGAGATATAATAGCCTTCCACATACCTGGTTTGCTACAAAGAGATGATGCTTGGGAGGATAGAATTGAGGTGATTGGTGATAACCTTTGTGATGATATTATTGATGACATTGAAAAATAAATGGGCCTCAAATTAAATATATCATTTTCTTTATCCACTTTTGGGACAAGAGTCATGAAGGTAGCATTAAGTGTTAGGAAAATAATAGTTTATGTGTGTAATTATTCCACTAGCTATAATATTTCCTCCCCTAAAATGGGCTAGTAGGTATGGAAAAAATCTATTGTAAAACCATAAGGTCCATGCACTTCATTTTTAAAAATTTCCATTACTACCAACACAACTTCATCTAGTATGATATCCCACATTAGTGCATCATTCTATTATGAATCCACCAAAGAAGGGATGTACCTTGTGGTATTCCTTATTTCTTCCAATAAATTACGCTAGGGTTTAGAGGGGAGGGAGTGATAGTAGGGAATAAAATTATATTTTATATATTGATGGTCATAGATATTTGAACAAGTGGAATATTTGAGTGATGATATTTAGCTGTGATTATTATGCTACATCATTGATTGGTGGAAGGATTTTGTATTCTTCTCCTCTTCATGCAACCATCTAACTTAGGATTTTTACCAGTAGATAGTTTCCTCTTATTTTTTGTTTTGTTCCAATTGAGTGAGGAGGAGATCAACTCATTCTTAAGAAATGGCTTCTTAGTGCCCTTACAGAATGATTTTGTGATAAATTTGGCTCATTTTTTCTTCTAGCTCTTGTTTAACTTGGAAAATATTTCCCAATTCTTCTCAAAGCCACTACTTCAATGAGATTTAATGTGTTTGGTTTTTTACTATAATTACTAAATTTATGGGCCCTTGAAATTACATCTCATTTCATCATTAGTGGAATTTATCATGGAAGAAGGGATGCTTGGGAAAAAATATTTCAAATTTAAAACAATGGTTCCTAGCGTTGGATCAAATGTCTAGCTCAAGGAAAACCAGCCAACTATTTGAGCCTCCACTTGGAAAGATAGATGATTCAAGGTGAATGTCCTTCTCCATTAAGAATTAAGATACCAAGAATCATCTCAGGCATGAGGAAATATGATGGAAGGCACCCCAATGGTTGCTCCAAGTGAAAATCACATTTACTATGTCCAGGTCAATCGGAATCAGTTGCTTCTTCCTATCCTTCAATTGTTTTGCATCAATATCCAGTAATTTGATTCCTCCCCTTTTTCCCTCCAAATACGTGATAATATTGAAGTTCCTTGCCCCCCCTCCCCCCCTTGAAGTAAAAAAACTAAAACTGTCCATAGAGAATTCATTATCAAGGGATTTAAACCACATAAGGAGTGAAGAAATCCATTTTTTCCATGGTGGTGTAAGGCTTGTACACATTGGATATGAAATAGAAATCAACAAATCGAATCAGTTGGAATTTAGTAGATAAAATTATTTGGGAAGTAAATATGGTTGTATTATTCACTTCTCTGGGGTTCAATGGAAGAGTAATACTCCCTATTTTTCCTTGGGAATTTATCGTTGCAGATTGACATCCAACCTAACAACTAGAGGTTATCCCTTATAATATTTCATTGGTACATTTAGGTTCTTGAATCATCATTGTTGTTGGTTGTTCGTTGGGGATCCTATTTTTAGGAAGCATTTTCTTATATTTGTAGTTAAGGCCTGTGATATTCCAGGAGATTATATTCACTGAAATTTGGGAGGAATGAAGGAGAATGCCTCCATCATAAAAAAATTTCTTCCATAATCAATAAGAATTTCCCCCAAATCCTAGACGAGATATTTATTGATTCTCCCACGTCTGATTTTTTTCTCTTTTGAGGTTTTGGGAGGATATTTGAAGGAATTAGTTTGAAATCCTAAATGATATTTTTCATTATTAGTACTTGAAGGATTAGAGGATCATTGAGTCTTGGATTTAAAAATTTATTTTCAAAGAATTTGTATTTGATTTCTCGAAATTGATTAAGGGTCTCTTCTCCTATATTCTTTCACCATTACGAGAAGATTCAAAGCATCAAGATCCATATCCCTCAATGTATCCTACTTGATAGTGTCTTCAAACTCTTCCATCATGGCTTCAGATGTTTTTGGATATGGATTTTATTGCTTTAATTTGATGCTCAATGTTCTAACTTGGATGATTTAAAAAAAAAATTGAATTTGGAATGAAAGTTCGTATAATATTCAATGTATTTCTCAAAAAGGGATCAGAGTTATAATCCACAGTTTAATTTTTTTTATAGGTGTTGATGCTCTTATTTTAAGGTTGGTATGGCATGGGCTTAGGATTACAGTATTTGGAGGAGGTTTTTTTGAAACCCTTAGGATATTTCTAGTTAGGTAGGTTGGGTAGAGGGAGCATAGGGGACGTATTTAAAAAATTAAGGGGAAATTATCTCAAAATATGCCCATATTCATGGAATTTCTTGCAGTAGATATGCTCATAGACAATTCACTTCTTTCACATAGTATGGTTTGAAATATCAATGGAGGTAGGAAGGTTTCAAAAACATTCATATAAAGATAGATCCATGCATAAGAGGTATATCTCCATTGCTTAATGGATTCAAATACTTGAAAAAGTGGCCAAGGGTGTTACCTTTTCCATATAGAGTTTCCTCTTGTAGGAATTTATTTGGGAAGGAAGAAGAGTTGGATCTGAGAAGAGTTGGATCCATACAAGTGCCGCAAAAAATTCTTCTAATTAGGGTTGAATCTTTCCATAAAAAATTGGAGATATAAACATGTAGAGTTAAAAAAATAGGGAGAATTTTCAAAGACTTTGGTTTATCTTCTATATTAGAAAATATGACTATGAAGAAGCCTTTGGCTCGCAATTCTAAGTTGATTTTGCCTTTGAGCTTCCATTTGTTTTTGACCCACTAGATTAGGGATTTTTTAGTAGGACATATACTCATGAACTTATCGATTAGGGCATGATATTGAATAAATTGGATGTATTCTATAATGTTGGATTTAACCTTATATTTAGGGTCTACAAATACCTTTGGTAGGTAGTGAATTGGTCTATGTTGATGATTTGTTGCAACCAAACATGGATCTACAAAAAGGTTTTTTCCTTCAACCTTCTTGGAGGTACCACTGCATTGTCCATTTGAGGAGATGATTTTGAAGTATAATGGGAGATATTTCTTGGCTGATGTGGTGTAGTAGAATTTTAATCCTTTATGACTATGTTGCAATAGGAAGGAGTAAAACTCCCTCTTGAAACATGTTTCATTTGATTGCAAAGTCTAAAAACCTAGAAGAGAGTTGAATTCATAGATAATTATTAATAATGAAATTCTTATCAAGATCCGTGAGACCTATTTTTCTATATCTAGCTAGAAGAGCTTGTTCAGGTTAAATGGATTTAGAGGAGGAAGAGTGTAGCCAAATCTATCAAGTGCAATAAATTTGGTAGTGACCCACAAGTGGGACTATGGTGCATATTATCTTTTTTATTATTCCTTGACTTAGGAAAATTTAAATTTTCCTATATTTAAGAATGGAACAATCTCAACTACCTAGGGAGACTTAATCTCGACCCTTCATGGGACTGGTGGGACCAAATTGATTTCTAAGAGAGAAAAAGGGTACATACTTGGTCATTATACATCATATTAGTGTGTTCTCTCTTCAACAATAGAACATAGTGAATTCTAACACGAGTGTTTTCTACACAACATACACCAGTAAGAGAAAGGAGGTTGTGCAACCATCACAACTTCCAAAATCATGTTTCCAACATCATTGTGTGTGTGCTTGCACAAAGAAGCTACATAGAAGGTTGTACGAGACTATACATAACTCTTGCTATGTAAAAGAGGGAGTTCGAGTTGGGTAGAGATAGTATAATTGGTGCGCAGAAGTGTGTTGGTCGATTTCTGAGTGAAGGGAATTACTTTCCCTCTTCTTGCAATTTTTTGATTTTTTATTGTTGAAGAAAAATAGAGAGAATACACAGTTGCAAGTTTTACTCAATTTGGTTTTCCTGGGTAAAAATTGTTGTGTCAGTTTTAGGGTGTGTTTGTCTTCATTTGTTCCTTATTTTCAGCTGCATGCTAATTATAAAACTCAATATATTTGTGGATTGAAGTTAAAGTTCAGTTTTTTAGAACTTAGCATAGCTCACAAATTAGTTCCTAAGTTTTAAATAAAACTAGCATGGTATCAAAGCCACATCTCTAAGTGAAGACCATCACCCTTGTTTCGACCTCATAAACAAGTTTAAGGCACATAGTGTAGAAAATTCATAACACAAAATGCATGTATATCCTAGATTCTCCTGATCTAACAATATTCTACTGTTAAATACAAAATCACTTCTACAAATCTTTGCGGAATTTAAAATACAATCGCCAATCACAATATCATGCAGAAAGATAAATCACACATAACATAGATAATTTACCGAGGAAAGGTTATAGCTAAAAACCCCACTATCTTCTATTATGTATTATATCATGGATCATGAAACAATTACATACAAATATCTAATCCAAGAGCTCTCAGTACATGAGCTCACTGTCTCACACTGTCATACAAAAATTGGCAAGTTCCTTAGCCAATTTACTGTCTCCGGATAGCATGCCTCCACTGCGTGATCCAAGCTAATAGCAATCCCTGAATGAGTGAAATCCTTCTTGCCTTGACTGCACAATCCTCATGGGCACATCCAATTTGTGTGTGGTTACATGTGTGCAACCATATAATGTCACAGCTGATAGTTTACTTCCCTTTCACCTAGAACTCAACTAGGTCTCCACTAGATCTGACATGCATGCGGTTAATAATAGTAAATATTCAGTTTCAAGTGAGACCACTGATTGTGAATTAATTAATAATTAATTCACTTGATCTCTCACTAGTGTATCTTTAGTTACAAATAGCACAACTGAGTTTAACTCTCTTAACTGAGTTTAACTCACTTAACTGAGTTAAACTACTTTACAACTTGCATAACTGCACTTCCAACTCTCTTACAACTTTGAATCACTCAATTACAGCTAAGTCCACTTGCATGTCCCACCAACTAACCTCTTAACTCGAAATTCCTTTAGCTAACTAATTTTCCACTTTAGTTAACTATTTCCAAGTGCTCATTGAGAATATATTATAGTTTATTGTCCAACTAATATTAAGGTATAATAATAGTCGACATGCATCTATAAATAGAAATGCAATATATAAATAGAATTTTCACATACATCTATAAATAGACATCCACCTAAAAATAGCCTGAGGCTCCATCCTAGTGAAGGTACTTAATTTTCACTAGGATCTTCTTGTTGAATCTCAACATATATGAGGGGCATAGTATAATTGAAGGTTTCCTTAGGGTTTTTAGCAGTTGGACTTAAGGTTTTGACCCACAAAGAATAGTTTAATTTTCCATTCATACGAGCATGCTATGGTTTTTGAAGAATTAGACAAGCATAATGTATTACAAGGGTTTGAGACCAAAGAAAATTTTGGAGGAAGCAGTGAATTTCTACTCATGGAAGGAGAGGATTACTTTGATACTTGAGAAGTAGGGTGTAAAATAGTTTTTGTAGAAAGCACTAGCCACACCAAATAATCCTCAACAATTGGCTCAGTATAACAAGAATGATGCTAGATCAAGGAGGGTTATTCTTAAAGGAGTCAAAGATGACATTTTACCACATTTTTCTAATAAGAATACTACCAAAGAAATATGGACAACCAATTTGAACTTATACTAAGGCTCAAGTGAGGCTAGGAAACTTGTGCTCAAGAAAAAACTTAGGAACATCCGAATGGGCAAGTCTGAGCCCATAAAGTCTTATCTCACCAGGTTTACCCAAGCAAAGGACAAGTTGGTCAATGTGGGGTGGATAGTACCCGAAGCAGACATGGTGAGTCTTGCACTATTGGGACTTCATAAATCGTGGGATAACTTCAAGGACACAGTGAGTGGTAGAGAAAATCCTTTAGACTAGGAGCAGTTGTGAGGTGATTATGTCCAAGAGGAGATTCAGATGTAGGCTAGATCTTAAACTTATGTTAAGCATGAACATGAGGAGAAATTTACCCTACCTAGTAAAGGGGGAAACACCAAGAGCAAGAAGAGCCTAGGAGGGGTTGAGTATAGCTCCAAAGGAAAGAAAGAAAAGAAGGATCTTAGCAAAATAAAATGCTTCCAGTGCCATTAGTTTGTACATTAAGCCACCAAGTTTCCTCAGAGGAAGAAAGGGTCTAGGAAGGACCAAGTGGCAACTTCAGCTGAGGTGGACAAGTTCAGTTCCAAATTTGAGAAGGTATTATCACTCATAGCTTCCATGGAAATATCAATGGCCAAAAATATATGTTACATTGATAGTGGAGCATCTAGCCATATGACCAGGAACAAGGAATATTTTATCCAACTAATAGAGAAGGACATGTAGTTTCACATTGAGCTAGGAAATGATGGCATGTACTTGACCCAGGGTGTGGGCATTATTAGGTTTGAGAGGGAGTCTGGTAGCCCTCTTCATCTTAAGGATGTTATCTACATTCCAGGTATTAAGAAGAACCTTGTTTCAATTTCAAACCTAGAGGACAAGGCTTAGGAGGTTATATTCACCATAGTAAAGGCCTTCCTAAATCCCTTAAATTATAGAGCAGTGAATCATATTGGAGTGAGGGTGAATGTAATATTCCCAAATGGGGAAGCAACAATATATGAACACAATAGTGGAAATAATAGTGAATTAATCAACACACCATGATATGAGACAAATGTACAGCCATCTTATTAAACATATCAGCAAATAATAGGCACAATATCTTGAGGATTTAATCACTCAAGCAATAGAAAACAAACCTCCTCTAAGCAAATATGTCAATACATGCAAAAGCATTGCCATACAAGTGCCATGAGCCATGACAATGCAGTTTTAGGGAATAAACAACTGCATAAAGATACATCAATTTAGATCTGTTGTTGTATAGCTCAAATAATTCTAGGAGTGAAGATCTAGCTTCCTAAACACCTTTCCAAGAGAAATCGGGAAGGATTTCTGGAAATACACAAATTATGAATGGTGGATCTAAAGCCCTAGGGTTGAATATTCACTGCAACTGAAGCACATAGAAGGAGGTGGATGAATCTGATGTAGGTCTGAAATAACTCCTCCAAAAAGACTCTCTCAATGAAGGGATGATCCCTTCAACAGAAAGCAAACCACTGCTGCTGAGGAAACTGTTGCTGCTGGAAACTGCTACTTCTGAGGAAAAGAACCATGTGCAGAAGGCTGTTAGTGTGCTTAGAATGATCCAATATTTTCACCATGGATTCTACTCAAAAAACCCAGAAAAAACATTGAAATGTTTAGCTAGATTTTAATTTGGGATTTTCGGCCATTTTTTGGTTGCCCACTGCAACAACTCACTAAAATAACGCAATTCCCAACTGAAATTGTGCTATAAATGATGGGGGATAGGGTGGCCTGATGCCAAAGATATGAAATATTCCCAGGAACCCTCCTTGTTGATCTCCCAAGAGAATGAATCCTTCCTCCTATGGAAAACTAGCTCTTAAAGTGGGTTTCTCAACCCTCCACTGCAACACCCTGCAACACAACACAAATCTGAACAGAAACTGCATTGTCGCTGAAGACTAAATCTTGGCTAGAATTTCATAATGTGGAAATGGTAGTACAAGACTCCTCCAATAACTCCTCAATGGAAGAGGTGGGATTCTCGATCAGGAACACCTGGTGCTAAACAACACAACAATCTCAACTAAACAGCTGAAGAATGCAAATAGTCATGCAGACCACAAAATCAATAATCCATAACATAAGATCCTATGGTTGCCATCCTCTTCCTTATAAACAATGTGAGCCTTCTCACCCTGGGTCCCACTCATTAGGGTTTCCATCATCATGCAATCAATCTCAATCCAAAATTGCGTTGTTGACTTGGTCAAACTTCACCTTGTCCACATGCATTAGCCCCTGTTCACACATGAGGGTGCTTTATCCAGCTACGAAGATGATCCCTTTTCAAATTTAAGAGGGATTTTATTCCTACAAAAGAGGTTTATGGGTCTCCCTACCCATTTTTTCATCTAACTAAATGATAAGAGAAAAATTAATATTCCAATTAGTTGCATGCTAATTTAGGAATATTATAGTCCTCCACTCCCAAATGTTGCTTGTCCTTAAGCAACTGCAAGGATAGAAATGAAGAGCCTCCTCTCCTCCTCATGTAGCATCCTCATATGATAATCTCCTCCAAGGAACAAGATGTTGTCTCATCAATAAATCTCCAAATTTCTCCTCCCAAGTATGCAGGTTATATTTTGGTGACAATCCCAAATATCTATCATCATGAAAAAGTGAAATAACCATGGAGGCAACAATATGTTGTCTAGAGGCCTTCTTGAGGCATGGAATATAAAATATATTGGGAACTATCATTCCCATGTGAAGCTCCCATCCCCAGGCTATCATCCATACAAAATGAGTCACCCTCCAAAATGGTAACTCATAGAAATACTCCTCCACCTTTGGCTCCTGCAATGTAGGTGGGCTGCATAACTGAACATGGTAGACCAAATGGCCTACCCCACACTATCTCCCTCTCCACTTATGGAAATTTTAGATATGCTGATGATATTGGGCTGCAATAATGTTTCCCTCAAGATACAAAAGGGAAACTGGATCTCCAAAGACCCCTCCTCTAGTTTCATGAGCCCAATCCATCCCATACAAAGTGAATGGTACATCATCACCATGTGGTATCCAAATCAGAAAAATGCTGAAGGTTATGTGCAATTTTGGATGGTACCAATGGTTTATCCAATGGATACAACACAGTTTTACCAATTTTTGTTTTAGAACATCATGCGGCAAGTTGTCTCCCAACAAGTTGCTAGTTGTGCATGTTTTCTCATCTACTAGGAGGTAGTAAATGGCATTATAAATCAGCTGAGCATAACAAAATAAAACCACATTTGCCCAAATTCATGCAAAGAAGGGCTATCTCCATCATACATGATGGTCCTAGAATGACCATGAAACCCAAAGATAATCTTGCCCCTTGTGGAACAATGCACTATACATAGATGGTGAGAAGATGCAAATACTTTATGAAATGATCAATAAGTACACAAATACATTTCTTACCATGAATTGTGAGTAGGCTGAAAGTGAGGTCCATAGATGAACCCTCCCATGATAATGTCCTCATAAATGTCTGAAAAATGAAGCGATGCATACTCCCCTTGGAACACTCCATCAATAGATGCATTACTCAAAATGTAGATCTGTTGTTGTGCCTTTAGTGATAGAGGCTCTTGCCACCCATGACAGACATTCTTTGACATGCCATGTATTGGGTCCTATTACTAGTATAAGTCCCTTATTATTATTGATGTAACCTTATTGTTATTATTGCCCTTGTAACCCCCATTTTATTATTATTGTGTAATAATTATTATTGTTAGGTCGTACAGGATTACATTGTATTACTAAGTTGTTAACATGGCCCCATGGACTCCCCATGTATATAGAAGAAAGGAGGTTTTGTAAATTATCCATTAAAATTGTTCGTTTATGTAATGTATTGGAGGTTGACCCACCGAAGTGGCTGATTTCCCTAGGCGTTGATATCTTTTTTCTTCTTTTGGAGCTGGTTACACAACATTTGGTATCGAGCTTGAAGGATTAGGTTTATTTGCTCCAAAGCGGGTCAGCCAGTGGCATTTTACTTCTGCTTTGTTTGTATCCAGTTTCAGATGCTAAAATTTTGAGGTGTGAAACTGAGAAATCTGAGGAATGTGTCTAATATTTCAGAGCTTGGTTGAAATATTCAGAATATCATTTGTGGAGATTGGAGTCTTTTTCAGCTCTAAACGGTCCAATAAGTGGAATTATAGGTTTTTTCTACAAAAGGTTCAAGTCTAAGATTTGTATGATCTGACAAATCCCTGAGGACATTCGTCAAACATTTCAGATCTTAGTTTGCAGCTATTTTTGGGAGATGATCTGGCGGAAGTGGTGCTTTTTCGGGCTCCCGAATTTCATCTCAAAGAGGGTAAAGTCTTGGGAAAAGTTCAATATCTCTCTGAAGCGGTGGTTTGAGTGCCGTAAAAACGTTGCAAGTACACGGGACTTTCGTTCTTGGCTATCAATTTCAGAGACAAGATGAAACAGTGACCCATTGAAGTCTACAAGTTTCTCTCTGAACCGATCCAAGTGGGTCATTTGTGGGAGATTGAACACCTTTGTCTTGAAATCAAATTGAATCAAACCTATGGCATTTGAAAAGAGATTTCGAGAGGGCTACTACAAAGTTGAATTTCAAGATATTGAAGATTTTCAAATCTGAGAGATAATTCAATTTCAATATCGAGCTCCTCAAAGCAAGCTAAGAAGGATAATAAATTATCATCTCAAAATAATATGTGTTATACAAGGTGTTTTGGGTGTTACTGGCATACAGTGGGCTTGCTTCTTCACAAGTACATCAAGTTTTCCATGTTTGGTGTAAGAAGGTTATAATTTGAAAATCTTCCGGTTCAAACAATATTGCCAGAACTTTGATGAGAAGGAAAAATCATATTTGGGCCCAAGAGCGGTCAGGCTCAAGAACTCCAAACTAAACGGAATCGATCAATTTCTGATATGTCATCAGTGGAAAGGCTTACCAGAAGATTCTACATGGAGATGAGAATTTTGCTCTAGCACGAGCTACTTAGCGTTGAGACCAACCTTTTTGAAGGAGAGGAATATTGGGTCCCTATATTACTAATATAGTCTCTTATTATTATTGATGCTTATATTGTTATTATTGTACCCTTGTAACCCCCATTTTGTTATTATTGTATAGAAATTATTATTGTTAGGTGGCTAGGATTACATTGTGGCCCCACTAGGATTACATTATGGCCCCATGGACTCCTATATATAAAAGGAGGTTTTATGAGTATCATCAAGGTATTAATTTATGTAAATGTATTAGGTTCCCCCTCGAAGTGGCTGATTTCTAAGGCATTGATATCTTTTTTTCTTCTATTTTTGGAGCTGGATTACAACACCATATTTGAAGTCATCCTAAATCAGCGTGCTATGTGTGCAGGAGTCATCCAGCTCTGTGTCAGTACCTACTGGTCTCGATGCTGGAAGGGTAGCCTCTTTGCACTTTGATTGTGCCATCCCTTTCTCCTGAAATATCATGCCAAGTATGGGAAACATTCTGCCCATACTCTCCCAAGAGTAGCCAAAGAAACAATAGCTCTTGCTTCCCCTTCGCACCTCCATCATACGATTCATGAGGTGAAAATATGATGATTGACATGAAGAATGTCATATCAACACAATGCACCCAAACTCCTTGCTGCCATATGATGTAAGTTCCCTGCCAAGTTCCCTCCACCAACATATCCTTTGAAGAAGGATATGTCACATGATGGCCAAACTCTTTCAAGGGTAGCCAATGCATCCATGCCTCCTACTGCCCTGTGTCATAGATATTTAGGTGACTCACCACCCTCTTGATTACCATCCACACCCTCTCATCCAACTGTGGGTGTCTCCTATCATGCTCCACCTTGGTATTCCTCCAATGGAGAATACCATCCTCCCATATCATATTTCTACTCTTTCATTTCATGGGATGTTGAAATAAAACCTCTTGGAGATCTCCCAATGAATACTCCTCACCAATGACCATATTGAATCCATAAGGATCCAAATATGTTGAAGGTAAAACCTCCTCATAGGGTTGTACAATGATTATCTTATCCTCCAAAAATTCACACCCCAACTCCTAGAGTTGTGTGCAATCTCAATAATGAATAGTTAGGAGGATTGTTTATCCCTTCCTTGAACAACCCAAGGCTGCACAACGCAGTGAAAGTTTGCTACTCCAAAACAGCAATATTTTTTGACCCTTGGTCATGCAATGACATTTTTCCACCACCCTCCATAAAATGTGCTAAAATAATAGAAAGTGGAAACTTATGCATACCTTGGTGTAGCTTGGGAACATCTTGTATGGCTATAAGGATTCCTTCCTCCAATGTGATGGCTCCCCCAACTGTTGAAGATGATGGCTGCTCTTCCATAGTTGTATCAGTGCTGGTACAAGTCTCCTCAAATGGTGGTGAAGGCTTCTCCTCCTCTGATTTATTCTTGTCAAAAAAATTTATCAGCCTTTAAGTAAAATCTGCAAATGCACTCACTCTTGCATGACTCAAATGGCTGAACCACGAAATGTTTTCTTCACCCTCAAGATGCAGTGTTGCAATCTCAACAGCCTCTCTTTCTACCACTGGATGTAGTAGGAAGAATGCATCTAGCTTCATTACCCAAGCCCTTGTTGTACTTGTGGATAGCCCATCAAAAGTAGACAATAGAAATCTGTTGTCCCTCATTTTCCCATTGCTGCAAGGCCTTCTTTCTTCTCCAAGCTGAATAAATTGTGGAAGAGTTAGAGTCTCCTTGAAAGCTCTAGGTTGAGACTTATATTCTGCCAAATATCCACTTAGGATCTCATGTTCCAAGTGCCCTCCCTCTTCATGCTTCTTGTCTTCTTCCCCAAAAGGAAAGGGCATAGTGTATTGCTTTGAAGTTCTTTGCAACACTGGTTATTTCTTCTGAGAATAGGAATTACATGGACTTCCCTCTTCTTGAAACCCTCTAGTGGTCTCATTGTATCTTTCCTCTTGCATCTGCTTAACCTCCTTGGAGAGGTTCTTCATGGATCTGAAAAGTGATGAGACAAATCTCATCCTCTCCATCATTCTAATATCTTTTTATAGCATATTGGATGAAGCTCACAGGCTGAGCCAAGATTATGCTCTGATACCACTGTAATATTCCCAAATGGGGAAGTAGAAATATATGACACAATAGTGGAAAGAACAGTGAATTAATAAACACACCATGATATGATACAAATGTACAACCATATTTTTAAACATATCAGCAAATAATAGGCACAAGATCTTGAGGATCTAATCACTCAAGCAATAGAAAACAAACCTCCTCTAAGCAAATATGTCAATATATGTAAAAGAATTTCCATACAAGTGCCATGAGCCATGACAATGCAATTTTAGGGCATAAACAACTACATAAAGATACACCAATGTAGATCTACTATTTTATAGCTCAAATAATTCTAGGAGTGAAGATCTAGCCTCCTAAACACCTTTCCAAGAGAACCCGGGAAGGATTTCCGGAAATACACAAAGTATGAATGGTGGATATAAAGCCCTAGGGCTGAAGATTCACTACAACTGAAGCACATATAAGGAGGTGGATGAATCTGATGTAGATCTAAAAGAACTCCTCCAAAAATACTCTGTCAATGAAGGGATGATGCCTTCAACAGAAAGCAAACCATTACTGCTGAGAAAATTTTTGTTGTTGGAAACTACTACTTCTGAGGCAAAGTACCATGTGCGGAAGGCTATTATCATGCTCACAATGATCTGGCATTTTAACCACAGCATCCACTCAAAAAACCCAGAAATGGTTTAGCCCACTTTTAATTTTCAAATTTCGGCCATTTTTGGGTTACCCACTGCAACAACTCACTAAAATAATGTAATTCCCAGCTGAAACTGGGCTGTAAATGATGAGGGATAGGTTGGCCTAATGCCAAAGATCTGAAATATGCCTAGGAACCCTCCTTTTTGATCTCCCAAGAGAAGGAATCCTTCCTCTTATGGAAAACTAGCTCAGAAAGTGGGTTTCTCAACCCTCCACTGCAACACCCTGCAACACAACACAAATATGAATAGAAACTATGTTGTAGCTGAAGATTGAAGCTTGGCTAGAATGTCCGAATGTGGAAATGGTAGTACAAGACTCCTCCAAGAGCTCCTCAATGGAAGAGGTCGGATTCCCGGTCAGGAACACCCGGTGCTAAACAACACAACAATCTCAACTAAACAGCTAAAGAATGCAAATATTCATGTAGACCACAAAATCAATAATCCATAACATAAGCTCCTATGGCTGCCATCCTCTTCCTTATAAACAATGTGAGCCTTCTCACCCTGGGTCCCACTCATTAGGGTTTCCACCATCATGCAATCAATCTCCCTCCAAAACTGCATTGTTGACTTGGTCAAACTTGACCTTGTCCACATGCATTAGCCCCTGTTCACACATGAGGGTGCTTTATCCAGCTATGAAGATGATACCTTTTCACATTTAAGAGGGGTTTTTTATTCCTAAAAAAGAATTTTATGGGTCTCCCTACCCATTTATTCATCTAACTAAATGATAAGAGAAAAATTAATATTCCAATTAGCTGATGCTAATTTAGGAATATTACAGTGAAGAACCTATATAGGCTACAGTTTGAGACAACCATGGCCTTGAGTAGCAGAGGGGGTCATGAGAAGTGTTGAGACCTTAGGGATCTATGGCATAGGTTGCAATAGTGCAACACATACCAACATGATGTGTGTAAGGGTTGCACAACTGGAAAGTATGTCAAGACATCCTTTCCTAGCAGTGAAAAACGAGCCAAGGGAATATTAGACTTGGTTCATTCAGATGTTTATTGTCCATTCTATTCTCCATCACTCATAGGATATACGTATTATGTCACCTTTATTTATAAACATTCAAGGAAGATGTTGATATTTTTCATGAAGAAGAAAGACAAGGTGTTCTTGAAGTTCCTGGAGTTAAAAGCATTGGTGGGGAACTAGATAGGAAATAAGGTCAAAGCACTGAGATCAGATAATGGTGGGGAGTACATATCTACTTCCTTCAAAGACTTATGTGCCAAGGACGACATCAGGAGGGATCTCACCACACCCTATAATCCTCAATGGAACGAGGTGGAAGAGCACAAGAACTAGAATTGTTGGAGCTACCAAAGCCATGTTGAATGAGTAGGGATTTCCATTATTTCTCTGGGAAAGGGTGTGTAACACTACAGTATTTTTTCAAAACAGGAGTCCAAATAAGGTGCTTGGACGAGTTACACCAAAGCAAGCATTCACTTGCATGAATCTCAACGTTTCTCACTTCCATATTTTTGGTAGTTTGGTTTACTTCCTGTGCCTTCAGAGAGCCAAAAGAAGTTGGATCCTACAATAAAAAATGGAATTTTTGTGGGCTATAATGAGATATAAAAGGCATACAAGGTGTATGTTCCAATGCTAAAGAATAAATTCATCATCTAGGTCAAGTTTAAGGAGGAAATGGCTCTTAGGAAGCCCTTAGAGCATGAGCAGGATACAACATAGGTGGAGGAGTTGCAAACCCCAAGAAGGGGGCTTAAAAGCTAGTTGTTGGGCAGTTCATGCAACAGTTAGATGGGTTGGCAACGCGGGAGCAGGAGGAGAGATAGGAGCAAGCAAGGCCCACTCCAATAATGACACATAACATAGGAGGACAAAATTTGAGGTGGATTTATTAGCTGATTTAGGAGGCTCAGTATAGGGTTGGGGCACCTAGATATACATTTAGGTAGAGTAAACAACCATAGAGGTGCATAGGTTATACAACATTAATGACTGAGCCCTTAGAATAAAACCCTTCTAGTTACAAAGAGGCATCCTCTAAACAGGTTTGGCGTGATGTTATGGTGAATTTGTACTCTTCCATCATGCAGAATGATGTTTGGAGATTGTGCCAAGGCTAGAGGGAAGATCTGTGATTGGATCCTGGTGGGTCTGCAAAATTAAGCATGGAGATAGTGGGAGTGTGGAGAAATATGAGGCTATAATCATAGCTAAATGGTTCTCTTGGGTAGAGTGCATTGGCTTCGATGATATTTTTGCACCCATGGTCCAATATTTTCCATTAGAACCATTATATCACTTGCTATGTAGATGGTGTGGAAGATCGACCAAATGTATCTGAAGACTTCGTTTCTTAACGGTGTGGTTGAGGAAGATATTTACATTAAGAAGCCAAAGGGGTTTGAGACACATAATAGGGAGACACATGTGTGCATGCTCAAGAGAGCTCTATATGGGCTCAAGCGGGCCCCACAAGCATGATACTCTCGCATTCAAAGCTATCTTCTAGGATTGAGCTTCACCAAGAGTGAAGCTGACCCTAACCGATACTACATTGTGGTTGGGGGTTATCCTCTTATTTTTGTGCTGTATGTAGACAACCTCATACTTATAGGGGATGAGAAGCTCATTAGTAACTACAAGAAGAATCTTGCAACAAATATTTACATGAAGGATATAAGTCTTATGAACTATTTCCTTAGGTTGGAGGTTTGGCAGGGTGATGGACATATTTTCTTGGGACATGAAAAGTACACTCTAGAGATTCTTAAGAGGTTTTTATTGTATGATTACAAGCCCATGGTCATGCCTTAGGTGATGAAATGGAGGAAGGTAGGTGCTAGCAGAATAGAGTGATTTGATGCCACACTTTATAGATAGTTGATTGGGTCATTGATGTATATTGTGAACACACGACCTGACATTTTCTATGTAATGAACCCATTGAGCCAATTCATGGTTGAACCTACTAGAGTGCATTGGGTTTCTTCCAAACATATCCTTAGGTACCACAAAGGTACAATGTATTATGGGCTGTTATACAAATAGGTTTATGGAGTGAACTTGGAAGGCTTCACAGATGCAAATTGGGTAGGGGGTTCCACAAACAGGAAGAGTAATTTAGGCTGCACCTTCAATGTTGGGTCAGCAGTTGTTTCTTCGTTCAACATGAAGTAGATATTATTGGAACTGAACTCAGTAGAGGCTCTATACATGTTTTTCATCCTGGAAACTTGCGAGGTCATTTGGGTGAGGAAGTTGCTTGTTGAGATTTTTAGTTAGAGGTTGGAGCCTAGAGTCATACAATTTGACAACCAGAGTTGCATTAAGATCTCAGAAAATACTTTGTTCCAAGCACATTGAGATCTGCTAACACCATATCATATATTATGTTCAAAGGGGAAATATTAGACTTTAGTACATTCCTACAACAGAACAAACAATAGACATATTGACCAAATATTTTCCTATAGAGAGCTTTATCTATTTCAAGATCAAACTGGGTGTAGTTTATAACACCTTCCTCTCTACAAGTAAGTGTTAAATGGATTTGGAGGAGGAAGGGTTCAACTAAATTTAGCAGGCGCACTAAATTTAGTAGAGGGACCTAGAAGTGGGACCAAGGCATAGATTTACCTTTTTATTATTCCTTGACTTAGGAAAAATTAAATTTTCCTATACTCAATATTTGGAATGATCTTAGACATTATTCATCCAGGGAGACTTAATATCATCCATTCATGGGATTAGTGGCTCCATGTACATTTCTAAGAGGGAAAAATGGTGTATACGTGGTCATTATGCATCAAATTAGTGTGTTCTCTCTTCAGCAATAGAGCATCGTGAATTATATCACTATGGTTTTCTACACAACTCATACTAGTAAGAGAAACGATGTCATACAACCATCACAATTTACAAAATCATGTTTCAAGCAACATTGCAGGTGTGCTTGCATAGAGAAACTACGTAGAGGGTCATACGATACTGTATAAAATGCGTGTTGCGCAGAAAAGGGAGGTAGAGTGGGGTATATAGAGAGTCTAATTGGTGTGCAGAAGTGTGTTGGTCAATTTTTGAGGGAAGGAAAGTATTTTCCCCTTTTCGTGTAATTTTTTTATTTGTTGTTGCTAAAGAAAAATAGAGAGAACACATATTTGCAGGTTTTCTCCAGTTGCCCGGTTTCCTGGGTAAAATTTGTTGTGTTAGTTTTATAGTTTGATTGTTTTCATATGTTCCTTATATTCCATTGCATGCTAGTTAGAAAACTCAGTATATTAGTGGATTAAAGTTAAATTTTAGTTTTTAAGCTCTGTATTTAACATAGTTCACAAAATAGTTGCTGAGTTTTAAACAAAACTAATATTTCATAGTAGAAATGTCAGTTAATTTGTCCAACACTTTTGAAATTTATTAAGATAATTAAAAAAATATAATTGATGAGAAGCATTCTAAATAATATCGAGTGAGATATTAGGAATAATGCAAAATGGAATGGAGTATAAGTTAAAAAAAAAAAGAGAAAAAATAGTCATGATCTATAAACTTCCATGATTATTTCAATAGACAGTTCATCACAATAGATTTGATAAATTTATACTTAAAACCTAAAATCTATACTCTGAGGGTTATTTTTCTTTGACTTATATATTAATTAAGTCATTTTTTCATGCATGTAATATATAAAATGTGAAAATTAGAGAGGATACAAAAATAAAATCACACATAACCATAATAACACAATGTATGATTCGAAGCTTACGGGAGAAAACTCGGTTGGAAGGCCAGATTTCTCTGCTCTTTATTTATTTGAATGGAAAAGGATGAAAGTAAAAAGTAGTGAGATCTATGGCCCATGGGATGCTTCATTGAATAAACCCTCTCTATTTTCTCTCTCTTTATCCACTCTCATCTACTCTACTCATTTATGAAACAAAACACACTCAAATAGAGTGGAACCCTTTCTCCTGCTAGTGTCTTGGTTATAATATAAGATGATGTTCAATTAGGGCTTAAATTTAACCCATTCAACCTTAAATATGAGTTACAACTCGACTCTTCTAGAGTCTTATTCCTAGTTCCCATGTGGCTAGCCCATTTTCCATGAGTAATAGGGGTTGATGTGGCATCCTCTCAAATTATGGTGGCTAATTTCGATAAGTCAACTTCTGATAGACATATATTTCTCACATGAGCTTCAATTGAGGTAATTATTATGCCACTAGAAAGGTATCGGTTTGTATATTATGAAATCTAAGTCGATACTAAGGTTAGGACCACAAAAATTGGTAATTTAAGGCCTCAAAATTGCTCCTAAATTTTTTCACCTAAAATTTTCAAACTGGGTTTGCTAGTAAAAATGACCCTACAAACTAATTCCTTCAATTTTTACTCTAAAGGAATCACGATGGATGAAAAATAATATATTTATCCAATATGGATCAAGTCAAGTGGTTTATTATTGTGAGTTACAAGTAGTGGAAGTCAAGGTTAAGTTCCCAAGAGGGGTGTCATTGATATATATTTGATATTTTGTGCCCATGATTAATGATTGTGTTCAACAAGTTATACCAAGCCTACATTTATTTCTTTCCACTAGGTACCATACTTAAATAAGAGAAAGTTTCTAAGGGTTCCCCATGGATCTATTTTCCAGACAAATAAATGAAAAGAACAAAAAATATTTAGAACAACGAACTAAATATAAAGAAATATATTTTTAAAGGGAAAATAAAAAATAAAAAAAGAAAAATATGTAGAACAAGAGTGGAATAAGATGGAGAAAGGAAGGAAAAAAAATATTAGAAAGAAAGAGATCATAAATATTGGGAGGAATTTATATTATTAATAATAGACAATGAAGATGTTAGGTTAATTTTTGACTTGGGAATGAGTTAAAGAGTTTTAAGTCTACAACCATGGTCTTTGGGCCCATGGTTTTGGTGGTCCATGGCATGCTTCACATATTATTGCATGTAAGGCACTAGAAGTAAGTGGGTTTTGGGCTCACTTACATTACCTTGGAAAAAATTGGCCAAAGGGTAATCAAAATATTTATGGCAAATTTTTCTTTAATGGTTTTCCTCCATAAATATTGTTGTTGTTATGGATGTATTTCTTTGTATTTTATTTATCTTCCATTGCTCATATTCCTAACAATTGGTATTATATCTACGGTTTATCCATGATTTTATGTGATTTTTTATCTTTAGTACTAGTGAAGGAATTGAAGAATGTTGTTATGAATATATTTGTGCTCTTGAGTGGAGTTTTAGATGTGGAAACTATAGAAACAATGCTCATAAAAATGTGAATTCAAAGTGAGGTAAAGGAGATCTTGTACATGGAACAAATAAAATAAAGGAATGCTTCTTATCCATTGGTTAGTGAATTTCTTGTTTAAAGAGTTGAAAGAGATGTAAAATCTACTGCCTTAAGAGTATTCCTAGGTTCTGCCAAGTCATGGTGCTCACTCTATTGTCTTCTAGATTATATCTAAAATTGACTGCATCTAGATACTTCCTCTAATTCCCAAAGGAGTAGAAGAAGAAGCCATGGTAGCCATTATACCACAACTTGAAGTAAAGTTATTTTTCATCATTAGATATTTGAGGATGAAGAGGTTCTTGAGAAAGTGTGATATGGAGAACATACACCATGAGAATTGATAAAGAGAGTCAAATCCTCATAAGTCACCTAATTTGGAAAGTTTAAAGTGAGTTATTGAACTTAGCTAAGATGTGATTGCGCAAAAAGATGAAATTTTTCTTCTAATGATGAGCTTGAATTTGAGGTGGAGGATGCAAATGATAAACTATGTAGATTTTCCATTGAGAGTCATTTGTCCATGTGGTGAAGTAAGTAGGGACGAAGAAATTTGGTATGTTTCTTAGATCTAATTAAACAAAATCCACTCAAGTTGGCCTTCATGGCATGGTCAGGAAGATGAAAAAGGGGGGTGCTAACTCAACTAGCACACAATGTAGCCATATCATGACTATAAGTGCAATTGAATGTTGATGGGGCTACGCCAACACTTGAGGCATCTTAGAATTGAGTAGTGATATTCAAAATTTCTTAGATATATAACTAGATTTTTGGCAAGTGAAATAAGAATAAGAAGGATAAGATGGTGGTCTAGTTCACACATCTTGGTGCTAAGTCGAATAAATACATGTTAAGGCTTGGGAGGGTACACACCATGTTGGGAAAAATACTGAGAGGGGGGGGGGGGGTGAATACGTGTTCACGACCTTCAAATTTTACTTATTTCACTCTGCTGAAACATCACGCTGCTTTGTTCCAGAGCCCGACTGGCGTATGCATATAGGATATGCTTCCATAAAATATTATACCAAGAGATCTAATCATGCATTAGTTCTTCACTTATATCATTCCATCATTCATTTATTAGATGTTCTATAAACGATGGATAGTACGATAAAACAGAATAAAGCATCACACATGAACACCAGGATTTTTAGGTGGAAACCCAAGTCGGGAGAAAACCACCGCTGCGGTTGCTCAGCCTTCAATATTTTATTATAGAGAAAACATCTTACAACATATGTGCTGGTGCAGACTCTACCAGCACGCAGGCACCCACCTGCGCTCGTTTACCAGCCTCTCCTGGAAGGGAGCTCCAACCCCCTGACTCGTTTACCAGCCTCTCCTGGAAAGGAGCTACGACCCCCCGATCTCGTTTACCAGCCTCACCTAGAAGGGAGCTACAACCCCCTGACTGAAGGCTACAACCCTCGGCACCTCTATGGACCACGTTTCATCAATTTTCACACTGGATCCAAAGCTTCCACTAGGACACCACTTGCAGGCCACGTTTCATCATATTTTCAGACTGGACACTTTTCTTACTTTTACGCACAGTCAACCATGAAACAGATACATATAACTCACTGACAGATATCAGTAAACCAGCAGAACAGATCAGATGTTTCATACCTCATGCTTCAGCAAACCCTAGTTTGCATACGCGCTTTCACTTCACTGATGTCGCGTATATACGCGCTTCCGTTCACACAAACCAGCGTATACCTCTGTATATATTTCATTGCGCATACGCGCTTTATCTTCAGCGAAGCCGCGTATATACGCGCTTCCTCTGCGGCGAAGTAGCGTATAGATCTTCAATCATTATAGAGCAGCATACTTCTTCAGATCAGATATTCAGTTCAGATTTACCCTTTTACTTCAGACAGATGTTCGCCTCATTTCAGATCTAAGCCTTCCATAAGTAGATCTAGTAGATACAAGTACATTTCAGATCTAGATCTCCTTCTTCATCATTGGTGCATCATACATTCAGATTTATCATTCAAGTGTAACCCTTTCCATTCAGATCTACTTCAGAGAGAAGTATTCATTCAAGCTCAGACATCTTGCACCCACACTCATGATTTGCACAATGAATTTCTTCTCTTTATATAGGTTTACCCTTTCTCAATACCATGAGCCCCTTTTTCAATACCATGAGCCAAAACAATACCATGAGCCCAAAACTACATTACTTCCGATGGTATTCCTGGACGGGGTCATTTAGACGAATCATTACCCAATACAATGGGTTAATACCATGGTGGTTACCCCTGGTTTTGCACTTTTTGAGCGCTTTTGCCCATACGTGACTTGGCACGTTCTTTCCCGCGTGCATACGCGACTTCCCCTAGGCAAATCCGCGTATGCCTAGAGACATACTCTTTTCAACATAGATCTATCACATACTGGATTCCTTTCTTCATAATCTTCTTTACTCACTGTAGATACATCAGATTTAATTCATCAAGACACATTCTATCAAGCACAACTTCATCAAGTAAGTTGTCATCATCTTCATCAAGTGGGTTTCCATTCAAGGACAACAATCAGCATCATATTGCTAACAAACATCATTTCATATCAGATTTACATCATTTTCCAAGTCCATCAAGTCAAGAATAACTTCATCAGGTGGATTTCCATCAAGGACAACACCTGTCAACAGTCGCATGTCTTCATCTTCATTCAGTGGGTTGCCATCAAGGACAACACTCTGCATCATATTGCCAACACACCAGCCATAGTCAATGGTATGGAAAGGGGGTGTAATGTCTATAGTATATTCTCAAAATATCGAGGAATATTAAACCAACATGCATTAGAATAGAGTGCAAAAGAAGTAGCACTTTGGAGCATGAACGAACTATGGTGCAATGACTAGACTATTGGAGACTATGATTATTAACTAGGAAATCTAGCTAACCTACCTGGAAGAAGAGGATATCATGTTAAAGTAACAACTGCAAGAGCACTCGAATTGTTAGGGCTATTAACAAATCTCATTTCTATGTGGCATAAACCGACGATAGAGTTCTTGTGGGGAATTACAAGGATGGAAATGTGGACAATAAATGGAGGATCTCATGGAGTAGATGATGAAGAAACAAACAATAAATCCAATTAGAATATCTATGAAGGCCCTCATGGCATAGATAGAGAAGGTTGTATTGCTATTGTTAAGGACTTAGAGATTTTGAGTGAAAGATCTGAAGATCTAATCTTTTTCTAAGTTGTAAAACCTAGCTTTAGGCCAATTGAATTCCCTACGTCTATTTTAAACCTTACTATTTAGGCATACATGGTGTAGTGAATTAGTACATGGAGGCATCCCTTTCACACATAGAGAATATGTAGGATCAATTTTTTAAATGAACTAATTAGGTAGGTATGAGAGTGGTATATGTACTTGTATTGTAGCTTGATAATGTAAAAATGTTAAGCCTTTGATGAAGGAGGAATATGTGAAATAATTTCAAAATGTGAGATGCTTGGGACCAAGTTATGAATAATAAGGTTATGTTGTTACATGGACATGACAATTTGGATGACTCATAAGGAGGGAACTCAGTATTTCAAGGATTTGCAAGTGAAAGATGCATCATGAGGTTTTGCAATACATGGTGGAATATGAGCATGACGTGGTGGGAAAACAATGACTTTTGTAAATGTCAGTCAAAGAGCCAATGATCATTCCCAAAGTTTTGGAGGTAATAGAAACAATTATTTGAAGATTAATTTTTTTAAACTACATGTAAATTGGTATACAACTATAAGCCTTACTTATGCATGTGTAGCCCTAGTAAAGTCTAGAGTGACAGGGAGCATGTAGGATACCTATATACCCTACTTATAAACTTTTAAGGAGGGTTGGATCTTGAGAATTTCTCTAAGTTAAGTTTAAAGATGGGAATTTTTTGTTAACATTGAATCATGATTGAGTCAAGGAGTCTTAAGTATATAGTCATGGTTTAAGAGCCCATAGTTTTCATGGCCTGGTGTATCTTGTTGTTGAGAGTTTTAATTGGTGAATTAAACCTCTTAATATTTAATTGTCAATCCAGGAGTCGTAAACACGAGTTGTACTACGTTTTTGGTTAAGTTGAATGGTCAGAGTATATAAGTTTTCTTAATAATGGTCATTAAGTACAAAATGATAAAAACACTCCTCTATTAATTAAGTGAACTAGCACTCATCTCGCTCTCATAAAATAATTCTTCACTCTAACATAAGCAATCTAAAGGAAATCAATTTGACTCAATACATTATGTTTCATATTCTAAATTATTCTAAATTTCTGCAATCAAAAGCCAAACCTACTGAAATCAAAGGCTTGATGAAATTCAATCTAAGTACAGTTCTTGAAATAAAACCTTTTCAAAGTAATAAGTTCAAACTCTAATTATTCAAACAATCATCCAAACCTAATATCTAAGAAATTGAAATGTAATGCTACAACTTGAAAGAGAAAACCAAAATCAAATCTTGAGTTGTCAAACTAGGCTATTCTGCTCAAAAATAAAATACATTCAAACCACACTGCTACAAAGACTGGTACGTTTTGAAATCAACTTGAACTGACCTATCGGTACTTAAAGGAAAATGAAATATTAACAAAATTATTTCAGTTTATAAATGAAACTAAATTGTTGTTACATTGTTATGAAGTCAATTTCTATATTACGACATTGGGAATGGAAATCAAACTTATTCTATCATGTGAAAATAAATCTAGATTATCCTAGGAAAATATTGATGTTCCAAATGAAATGCGTTGAATTAAATCACGCTGCTTGAATTAAATGATACTGCTTGAAATTGAATTGAATTAAAAAATCATAATGTTGGAGATAAATCACACAATTCAAATGAAGAACACAACGCCTATTGCTACCAAGCACAAATTCATTTGCAATTACAATCCGAACCTTTCAAACCATATATTCATATTCAAATCCATACCATATATTAAACTCAGAAATCATTATATTCTTATATCTTGGATGCTCCAATTTTGGATATGAATAAATGTGACTCAAGTAGAGAAACAGAGCATGGCTCTGTGTTATAATGTGAACTCGGGTTATAAAAAAATCAGATATCTTCAACATAGGAGAGAAATCCTTAAATCATTTAATCTAGCTATCTGAATTGTTTAATGAAGCTTATCTCCAAAGGTGGTAGGCCCTACCACGCCTAGAGTAAACTGACTTACTGCAATGGAAGAAGGATTTAAAACATCAAAGGAAAAAATTGTAATTAACCATGGAAACAACGCTTCTTCTCACAACAATAACTTAAAACAACTTTAAAACAACTTTTGGAAATCGATCGACATAAGTCACAGAAAACAACGATTCTAACTTTTTATGAGCTAGCTCCCATCTCTCTTTATAATATTTTGTCCTCTACTCTGCAAATTCGAAGTCGAATCTAGATTTGAGAATTGGGGTCCTCCTGTGCACGAACCTCTATTTTATAGCAGCAGCGCTGCCCCTACTTTCTCAGATTTATGGTTTCACAGCGCATAAAATTAGAGCTAAACAATGATTCTCAACCAAAATGAGGAGGTATGATTGCTGAGTGGATTCAGATGAATATACGATTTCCCATAAATACAAAACCAAATAGGACAAGTTTAATAATGGTGAGTTGAACATATCACGTGTCTTGTTGTCAAATGTATTGCTAATGAAGAAACCACATTTAGATAAATTTGGATTTGATGTAGGACACATTTCCTGGATGCATGTATATTAAAGCATTGATGTTGCCAGCGTAAAGAGATATATGTGGTGAGATGGTCGTGAATAGCAATCCTAGTCAAAGGAAATGCAAGCTGGAAACTTTGAATTAATGTGTTGTGACTTGAGCTCTTGACACGAGGGTGAGGTAGAGCGAAGTTGTAAGTATTTCCAATTGCTTTCAAAATTTTCTGGTGCATTCTACGAACTATCCATATAAATGCAAGCAGTGGGGTTCGATTTAGATATTTTCCAAGGCTTCCCACGCTGATTCCATAACCTATTCAACCGATCTAATCATCTCCTATTCCATTTGAAGATGGAAATTAGAAGAAGAAATCCATCTTCCAACGTGAATCCCATTGGTGTTGGGGTTGTCAACGTGAGCCCTTCTACCAGCATGTTGTCACATGAACCAAGGAGGATGCTGAACTACCTACTGTTAAGTTGATCAACATATGGAATCCAACAAGACTTCAATCTTCCTCGTATCTGCAACATTGTTTCCTTCGGGTATATAAAATGCTCAATTGTTTGACAAGGTTGCAATCGAGGTCCACGTCTCATTTATCAATGATGAAGCAATCTTCAAGGCATGGCTCGCCACATGAAACCCTTGAATCTCCTTATCGCTATCAAGACTAATCTTGTCATCCTCAACCATAACTTCTTGCTGTGGAAAACACATATTATTGGTAGAAACACAATATACATTCAACCTATTAGCCTCCATCTGTGTTTTTGCTACATTGTGAGTAAAAGTCATTTTTTTTGCAGCAACTCTCTCCTTTCCCATTGTGGTGAATTTCTTCTAACACAAGCTTTAGCTTCCATGCAGGTTGCATCTTCTCTCCTCCTTCGTTGTTCATAGACAAGAAAAACACAAAATATGCACACATAAACATATATATGCACTCTCCATTTCTTGTAGATTTCAACTAATCAGATTACCACTTCCCTGCTAATGATATTCAATTTACGTGGGTTATTAAGAGTGATAACTCGTACACGACCTTTCTCTTCATCTAAGACATCATTTTTGCATCACCGGTAAGATTTCTAGCTTTGCCTCATTGTCAACATAAAAATGACATTGCATGGGTGTTGTTTAGCAATCTCTACGCACAATCTCATCTTGAGACTCGGCAAAAGGTGCATAATGTAGTTCTTCAATATTTGACATTGAATTCGAGTTGTTGCTTCTGTGCATCAGATGAATCTGTACTTAAATGTGCTTCAAGAAGCATTCCTGCACTGTTGGTATGAAAACTGCTTAGTACATGACTTATTCATCTACCACCAAGAAGGCATATTATTAATGACATTTACACACAAAACACTTAACCAGAATAATTCATAATTTAATAACTATTTCCTCTGAATGCTTCTAACTATCAACTTAATAAAATAATAATGATTAAAAATACTAGTCACAAGCATATAATTATTTGATAAAAATATGGACAAAAAATCAACTCAACACTTGCCCATAGTATTACATGTGATGAAATTTATAAATAGGCTTGGGCTCCTTCATTGTAAGGTGTTGAGAGTGAGTGGGTATTGGGCTCACTGCTGCTCAACTTCAAATTTGACCAAAAATTAATCAAATATCTTTAAACTCATTTTTCCTTAAAAATTTCCCAAAATAAAATATCGATGTTATTGTTGATATTGTTAATAAACAAATGACTTTAAAATTATAATAATGTGTGTTTATTTAATTTTCAATTCTAGTAATTTCATAATTAAATTTTAAAAAGTGATATAAAATAAAAGTGAAAATGTTAACATGTTCAAACGTTTATAATTAAGTTGTTTTCCAATTTCAATAACTTCACAATTCAAAAGTTACACAATAAAAGTGAAAATCTTAAGATAATCAAAACAAGTATAATGATTGTTCTTTTTTTTCCTCATTTACAGGGAATGGATGGGAACAACGAGCGAGCGAACGTCGACATTAGGTTTGCATCAAGCGCCGACATATATTTCTGCAAGCAACTCCGGACATGGGGTTTTTGCAGTGAGAGCCCAAATGAAAGCTTTCACACGGACGATGGATAGACGAATGTACTCGAACATACGATGTCAGTCCCAAGGTTTTGTTCGCGCAGCATATTGACAATTTTTTGGAATTGCGAGACAGAGATACCCAATCCGACTTGATTGTGGTGGAGCCTTGCCTCATTGAGGTGACGAAAATTGTTGAGAACTTCAACACTCTTTGCACTGCAAGAAAGGCACCGACCGATCCTACACCCAGTGTAAATAAAAACAGATTCATTATCATAGTCACCATGAGGTTATTTGTCGTTTTAATGGATTCTGGCCTTCGACTTCAGCTGCCAGGGAATGGGTTTTTTCAGAATTGGACATTGAACATAGATTTGTTATTTTGTTTCAAAGGTTATTTTGTTGTGATATTGAAGACGGACAGAGGATCTTTAATTAGGGTTACTAGTTCTGGGGTCATGCCAGACTCTCAATTCAACCATGGTTTCCAAAGTCCAACTTGCTCTTTATGAACACTTTGGCCACTCAAGTCTAGGTAAGACTTCAAAACTTACCCTTCCAGTGGTTTCGAACGGATTTCCTTGAAACTATTGTAAATTCTCTTGGGCACTTTGTTAAAATAGATAGTGAGAGACTATATAACCAGTTCATTTTATTTTCTCGTATATGTGTTAAACTGGATATAAGTGCAAACCTCTTAGACAAAAAAATGAAAAAAAAACTCCATCAAAGGTGTATATATTGTAAGTAGCTTGAGCATCTTCAGAATGAATGCCTTACCTCTACAAAGGTGTTAGGGTCCATGGAGCCGCGAAAACTCAACCGGTGATGGCAGGACCAAAAGATAGCTTCAAACGTCAGGAACGTGACAAGTAATAAGAAGGTCAACCCTTCGTAAGAAAATAAATTTGCTGCTTCTACAACATCGCAAGATCCTATTTAGCCCATGGTCCATACGCCTTCACCCTAAGTGGAGAAGAAGGCCCCAACAATGGAGAATGAAAATTCATCGGCATTAATCATGGCTACAATCAGTGGGTAGAAGCACCTACATGTTTCTAACCATTCAGAGAGTGGTAGGGATGTAGAGGTGGTAGAGATGGATTTTTTTTTGAAAAATATGTATATGCAATTATCTTTCTTTGTATTGATAAATTTGTAAGATGATCAGATGTAAGTAAGAGGAAAGAGAAAAAAGAAAAATCCTTGAATTTTTGTGGTGTTCGATAAAAAACTTATATGACATATAGTTGGAAGCAAAGATGAAAATAATTAATATTATTTTATATTAATGGAGAAATGGTTACACAAGTTGTAACGTATCTCCTTAGTTTAGGATTAGTTCCTACAATTTAGGAGTTTGTTTGCAACTTCCTGATTCTTAGTGATGTACTTAATGATGTAATTTCTCATTCATGTATGTAGAGTAAACTCAGAGTTTTTCTCTCTGTTTGAGTGCAGTCTCCAAGTGCAGTACTCACCTGTGAGCTGCAACTCCTTTTTCAATTCAGCCTGATTTTTATCTTGGTATCAGAGCACAGAGTAAGGAGAGCCTTTATTTTTTTTTAGCATCATTGATTACATAACTGTAGTGGCTGTGAGTATATAGAAGCTTTCGCAAAATCAGGTGGACTGCAATAACACCTGAAGCATAGATCTCAGATGATTGATCATCTCTGAGTGGAAGAAAAGGTTGGCGCGGTTTTGTCGCGAACAGTCGCACCATTGGCGTGGGTTTGAGGGAGATAAACACGCCAACGCACCAAAACACCCTATTGGCGCGGAAATACACACCTTAATCGCGCCAATTTTGGGACTTGCATGCATTTTGTTTTGGGCGTGGATTTTTCGCCTTAGAGAAGCGCCAACCTCTTTCTCTTTGGGAAGGTCTGCAATTTTTTGCAGATCGCCCCTGCCCAGTGGTGGTGCATTAAAGTTCCTGATTTGCTCGGTGGCAGCAGATCGGACTTACCCGGTGGTGGTACATTGAAGTTTATGATTTGCTTGGTGGCAGCAGATTGGACTTGCCCGGTGATGGCACATTGAAGTTCCTGATTTGCTTGGTGGCAGTAGATCGGACTTGCCCGGTGGTGGCACATTGAAGTTTCTGATTTGCTCGATGGTAGCAGATTGGACTTGCCCGGTGGTGGCACATTGAAGCTCCTGATTTGCTCGGTGGCAGCAGATCGGACTTGCCCGGTGGTGGCGTATTGAAGTTTCGAATTTGCTCGGTGGCAGCAGATCGGACTTGCCTGGTGGTGGCGCATTGAAGTTCCCGATTCGCCTGGAGGAGGCAGATCATATTTTCCCAGTGGTGGCGTATTGGATTTGCTTGGTGATAGCAGATCAGACTGCCCGTTGGTGGCACATTGAAGGTACAAATTTTTTTTTCTCAGAAAAACAGTGGTCAGGATCTGGTATGTGGTGATTTTTTTTAGTGTGTCCTGCAATTGTTCAGTTGGGCAGAATTATTCATCAGAGGATCAGAAAATTTATTAGTTCAATATGAATAACAGTTTAGAATCGTATCTCCACGAGTCTGGCAAACTCGATGGATCTAATTTCACCAACTGGAAATTCAAGATACAGACATTACTTGAAAGCGCAAATGCGTGGTCGATTGTTATAGGAAATGAGCTGAGACCAGGAACAGCTACACAAGAACAAGACTGGGATAAAAGGGAGACCAAAGCAAAGGTCATATTGAAGATGTCCGTCAAGGACAATATTATCCCACATATTAGAGACTGCAAATCGTCCACTGACATTTGGACGACGATCAAGAGCCTATACCAGACGCAGAATACAAACCGTGTCTTATTACTCAAAGGCAATTTTTTTGCGATAAAGATGGAGGAGAATGAATCCGCTGCTGGATTCATTGCTAGAGTCAAAGACCTGAAGGACATATTGGGAGATATCAGAGAGAAAGTTTCTGATTCCGATCTGGTCATGATCACATTGAACGGAATGACAGATGAATATCAGATGTTCATCATAGGATTGGCAGCTAGGGAGAAAGCCCCTTCATTTGAAGAGCTGACAGGGATTCTGCTACAAGAAGAAGAGCGACGACAAAATCTGAAATAACAGAGCAATGATCTTGCTCTGATGGCGAAAAGGCGACAGTATAGAGGGAAGCAACCACAACAGCAACAACAACCACAGCAGCAGCAGCAGCAGAAAGGAGCCAACACAATTCAAAAGAGACCGTTTAAAGGTATGTCTGCTAATAATTTTCCCAGCAAGAAATTTTTTTACTGTGGAAAACTTGGTCATCAGATTAAAGAATGTTATAAGAGGCAGGTAGACGAAGCAAGAAATAAACAGAGAAAGCAAAAAGGTTACTTCGTTGAGGAAGATGAGGACCATAGCCACGAACTTCGACTATTTACAGTCGATTGTGCCCTTTCAGCTTCAAAGGGAGATGAGGACGACATATGGTATGTCAATTCTGGTGCTTCCTCACATATGACAAGTAAGAAGGAATGGTTTGAATGTCTTGAAGAAACTTCATGTGGGTCGAAAATTTATTTAGGAGATGATAGTGGCTATGAGATCAAAGGATATGGTGACATTAGATGCCTTAAAAATGTATTGTATGTGCCCGGAATTAAGAAAAATTTGATCTCTGTCTCAATGATAACTGATCAGGACATGCAAGTAAAATTCTTTAAGACGAACTGTGTCATAAAGGATAGCCAGATGGAAACAGTTGCAACAGGAGTGCGTGTGGGGAGCCTGTACAGACTAGATGTGAAAAGTATGCCACAGCAAGCCATGGTCGCAACTGGATCGACAGCTGAAAATCTTTGGCACCAGAGATTCGACCATCTTAACCTACAAGACCTCATCCTACTTCAGAGAAAAGGTATGGTCAATGGACTCCCTGTTTTCCATAATGTTCAGTTGGATTGTGATCGATGCGCATTAGGGAAAATGCATAGAGAAGAGTTCCCTTTGCATGTTAATAGAAAGGAAAGAGATATTTTAGAACTGGTGCATACAGACATATGCGGACCTATGCAGACTAGGTCACTAGGTGGTGCATATTACTTTCTTTTATTTACAGATGATTGCACTAGATTCTCTTAGATATATTTTCTGAGTAAAAAGAGTCAGACCTTTCAGTATTTTAAAGAGTTTAAATCCATGGTAGAAAACCAGACAGGAAAAAGCATAAAAATTCTCCGCTCAAATCAAGGGGGAGAATACAGGTTGGGAGAGTTCATGAATTTCTGCAAGCATCATGGGATTTTTCAACAGTTTACAGTGCCCCACACTCCACAGCAGAATGGAGTGGCAGAACGAAAGAACAGAACTCTTGTGGAATGTGCAAGGAGCACGCTTCAAGGTAAGGGTCTATCAAATGGTTTTTGGGCAGAAGCTATTAACATTGTTGTCAAACTTAAAGAATAGGAGTCCTACTAAATGTCTAGGCTTCAAAACCCCTTTTGAGGCATTATTTGGATTCAAACCAGTAGTGAGTCATTTAATAATATTTGGGTCAAAAGCTTACGCTCATATACCTAAGGTAGATAGGAAGAAGTTAAATCCTAAAGCCCTGAAATGTATATTTGTTGGATATGGCACTGAGTTCAAAGCATATAAGTTATTTAATCCTGTGACTCATAAATTTTTTGCAAGCAGAGATGTCATATTTCATGAACAGGTTGAAGAAAGAAAGGATGATTGTAACAATGATTGGCACATTCCATTGCTAATGGAAGAAAATAGTGAGGATGATGAAGAACAAGAGCAGAAAGAAGAAGAAGTAATAGGTAATGTAATCAATGATGCAAGCCCGGAGAAGGCTGAAATGGACAGATTTGATGTAAGTCCCCTACCAAGGATATCAAGTAGGAAGACTTAATTACCATCCAGATTGAAAGACTATGCATTAATGACAAACATTTTAAACATTGTAGAACCTGCAAATTATAAAGAAGCAAGTAAATCTGATGCATGGAGGGCTGCAATGCATGAGGAAATTGAATCAATTAATAGAAACCATACTTGGGATTTGGTTGAACTGCCTGAAGGTAAAACCCCCATCGGATGCAAATGGTTGTATAAACCTAAAATAAATGCAGATGGGAGTGTAGAAAAACTTAAAGCTAGACTGGTAGCAAAGGGTTACTCACAGCAAGAGGGAATAGATTTCGATGACACCTTTGCTCCTGTAGCCAAATTAAACACCATTAGAATGCTAATTTCTTTAGCAACAAAACATAAATGGCAGCTACACCAGCTAGATGTTAAGTCTGCATTTCTGAATGGTGACTTGAAAGAAGAAATTTATTTAGTTCAGCCTGAAGGTTTTGTGAAAAAGGGGCGGGAACATCTTGTTTGTAAATTGAAAAAGGCACTTTATGGTTTAAAACAAGCACCCAGGTCGTGGTATGAGAAGATTGACTCATTTTTTGTACAACATGGTTTTCATAGGAGCTTGAATGATCCAAATCTGTATACCAAGTTTAATAAACAGAGGAAAATTATTTTGATTTCTTTGTATGTAGATGATATGATCATAACAGGGGATGCTAACAATCTGATCAAAGAAATCAAACGGAAGATGTCACAAGTGTTTGAGATGAAAGATCTCAGAAATCTCCATTACTGTTTGGGATTGGAAGTATGGAGAGATTCTGGACAAACTTTTCTTACTCAAGGGAAGTATGCCAGAAGCTTGCTGGAAAAGTTCAGAATGGAGCAGTGTAGATCAGCAGCAACACCATTGGAGCAGAACTTAAAGTTGAGCAGTAATGATGGTACTAAAGAGGTGGATGCCACTATGTATAGACAACTAGTTGGCAGTTTGAGATATCTTACTACAACTAGACCAGATTTGGCATACTCTATTAGTACGTTGAGTCAGTTCATGTCAAAACCACTCGAAAGTCACTGGGTCGCAGCAAAAAGTGTGTTGAGGTATCTTAGCGATACTAGTAATTATGGTATTTTGTACACTGACACTTTTGATATTACTCTAGCAGGTTTTTCAGATTCAGATTGGGTAGGTAACTTGGATGATCGAAGGTCTATCACAGGTTACGCCTTCAGCATTGGATCCGGGGTCATAGCATGGAGCAGCAAAAAGCAAAGCACTGTAGCCTTATCTTCATGTGAAGCTGAGTACCAAGCATTGTGTGCAGCCACATGTGAAGCTATCTGGTTGAGAAGACTTCTCAACGATGCAGGAGAAGAAAAAAAAGAATCAACTATCATCAAAACTGACAACCAGAGTACCATCAAGCTTGCATACAATCCAGTCTTTCATAAAAATACCAAGCACATTGACACTCAGTTCCATTTTGTTCGAGAGAAACTACATTCAAAAGAGATATTTGTTGAATATTGTAAAACTTGTGATAATATGGCTGATATTTTTACTAAGCCTCTTGGGCGTGTAAAGTTTGAATTGTCTAGAAGGATGCTAGGAGTTCAGGATAATCCTTTCTCCATTAAGGGGGGGAGTTGAAAATAATTAATATTATTTTATGTTAATGGAGAAATGGTTACACAAGTTGTAACGTATCTCCTTAGTTTAGGATTAGTTCCTACAATTTAGGAGTTTGTTTGCAACTTCCTGATTCTTAGTGATGTACTTAATGATGTAATTTCTCATTCATGTATGTAGAGTAAACTCAGAGTTGTTCTCTCTATTTGAGTGCAGTCTCCAAGTGCAGTACTCACCTGTGAGCTGCAACTCCTTTTTCAATTCAGTCTGATTTTTATCTAGCAAGAACTCTCATATCCATTTTTTAGCTTATTATTAACTATATGTACTCAATGTAATATCTTACCAATAGAAATACATTGACGAAATTTACAAAAATAAATGTTCTATTTCTTATGGTGTTTTTTAAAACCACCTGAAATTTACATCAAACATTTCCTAAGAAAAATACATTTTTGTTTTTATTTATTTACAAGCAAAAAAAAATAACTTTTTCTTTTACTCTTACAAACACTCTACAGGGAGTTTTACTCTTACAAAAACTCTATAGAGATGAATAACCATCCCTAGTAATAAGCAAAATACCATTTTTTCAATTAAGAATATGAAATATATATGATTATCATTACTGAGTAATTAACCTCTAACTAAATTCTAATTAGATTATTATAATTTTTTGTGTTATTAATTTACATGGTTAGATGATTATAATTATTAGATTATTATAATTGTTTTTGTTATTAATTCATTTAATTAGATAATCATAATTGTTTTTGTTATTAATTTATTTATTGATATGAAAAAAATAAATTTTACAATAAATTAAATTGATTTATATGTATATATAAAAAAATCTTATTAATATTTATGTATGTTGATGATGATGGTGGTGGTGGTTAATGTCCACTGAGATCAAAATTTGGTTTATCAGACCTAAAGAAACCAATTATTTAGTTTGTTTTAAAATTGTACTCATATGCTCAAAGAGCTTGGAGATAAGCGTCTAGAGCTCACTAATAAGGCACTCTAAGAGCAAGAGCTTTTCATCCTCAATGTTCATATTCTCACAGAGATGGCAGATCCTTTCCACCCATGGTGTTTTAGGAATTTCCCAACGACCCATTTCACTATGGAGTTCATGAGAGTTCATTTTTATCTTGGCTATAAATTTGTTATATTGAATATGTATTAAGTTTTTTTTGGTTAAATAAAGGAAAATCAAATTTATATATAATTATTTTTATTAAGAAAAAAATACTATATATTTATTTTATCTTTGGATCTAGTATGTGTTGATAATAATCAAATTTCTTCAGGTGTAAAACTCTTTTAAAGTGTAAAATTTGGAAAAATAAATAAATTACATCTCTCTTATCCCTTGATAGATCCCAATGAATCTGTAGTGGTTCTCTATACATATACAATGTGTAATATATGTAAGCTTTAATTGTTGAAATTGTATGTTTGAATGTTATATAGAATACATAACTTAAACTTGTAAGTTCAAAAAATCTTTATTGGATTTTAGGGAGAATTGAAATAAATGAAATAGACCTAAAAAATTATCAAAATATAAAATAATGAGACTACAAACATTTTAAGCATAATTTTTTTCCAATTTCTTTATATGATATATACATAATTTTTTTTTTCTACGGGGTCTTGGATAGACAGTGGTTCAATTCATCGCCCTATTTAGGTGTTATTCTTGAACATGACCATGATGTAGCCTCACCTTACAAGAAAAATAAAGGCAGATACCTAATTTTTTTAATACAACGTGTAATATATACATAGTTGACATTAAAAAAAATTACATAACATGATGTCCATTGAAACATTTTATCTATGCACTACATTGTCCACATTAAAATGGTTTTTTTTTTTTATTAGAATATTTTTAAGTATATGTAAATATTACTTAATCTTACATATTAAAACATTTATGGATAACCTATATTGAGATTTTTTATTATTATAAATATTTTTAAATGTCCACATAAATTTGTCAAGTCCCACTAGCATAACCCATTGAGGTTGGACCTCATTAGCAAGGCGACCTAGGATCAAACCTTAGAGGGGGTGGTTGTGCCCTGTGCTAAGGGGAGGAGACATGCTAAAAATTCCAGTCAATTTAGGGTTGTTGTGACCCAAGCCGGGTGCGATCCTTGGGTGAATTTGACGAATTAGATGCCCTTGGCTCGCCACTCCTCATGCTACAGGTCAAACTTGGAGAATCACGGACAACTGAGAAAAAAACAAAAAATGTCACTCAATAATTTTATATTAAAAATTGAATGAATTACGCATCTTCCTCTTATTATTCTTATTAGGAAGTACTTGAAATTTTTTAAATATTTTTGAAAAGTAAAAGTTCTAACCATCTTATTAGGACTTCTTTCTACTTTTAATTATTTCATCTTTTTAAAATTAGATATGATATTATATTGCATCATATGGACATGACATGTTTTATTTATGATTGACAGTGAGTGAAATATCTTTAGGATTGTAATATTATCATTGAAAGTGAGTGAACTATTTTTTCCATATTGAATTGAGGTGCTCTCTAGCACTACAAGAAAAAAGGACATTGGTGAGGGTCTTGCTTATGACAGACCTTTAAGTTCCATCACCAATGTCACATATTGTGACGGTCCTTAAAAAAACGTTGTTGTAAGTGTATATAGTGATGGTCCTTTAAGGTCCGTCACCAAAGCCATTTTCAATGACACTTTTGGTGAGGGTCATTAAAGGCCCATCACTAATTCTCTTTTTGGTGACAATTCTAGTGACGAACTTTTAATGACCCTCACTGATGCTATTTTTGTTACTTTTGGTGATGGTCAAAAAATGTTCGTCACCATTGATCATTCCAATAAGTTTTTGATAACGTTATGTGTTTTTTAATATATATTTTGTCAAAAGATAATGAATTAATACCATTATTATGGAGTCTTTTTTATAATATGTCCAAGGCCATAGTGGTTAGAGTCAGTCAATTTTTTAAGAAGTAATTAATTTGTATCATTGCCCTCAAGTAATTACTAGTCGAATAGATTTTTCCTATGAGTCAACACATGATTCATATCTATTAAGTTTATTATCTAGAAAATTCCCTTTAGATAAATTCCCACCAATGTGTGTAGGAAATATATTATTTAATACATAATCAAGCTCTATCAATTCTATTAATGAGAAATACCTAACACACCTCAACAGTCTGGGCACACCTTAAATTAATTCTTTGGCACACACTAACATTTCTTAGCACCTCACATGTCTTGGAACATCTTTGTACCTAGAACATCTTGTCATGACACTGATGCCCAAGCATATGGTGGCATGCGCTAGCACAACATAGAACTCTCCTAACATGTGTTGGCATGCATGTAGTCCCTATCATGCCCCGGAACACCTTGGTTGAATGCATTGGCATACATTAGCACTTGGCACACAATGCCTCTTGGCATTTATTGTGACCTATTATTAGTGTGGTTAGCATGCCCCTTTTGAAAAATATAAATTCCTGACATATTAAGCCTCTTATTGGTTCTTCCTTTTGTTTCCTTGGAATTCTTGACACATATTGACATACCCTGGCACCCTATACATCCTTAGCACCTAACATGTATTTGCATATCTTGGCACTATTTGGAACATATAATTAGCACACCCTGGAACTCCCAAGCACACTTTGAGACTTCTTGACATTTCTTGATATTCTCTAGCATGTATTACCAATTCTTATCATACCTTGGCATGACAACTAGCACTCATTAACACTAGTCCCTGGCACACGTTCCTCATATTCATTAACTTCCATGAATTCTGACCTAGTCCTCCCTTATTTTTTTGTCCTAGTACTCCTTAACACTCCTCAACATGCATTAGCACTCTCTAGCACACCTTAGCACTCTTCAACATTCCCTTCCACTTCATAGCATGCATAACACTCTGTGACACATATTGGCACTTGGCACGTGTTGGCGCTTGGAAAGTCTTAGCATGTATGGAATTCGTTGATATGCCTTGATATAATTTGGCGTGATTTAATATTAAATTTATCTGAGATCAACTATTGGAAAGTAGATGAGAAGAAACAAAGGAATACTTGGCACTTAGAATGCACTAAGACTTTGCACTTGGCACCTATTGGCGCCTAGTGTCACTGTGCCTAGCATGATCCTCTTGGAAAAGGTAAATTGATGACTTATTAACCCTCTTATGTGTTCATTTCCTTGTATTTTAACTTGTTTCTTCTTCTTTTTTCCTTGACAGTACCTGGCACACGTTGACACACCTTTCAACATCTTGGCATGTCTTATCACTTGGCACATCTTAGCATGCTTGACATACCTTCACGCTATCTAACACATCTTAGCATTCCCTAGCACTCCTTAGCACTCATGTCCTCATAGCTAGCCTTTACATTTTTTCAATACTTGGGAACCCAATCAATTCCTTAGCTACTGCATTTCATGTGAAAATATTGGCTTGCTTCAACCGCAACAAATTTACCAATTGCACTTACTACAAGTAGATTGTGCTGTGTTCACCTAAGAACTTCCTATAACTCATCTTATGCCACTCATGTCCAAGCTCAACTTGTCCCACTTGACTAGTTACATATCTTACGTAAGAAATATTTCACATGTATGTTCAGTTCATATAAACAGTAGAACATTAACTGAGAATTTGCAAGAACCACAAGATGCACAAAGCACACAAGTTATAAGCTGACACAAATAGAGTGCCCCAAAACTTATACACAACAATGTACAATATGCAGTTATCTAAAATATTTTAAAACATGAGCATGTAGCCAAAGTGTGCCACATCTCATATAAAAAAATATCTAAACGAAAAACAATGTTGTGCCTAGCACAAAGTGATCTCCCTTTGTTTAAAATTGTTATGTCGAGCCCTGTATAACAACCATAGGCTTGCCTCCTGTAAATGCTATTATGAACTTCTCCTAACACACTTCATCATTATCACACTTGAATTTGCTGACACTCCCTGACACACACTCTTATTCATTATCCCTTTCCATGCATTTTGACATAGTTATCCCTTGATATGCCCCGACACTACCTAACACTCTTCAGCATGCATTGACATTGTCCAACATGTGTTATCATCCCTTTTCATTCCTAATGTGAATGCCCTGACCCTCCCTAGCTATCATGCCCTCACAACTACCCTTACTTAATTTGCAACTTGGGAACCCAACCAAGCCCTCGCTTCACTACAAGAGCTTGAACAAGTTACAATTAATACAACTAGACTTTCTTGTTGAATTGTGTAGATTGGGAGGTACTCCACAAGCCTAGTGATAGGGGTTTGTGTGAGTTTTGTCACAAAATTATTTGTGGGAAAATAAACCAAGAAAATGGATTTTTGACCCAAGATGGGGTTTAAAATCTAAAAGAAAAATAAAAAGGAAAATTAATATTTCCTAAGGTCTAAGTGGGTAAAACCTGTAAGTTTTAAAGGGTTCCTAAGAGGTCTAGGAAAAAATATTTAAGGAGACCTTAGGATGAAGGAAAGAACATCAAGTGAGAAGGAGCTCATTTGATCAAGGGGGCGAAGAGAGATGTAGTCCTAAAGTACGTCGAGTAAGAGGGCCAAGTAAAGGTTCCTAAAGGGAGGCCATGATCATCCTCCAAGAGCAAGATCATCATGTGAGGGTTCATAAGAATGTTGCATACCTTAATGGTCGGTTTGAGCTAGGAATTAGGATGGCATGTTGTTGGTTATATTATGGCAGATCAAGCTTAAGAGAGGTTTCTCATGAGAATCTGGGCATGTGATTTCAATGGTGTCTTTGTTTATATGTCACATCAAATTCTGAAATGTTGAAATTTGCAACAAGAAACATTGAAATTGGAAACCATAAAGGAAAAAAAAATGCACCCACACTTGTGAGGAATTTTGATGCACCAAGAGTGAGGAATTTGGGGCGTCTAATTTATTTTTCCCTTAAATAAATTGGACAATAAATTGTAATTTCATCTCATAACAACTTGTGTCAGTTAACTAAGTCATGATGACTGAGTTAACTCAAGAAATTTGAGTTGAGGGTCTAATATGAGGCATGTAGAGGTATTAATCTAATTTTTTTGGAGTCCATTTTCAATTGATGCATTAGTGGGGTGCATGTGTGAATTAGTTAACTCAATTAAATGAGTTAAAATAAGTTTAAATAGTTCTAACTAAGTGGTGAGCTAGTGAGAGGTCGCCAGTGAATTAAATTAGATTTAATTCACAATGAGTGATCAATCAGATAATTGATAATTCACTATTAATAGTTGCATGCATGTCATTTATGAGGAATACCTAGTTGAGAAAGAGGTTAAAGGGAACATAACTATCAGTTGTATTTATACAAAATTTCCCATATGAAATTATAAATTCATTGGGATGCCATGATGGATTTGTAATCAAGGAAGACTGATTTTCCTAATTAATAGGGAGCTAATTCCCTGGTAATTGCATGATTAAGGCAGGTTGAAGGAAGGTTGAGAATTGGCAAAGTACTAGACCGAGTTTGCCTAGATCAGTGGGAGACAATTGGCAGAGTGCTAGAGAATCTCATGAGAAATTAAGCATTGTATTGTTTCATGATTCCTTGACTTAATACATAATAGAGATAGAGTGGTTTCGAGCAGTTTCTTTCCCTAGATACATCTTGTGTTGTGCGATTGATAATTTATTTCTATTACTTATATGTGATTGTGCGATCGTGTTTTGTTTTCGAAAATTGTAGGAAGGATTCAGTATCTTGTTTTAGTACATTACAAGATTAGATTCAATCTCATTGGTTAGATTTTCTACATGGTATCAAAGAAGGAATTTTTTGGGTGGTGAGTTTGCAGAGAATATTTGAAGATTTGGTGTAAAAATTTCAAAAAAAAATATCATATTTCAATTCCTTGTGAAAAACTACCCAAATTGAAAATCAATTCGGAGATCGGATGAGGGAGATATCCTCGATTTAAAATCAACTCTTTTTTAGAAACTTTTATAATGGTTGGACAATTACAATGTACGTGACTTAAGAACCTATATGCACTTGAGTACCATATGCATGCAAATATTTGAGGAGAAAAGCAGAGGTTAGAGACTTGGTTATTGAGAGGGAGTACAAATCACCTCTCAACATGTAGCCTTAGAAGCAGTCTCAAAAAGGTTGTGGAGCAACCACAATTGGAGAAGCAAAGAGGAGACCGAGTGGAAGTCTCCACTCAAGAAGATACCTCCATGAAGGGGGAATTTCAAGCCAGATGGGCCGAGGGAGCACATGCAACCATACCTCGAGGTGAAAGGTGGGGTGATCTATAGACATAATCACAAGATAAGAAATTTGGGCAGGGTCCATTCAGATGGTGTGTCTCATGGATCGAACCTAGCCATGAGGAGTCCACAGTACAACAGTAGCAGAAAGGATCAGTAAGATTGATGCAGTTAGATGTCATGAAGACATAAATCACAATGATAAATGTCAGATACTGGACACAGATCAGAGTTGGAAACAATGCAAAGGGCACAAATGCAAATGTCAGCAGTAGTGCAGAGAGTCTAGTAGGTAGGTGCAGTAGCTAGAACAGTCATAAGACTTTGATAACAAATTCATTATACTGATTGAGTTTTTTGGAGGCTATTCAATTATGGGATTTGCAGGTGAAAACAACACTAGAGAAGTGTTGCATGCAGAATTCCAAAGGTACTGGATTAGGATAGATTGAATTCCTTTCCTGTTGAGAAGGAGTGTTGAAATTTACAATAAGAAATAGTGAAATTGGCAACCAGAAAGGAAAAATAAAAATGCACCCACACTGGTGAGGAATTTTGATGTACCAGGAGTGAGGAATGTGAGGTGTTTAATTTATTTTTTCCTTAAATAAAAATGGACATTAAATTGTAATTTCATCTCATAACAACTTGGGTCAGTTAACTAAGTCATGATGACTGAGTTAGCTCAAGAAATTCAAGTTGCGGTGATTGAGGCGGATATTGGTGGCCACCTGCCTATTCCACTTGGGCACTCACCATTGTCTCTTTCAATTTTTCAGTTTCCTTAATTATAGCACAGTTTACTATTTTTGTCAGTTTTTTGGGTCATGAACTTTCAGGGTAGTTTTGAGGCCCCAAACGAAATTTTCTAGGCATCAAAGGCTTGGCGATTTCATAAAAATTGTATTCCTTGGAGATATATTTCTAACGATGTATCATGTGTGTCAAACGGAGATCATATGACCAAGTTACGACATCGGGAAGTTGGCTGCCCAACTATCCCCAACGGGGCCCATAAACTCTTGGTGTTACATCTCCTCGGGTTAGGGTTTTCTCTTATTTTTAAATAATTAAAAGGCCATTGAGCCTTATTGTAATACAATTCAGAGCCATGTAGCCACCACATCTCTTCTCAGAGATCAGCTACCATCGCCCGAGCCAGTTTGTTTTCCATTCTGTTTGTAATAATTTTTCATTATTTGATATTATTGAAATGATGTGTTTATGTTTATTTCTGTATTTTATTGCATTCCTGTATTTGGATCATGAGGGTCTAAGATGAGGCATGTAGGGATTCTAATAATTTAGGGTTTCAGTTGCATTTGATGCATTAGTGGGGTGTAAGTGTGAATTAGTTAACTCAATTTAACTATTTCTAACTGAGTGATGAGCTAGTGAGAGGTCCACTAAATTAAATTAAATTAAATTCACAATGAGTGATAAATCAGATGACTGATAATTCACTATTAATAGTTGCATGCATGTCAACTCTAAGGAAGACCCAGTTGAGGCATAGGTTAAAGGGAACATAACTATCAGTTGTATTTATATAAAATTGCCCATGTGAAATTATAAAGTCATTGGGATGCCATGATGGATTGTGCAATCAAGGATGGATAATTTTCCTAATTAATAGGGAGTTAATTCCCTAGGAATTGCATGAGCAAGGTAGGCTGAAGGAAGGTTGAGAATTGGCTAAGTACTAGACCTATTTTGCCTATATCAGTAGGAGACAATTGGTAGAGTGCTGGAGAATCTCATAAAAGATTAAGCATTGTATTTTTTCATGATTCCTTGACTTAATACACAATAGAGATAGATGGGTTTTGAGCAGTTTCTTCCCCTAGATACATCTTGTTTTGTGCGATTGATAATTTCTTTCTCTTACTTATATGTGATTGTTCAATCATGTTTTGTTTCCGCAAATTGTAGGGAGGATTCAATGTCTTGTTTTAGTACATTACAAGATCAGATTGAATCCATTTGGTTAGATTTTCTACATGAAATATAAGAGAGGGTTGATACAATCTTATCTTATGGTGGTTAGTAGACCGCAAGGTCTATGATAAAGACCAACATAAATGGAGGAGGGCTTGCACTGTAATTTAGAGCCAGAACAAAAGTAGATGCAAGCGTAATATTGACTGAGGTAACCCTAGTTTGAGGGTCGACATTGAGATCTGAAGTTCATGTCAAGATTCAATCAAAGAAATTCCCATAATTTATGGATCCATATGAGCTAGGTCGAGTCTCTTATGGAGGAAAGAGTTGTGGTTTTTCTATGGGTGGATAGAGTTTGTTCACCAAAAATTAGAAGTACATAAGTCTAGTGCCCTAGTTAGGAAAATTTCCTAGCATGTTTAGTTCATAATGTATGCCCTTAATACCATGACAAATTTGCGTAGAAGAAGAGCAGTTGTGACCCTTAGAGCGAGGTTTATTTCTGCAATATAGACCATAGATCTAAAAGATGGTTTGTAGATTCAGTATGTGTGGAGATAAAAGATCCAAAGGAGGGTGGAACCTGAGCAGAAGATTGAGCATGCAGAAGAAATGTGTCATATGAAGAATGGATTGACATGCAGAGGAGTTGATTTTATTGGAATATATTAACTTGTCACTCCCTCCTTAGCACACCTGGAACTCACTAACACTCCCAACACAGACTCTTATTCATTAATTTCCATGCAATTTAAACTAGTGCTCCCTTATGTTTCCCTGCCACTCCTTAACACTCCCTAGCATGTGTTGGCGCCACACCCTAACACCTAACACATCTTGGCATGCTTTATCACTTGTCATGTCTTGGCATGTGTAACATGCCTTGGAATTTTCTAGGATGTGTTAGCACTTCTTGGCATTCCCTGGCACACCTTTGCACTCCCTAGTTGTCATTCCCTTATAAGTAGCCTTACCTTTTTTGCGACTTGGGAACCCAACCAAGTCATTGAAAAAATAGTGTTGTGCCTAGCCCAAAGTCTCCCTTTGACTGAAACTTATTTTTCCATTCCCTTATCGTAATTGTAGGCTTGCCTCATGCAAGTCCTATTATAAAATTTTCCTAACACACTTTGTCCTTGGGACACATGGAATTCACTGACACTCCTTCACACACACTCTTATTTGTTCATTTCCATGAATTTTGACCTAGTTTTCCCTTGTGATTCCTTGACACTCCCCAACACTCCCCAACACTCCTCAACATGCATTGACATTGTTTGGAATTTTTTAGCATGCCTTTTCATTACTTGGCACACCCTGGAACTCTGTAGCTATTATGCCTGCATAATTACCCTTAAGTTTTTTGGAATTTTGGAAACCAACCAAATCCTTCCTCAAGTACAACAACTTGACCAAGTTACAGTTAATAAAACTATATTATTCCTTATTCACTTAATAAATTCCTATAACTCATCTTCGGCTACTCATGTTGAATCTCAAATCATACAACTTAGCACGTTACGAAGACAAGGCTCACATCCAACCGTGTTAGTAAAACAACTAAGAACCATAGTTTACATCTTGACATGCCATAACACTTGGCACATCTAACAATCCCTTGGCACTATGTGGCACATGTTAGCATTCCTTGCATTCCTTGGCATGCTTTGGCACTCCCTAGCACATCTTAGCACTTCCTAACACATAGCACACTTAGAACTAACTAAAACTCTTTTTCACACTCTTATTCATTCATTTCCATGGATTTGAAACTAGTTCTCCCTTGTTTTTCCCTAGAACTTGGCCCTAACACACCCTAGAATGTGTTGGCGCCACACCCCAATGTCTGGAACATCTTAGCATGCCTTAGAACTTGGCATGTATTAGCATGCCAAAATTTCCATGGAACTATCTAGCATGTGTTAGTACTTCTTGAAATTCCATAGAACACCTTGGCACTCCCTAGTTGTCATGCCCTCATAGATAGACTTAATTTTTGTGTGACTCAGGAACCTAACCAAGTCATTAGCAAAACAATGTTGTTACCAACCCAAAGTATCCATTTCTCTCAAATTTCTTTTTCCACGCCTTATCACAATCATATTCTTGCCTCCTATAAGTCTTATTCTGAACTTCTCCTAAAACACTTCATCCTTGGGGCACCTAGAATTCATTGACATTCCTTGGCACACACTCTTATTCTTTCATTTCCAAACATTTTTACCTAGTTCTACCTTATGTTCCCCTGGAAATCCCTAACACACATCAACATGCATTTTCATTGTCCATCATGTGTTAACACACATTTTTATATCTTGCCATGCCCTGAAACGCCTTAGCTATTGTACCCTCACAACTACCCTTACTCTTTTTTTGACTTGGGAACCCAACCAAGTCTTGCCTCAACTACAAAAAATTCACCAAGTTACAGTTACTGCAACTATACTATGCCTTGTTCATATAAGAACTACCTATAACTCATCTTATGTTATTCATGTTGAATCTCAGCTCATCTCAATTAACAAGTTACCAAGTTAAGGATCACATCCAACCATGGCCATAAAACAACTAAGAAACATAGTTTACATCTTGACTTGCCATAGCACCTGGCATGTCTAAAAATCTCTTGGAACTATGTGGCACATGTTAACATCCCCTACATTCCTGGAATTCTTTGACACTCCCTAGCACACCCTAGCACTCCCTCACATGCCCTAGCACTCTAGCATGCCTTGGCATTGCTTAGCATATAACCTTGTCACTCCCTCCTTAACACACTTGGAACTCATTTACATTCCCTATCACACAGTCTCATACGTTCATTTCCATGCATTTTGAACTAGTTCTCTCTTGTGTTTCCATGTCACTCCCTAACAATCCCTCACATGCATTGACACACCCTAGAACCTGGCAAATCTTGGCATGTTTCCCTGTCATTATAGCATTCCTCGACACTACCTAGCATACCTTGTCACTCCCTCCTTAACACAGCTAAAACTCACTTACAATCCCTATCACACACTCTTATTCATTCAATTTCATACATTTGAAACCAACTCTCCCTTGTGTTTCCCTAGCACTCCATAACACTCTCTGGCATGCATTAGCACACCCTAGAGCCTAACACATCTTGGCATGTTTCTCTAGCCTCTATCACGTCGTAACACTACCTAACATACCTTGTCACTCCCTCCTTAGGACACTTGGAACTCACTGACACTTCCTGTCACAAATTGTTATTCATTCATTTTCATGCATTAATTTGACCTAGTGTTACCTTATGTTTCCCGGGCACTCCCTAACACTTCCTAGCACATGTTGGCACACCTTGGCACCTGGCACATATTGGTTTCCTATCACCTTGTAACTCTATCGTGACTTAGCGATTCCTAGAATACCATGTCACTCCCTCCTTAGTGCACCTGGAACTCATTAATGCTCCTTGTCACACACTCTTATTTATTCATTTCCATGCATTTTTACCTAGTTCTCCCTTGTATTTCCCTTGCAATCCCTGACACTTCCTAGAACATGTTGTCACACCCTGTAACATGGCATATCCTGGATGCATGCCACCATGACACTCTAGCATGACTTAGCACTACATATCATACATGCCACTCCCTCCTTAGCACACTTGGAACTCACAAACACTCATTTTCACACACTCTTCTTCATCCATTTCCATTCATTTGGACCTAGTGCTCCCTTGTGTTTCCATGGCACTCCTTGAACTCCTTAGCACACATTGGCACACCTTGGCACTTGGAACATCTTGGTATGCTTCCCTAGCACTCTAAAATGCCTTGAAACTACCTAGCATACCTTGTCACTCCCTCTTTAGCACACCTGGAACTTGTGAACGATTCACTTCCATGAATTTAAAACTAGTGCTCCCTTGTGTTTCCCTGGCACATGGGCCTCACATTCCCTAGCATGTATTCACACCACAACCTAGAAATTGGCACATCTTGGCATGCCTTAGCATTTGGAATGCATATCATGCCTTGGACATTTCTAGCATCTGTTATTACTTACCAACATTCCTTGACACACATTGGAACTCCCTGGCTATCATGCCCTCATATATAGCCTTACTTTTTTGCAACTTTGGGAACCCAACCAATTCATTAGAAAAACAATGTTGTGCCCAACCAAAAGTATCCCTTTGCTTGAAACAACTTTTTCTAGGCCCTTATTTTAACCATAGTCTTGCCTCCTATGAGTCTTATTTTGACATTATCCTAACACACTTTCTCCTTAAGACATATGGAATTCGTTGACACTCATTGGTACACACTTTTATCTGTTCATTCCCATGCATTTTGATTTAGTTCTCCCTTATGATATTATGGCACTTCATAACACTCCTCAACATGCATTGACACTTTCCTACATGTGCTAGCATGCCTTTTCATTCCTTGGCACACCCTAGCACTCCTTTGCTATCATGCCCTCACAACTACCCTTACTATTTTTGTGACTTGGGAACCCAACCAAGTCTTGCCTCGACTACAACATCTTGACCAAGTTATGGCTACTACAACTAGATTATGCATTTCTCACCTAAGAACTGATTATAACTCATCGTAGGTTAATATGAATATATTCTTGGACCATTACAATGTTTTATGGTAATATACTTCTCTTTACGAAACCACCTATTCTCTTCTAGGATAATTTTTCTTGAGTAAACTTTCAAATGGTTGCTAATAACTTTTTTCAAGACCTTATTTGAAATATTGCATAATGACACTAAATGGAACATATCAAAACCAACAAGATCCATTTATTTCGGTAATAGTGCAAGAAAGGATGTGTTTATCACCTAATCTATAGATGCCGCATTTATTATGAGATTCAAGGGATGTTTTATTGTCTTTATAAATATTTGGATGGGTTTTTTTCTACATTATTTCAATACATATCTAGCTCTTTTTATGAGGGAGGTATGTAGATTTATTTATTACATAACTGTGTTATAGCATCATTTATCACCAGCTCATACTTGATGATTTATGCTTTGGCCTTGGGCACCCCTTCCCTTCAGACTTGGACATTTTCTCAAAAAACAGTATCTTAAAACCCATACGCAACTCAGCCTAGAATTTTCCGTGTATACACGCAAGTCCATCTATAGAAAACCATGTATGCCATTTTAATCATTAAAAAATACATTTTTTCCCTATTTTGAGGCGGGGTTTATGGTTGTTCAAGTAACTTAACCACCCCAGCCCGTGGCCTAAATGTTCCCAACTATAAAAACTAATTTGAGGGAGTATAAAATCCCCTCAAGGGAATGGCCTAAGGGAGGAAGAGAGAGAGCAATATAGATATTATACGCTATTGGAGCCCTATCCAAGTCTGATATATTCGCGTGCCTTCTGCACTTCCCAGATATATTCAAGAAACCCTTTTTTCCTTGAGATGTTCATCACCCTATATGACATCCATTGTGCACTCATCTTGGAAGAAATCTTGAGAGGCTAGGGCCAGGCGGATCCAGAGGACGGCATGTTCGAAGGTCGTGGTAGATTTCAGGTGATCTCTTCACATTTATGTACTGTACATGTCATTAATAATAGAAGAATCCATCTTGTTCAAGATGTTTATGTGTCAATTATCTTTTATCCATGTTTAATGATCATTAATTGAAAATTTAATATTTTTTTTACAATGTTATACATGATTTACACTAACATCTAGAACATATTTATGTTGTACAACTAGGATTTTGTGTTCATTCTTTGCTGGTTTATAGATTTCAGAGCACAAAGTGTTGCAGGGGGTTTGCACCCTACGGGATCTACTTCAACTGAGGGATATCCAGGTAAGTTCTGCAACCTGTATTTTCTAGTTATTAGCATAAATTTGGTTTAGTGAGTCCTTCTTGTGATGGCATGCCCCTGATCTGTGAAGGTTATCAACCCAAGACCTTTAGGGTATCATTTTCCAAAACAAATTGAGAGAAGAGTTGCATGGGTGGAGAAAAAGAAATGAGAAAGAGTGTCTAAAATTCAAAAATAATTTTCATTTTTAAATCTATGACCATTCCACTCTTTCCATCTATTTGGCTACTATGAATGTATTCTTGCACCATTACAGTGTTTTATAGGATTATTCTTCCCTTTAGAAAATCCCATTTTCTCTTATGGGATAATTTTTCTTGAGTGGAATTTTAAGTGGTTGTTTTCCTTTCCTTTCTGGCCCTTCCACTTTGCTATGAAAACCAACCATGCCTTATTTTTTGATGTGGATTTCCTTTCCTCAATGTAGTGGAATGATCCCTTGACACCTTTTTTTTTCTGAGAACGTGACCACTAAGTATATGCCCCTTTTCCCAACATTCACGTACTTAAACATATTAAATATTTTCCTTTTTCTACTGTGTGCTCAAAGATTTCATTTCCCCCACTCTATGATTGATTCATGCATTTTATGCATTTACTTGTTGAATTATCACTAGACTTTATTGAGAAGTCAACAAGAAAATGTGTGTCTAATTTATTTTTCCCTTAAATAAATTAGACAATAAATTGTAATCTTATCTCATAACAACTTGTAATAGTTAACTAAGTGAGATAGACTTAGCTAGCTCAATAATTTCGATTTGAGGGTCAATGGTGAGGCATGTAGAGTGATTCTATTATTTTGGGGGTCTAGTTGCAGTTAATGCACTAGTGTAGTATGATTTTAATCAGTTAAATCAAAATAATTGAGTTAAAATTAGTTTAACTATAACTGAGTGATGAGCTAGTGAGAGGTCAAGTGAATTAAATTATATTTAAGTCACAATTAGTGATCTACCAAGTAACTGATGATTTGCTATTATTAGTTGCATGCATGCCAAATTTGATGAAAACCCTATTTAGATAAAGGTTAAAGGGAAGTACACTATCATTTGTATTATTAGCGAACTGCCTAGGTGCATTTATAAAGCCATAGGATGCCTATAAAGGATTGCGCAGTCAAGGAAGGTTGGAATTCCTATTTAATAGGAATTATTTTTCCTAAGGATTACGTGAGCAAGGAAGGCTGAAGGTGGGTTGAAAATTGGCTATGTGTTCATCCAATCATGCCTAGATCAGTGTGAGATGATTGGTAGAGTGTATGAGGTTCATGTGAGCACACATGCATTGTATTGTTTCATGATTCCTTGGCTAATTATACAATAGAGATAGAGGGTTTTTAGCAATTTCTTTCCCCAAGAAAATCTTGTGTTGTGCAATTGATTTACTTCTTTCTCTTACTTGCATGTGATTGAACGATTGTGATTTATATTCAGAAAATATTGTAGAAGGATTCAATATCTTTTTTTAGTACATTGAATGATCGAATTGAATCCATTGGTGTAATTTCTACATAATTTCCTCTTACTTTGATCTCCAATCCATGGCCTTTCTTTTTTTTTTACTAAGATGAATTTCAGGGTCCTTCATTTAGCTTTTTGACCCTCTACCATGGCCTTCTTTAAACTACATCACGGGAGCTTTAGTGAATGGCATACTTAGCCACTTCTCCTTTGACAAACATTCATGTTCAACAATGATGGAGCTCATAAATTTTATTAGACTACCTAACTTGCTTGTCCATGTTGCATTATATCTCAGATTTCTCTTCAATTTGTCGACCATAAGCCACCTACTTGTTGTTAAGAAATATCCATGAGAAATGAACTCTTTTCTCATCGAGATAATTAATTTCTACCTCATTGTCATCTTTTTCTTAGTTCTTGTCCACCCTTGCTTGGGAAACTAATATTATACGTACTCAAAAACCCATGTTTCCTCACCCACTAAGCACACACTTTGTGTACTAGTGAGTAAGGGCACTAAACACATAATTTTTGCTTCATGCCTTATACTTATCACTTTCCTATATTTTTCTTCCAACACTGTCCTCCATTTTTATTTTTATTTTTTATTTTTTACAAAGAAAATGAAATTTGAATGCAGGCATATAAAATCATATGAAAATCCTACATTGACTTTGATCTAGTAAAATATATGTTAGATACATTGAAGGGACAACAGATATGGGGCTCTCTGATAGTGTGTGTGATGGGAATCTTGTTTATTATTTATATAATATTTTTTTTTATTCTTTGGGGCATTTTTTCTGGCCACTTATTCTAATGTTTCAAAGGAAAAAATGGGAAATATTTTGGTGGTGCACTCTTATGATCGACAAGACATGGTACTAGAGATCACATCCATGTGAGTGATTTAAGGAGGCCTTATTTCAATGGAAGAAAAGGTAAGTGAGGTGGGATGGTAGGGTCATTAAGGTACACCTAAAAGTGATTGGTAGAGTCATTACTTCTAGTACCATGAGCTAGGCAAATGGATACCATTTTGTTTCTCTCAACTTGTGAAGGTTTTTTACAGAGTCCACTACATGAGGGTATGTCTTTCCAAAGATATAATTTTATTACTATTAATGTGTATTCAATCCCTATTTTTTAATGTGTGGTTACATGGGCTAGAGGGGATAAGTATAGTTTCTTGAGTAATCTTATTTTTCATCTAGTATAGTCCTTAGGGTGTTTTCTTATAGTGGTGGCGTCTAGGTGTTTGGGTGCTTAAGTTGTTGGGGATGGTGTAATTCAAGGTGTAGGAATTGTAGTGGATATTAGCACTCTTCCAAAGCCCTGATAGTCTAAATCAAATGGTTTTGTCTGTAGTAGCTTTCTCCCACTCATGACCTTAGTTGGAACCTTTGGTGGTGGGATTGGGTTCAAGGAACCAGGTGCAAAGGAACTTGTGAAATGCCCATATGGACATTGATTGTAACTCTTTCCCTTCACACACTCAGTCGAGAGCACCTTCATCCTCATGGTAGGTCAATGTCTCAATCAAATTAAATCTGGAGGCATAATTCCTACTCCCACATCTGGTGCTTCTATGATTCACAATTAAGAAAGGAATTTAAAGATGTTTCAAACTAGTTTCTATGGGGGAGGGTTGGTTACCTTAACCTCTACTATGATTCTGATCCTTGATTCCTTCCAAGCCTATGGGGTGGAAAATTCCTCTATGTGAACTTTTCCTTCCGATGGCTAGTAATTGAAATAGTTCAAGGGTGGCCTATTGGTTATCTATGAACATGACCTTGAATTGGATTGCAATATTATAATATTAAACAAAATACACAAATTATTCCTATCAAATGAAAAATTACTTGATATATAGCATAACCCTTTTCCTTCAATGCAAAAATAAATCAAATGAACCAAATTTAGTTCAGACATGGATTAGCCGAGGCCCTTATATGCATTTGAAGTAGGTTTAAATATGTATCTCATGTCAACTACATAGACTGTAATGCAATGTTTCTCATATACATATTTCAAAATTATCCAAATTTAGGTGCCTCAGTGGCTGGGGTATTTCTCCCATATACCACTTTTATACCTACAACAAAGGTGTGTTGAGCTGCCTCAGTTCACATTTTTCTTCCATACATCACTTACGTTAAAAGATGTTGGAGGGGGCACTAAGACATAATGCTGCCAACAATTATGTGCCAGAATTTGTTGCTTCCAATAATTTGGTGCCATACTCTATTTTCTTGTCTTTCCTTCTTCACTTTTTCTCTGAATTCTTCTAATTGTCCCGTAAAATAACAATGCAACCATTCCAGAAAGTTTCGATGAAGAGGAGTGTGGATAACTGCAAAAACCATTCACTGAACCTTCCAAATATCTCCTCAATGATGAATTATACATCCATACTTGGCCATTTACTGACATTAGTTATGTTGGCCATATGGAGAGAGGCATGAAAATATCTCTGAGTTCATGAAGACATGTCCCTATTCGACTCCATGGGATCAGATTTTTTTTTTCCCTTATGTGAAATATGGCACAAGCCAACCATTCACTTTTTCTTGTTCAACATAATAGAAGAGTGTGATCGGGTGACCCTTGTTGAAGGTGGTCGAGCTGCCGGTTGCTGAGGGCGATCGTTGGTATTGATTGGTTGCAAAGGTGTAGATTTATGAGGAGCCAAATTGGGCATATTGCAACCCTTATCCATAGTCTGAGTGCCTATCATGGCCAAATTTGGAATCACTCCCCTCGATTCATTGTTATGCAATAGACATTCCTTATATAGGTGAACTACCTTATGACAATGTCGGCAACAAAAAGGAACTCCCTGATAATCGAGGATCTGTAGCTTGGTGTGTCCCTCGTATTGAAGATTCATGCTTTCAATAAGCCCATCCCAAGTATCCTGATGAATGAGTATACGAGCAATAACCATATTCGTTGACTCCGTATAGGATCTTTCATGATCAAGATATATTCCCAAGTCATTTCCAATGGTGCGGAATACATCCTCGAACCAGAAAATGAAGTGGAAATCCAGAAATTCTTACCCAGATAGGGTCGGTGCCCAAATTTTATTTGTCAGGGTAAAAAAGAGGTGCCCAACACTTCAAGAGAAGAGGGGCCATTTCGATATGCCAGAACTTGTACATTACCTAGGTAGCCTGGTTTGAATTCTATAATATTAGGGAAAACCAACCACGGGTCATTATGATGACCAAGGCAAGTTGTTCAAGGGCATTACCCAAAATCTCCATAACTCAACGTCGAAGCCTTGTCGATGAGTAGTTATGACCCCTAACTCAGCTCACCAGGACCGATTTTTCAGTGTTTGCAACCTGACCCATATAATTTACTTCACCAAATACCAGAAGCCAACCTTGCTCCCTGACCTTTGTGCACTTAGAATTTTTCCTTGGTTTCTTGAGTATAGCTTCCACTAATTTCGCTACCTCAGAGGGTTGGGCATCTTCCGAATCCAAAACCCTAGTCTCTTCCTCGGAGAGGGAGATGTGTGGGATGCCTTCGAAATAGCATGAAGATATCCTGGGTGGAGGGTTTTGTTGTTACCAATCTAGTGGGTTCAAAAACCCTATGTTCCTAGTCGCTAAGGGATTAGATTCATGGGTACCTCCTGTCGATCCAATGCCCTTTTCAGAGAATACTGCCTCTACACCCGAACCTGATACCAAATTTTGTTCTAGCGCCCATGTTTTTATTTCATATGGGGATAGGATGGATAATGTGGGGTGCAATGAGTATTCAAGCAAGAAGAGGTCATTGAAAGAGGTCTAATAAAACAAATATTGAGCTAACCCTAACCCAGTAAAATTAACCTCCCCTTCTTCCATAGCGATATGTTGTGTGCCTACCTATATCTTCGATGGAGTGGTGGCATCTGGAGAAAGCAAAACATAGTGCTAAGGTGGATCCACAATCCAAAATAGACCTAGGGTCGAGGGTGTCAGCTAAATACTCTACTAGCTCTTCCTCCATCACAGGCGATAAAGCATGGTTAACTTCGATGTGATGACTATCGATGCCAGAATAACATACTCCATTGTCATGGGCATAATATGTTGCAGATCAATAAGTCCAATATTCAATGCCATTCGTATAATGGCTTCCAACATATTACCTCTGTTATCCAAAGCCTAATCTTTCGGAAATTCACTCGTAGTTGTAGTGCGTCAAAGCCATTTTCCCGACCAACTCCATATTTACATTTTTATCTTTAATGTGGGTGCTTATCTTTTATTCACATTAGAGTTATTGTTATTTTTTAGATAATTAGATATTCCCAACTATAGAAAATAATATGGACATTAAATACATCAATGAATGCATAAAATTTGTTCTTGAAGGAAAAAAATGAGATGCCTAATGACAAGATAATACTCAATTTGAAATCCTAAACCACTAGCAAGATTTAAAATTCTTAGTGGTAGGGAAGATTCCAAAAGGTGGATTTATACACCTAACAACTATATAAAGTACCAAAAAATGTAAGACCAAAAAAATATTTAAAATATTTATTCTTGTAGAAAATAATTATGAAAACAAATTATTAAAATTTAAAATTATTAAATTTTCCCCCAAAAATTTCAAAGTCCGCTTAGGCCAATGGCACCAATGAGTTGTGACCCTACACCCATTGCATCAACTATAAATAGGCCACCGAGTTGATCTATGGGACATTTCTCTAACATTTTCGTTCTTTACTCTATGATGAATGGCACACGGTCTCTGCTCAGGTTTTGGCGCACTTCTCTTATCTTCTCTTGGTGCCTATAGTCACAACCTCTGTCTACAAGGCTCTCTCTCGACTACAACTTTCTAGATAACTTTGGCTCTCATCTCATCTTACACCATGGCTACAAGCTATATGACTTTTTATCTTTATATTGCTTAAAGAATGGTGAATATCCCTTAAGATTTAGCACATATGCAATCAGAAGCGTTCTCGACATCTTTGACTGAATATTATTTTGTGCTTATCTCACTGTTCAGAATTGGATATGTTCTAAGTATATATGGAATCGCACAATTTCACTTGATGAGATCTCACTGCATTGACTATTATTTTTCATTCAACCCACAGGTAAGCAAAATCTACTCCAACAATGATAGTAATGTAGTAATTTCAAAAATATAATGCTAATGAAAAAACAAATAAATTCTAAATTCATATTTTCAATATAACATTGACATAGAATCCAGGGTGTCTGTTTCATCAGTAGGAGTAACCATAAATGCAATTATGGATCCTCTATATTACAATTAAAAAATAATTGTCTTAACACATGCAAGTATCAGATGGGGTAGTTTCAACAGATGGGGCCATGCCAGTTTCCCGAGATATTTTCGTTAAATTTCATGCTTAGCGAGCGCGAAAACCAATTATGCATATTCATTGCATAGAGAAACAACGTGCAAGGCATATTCTTGGCCTCTCTGGATTTAGCAGGAATCTATCTCGGCACATGATTGGCATACTTCCGAAGTGACACATAACAGAAGAGCCATGGTTTGCACGGTACAAGTTCTGAACCCAAGCACAAATGCTAACCCTAAGGCTCTGGCAGGGGACGGGGCCGAGCATTTCCCTGAGGAATTTGATCTATTTGAGATATACACTCCCTTGGCCGGGACCGATGCGGATGAAAATGGTGGCATTAGTAGTCATTCTGGTAATGGCCAAGGTTTTGGAAATGGAGAAAAGAAAGAAATTATGTTCGATAGGAAAATTCATACAAGTTGCCTTGCGATCCCCGAGCTGGACTTTGACGATGAGATTACAGGTGAAAGAGAGGGATGCATGGCCAGTGTTTTGGCCAAGTGTCGGCGGAGTCTCATGGAAAGAACAAAGCATCATCTGTGTTATCCTTATGATCTGGATTTTGATTATGGTGCACTGGCATAGCTGCAACATTTTTCCATTAATAATCTTGGTGAACCTTTTATTAAGAGCATCTATGGAGTACACTCAAGACAGTTTGAGGTTGGATTATTGTACTGGTTTTCCCGCCTTTGGGAACTGGAGAAACATGAGTATTGGGGTTACATCAGAAATTGTGGTATAGAAGGAAATATGCATGGTGTTTTAGTCAGGAGAGAGGTTTTTCGAGAGGGCGTTTTGTATGCATCATGAGAGACTCATTACTCAATTTTCAAAGTAGCAAGGATGTGCAGAATACAATTAGAAAATTTGGATACACTAATTTCTGGTGAGATTGACTGTGTGGATTCCAGATAGAGGCTACTTAAAAACAAGGATCGAGGACATAAATTCCCTTTCAAGGATCAAGCACATATATGATTTCGATATGGTGGTTCAGACGCTTGAAGAAACAAGATTTATGAAAGACCGATTTTATATCCATTGTGACGGGGCTTTATTTGTCTTAATTAATGATGCCATTTGTGAAGCAGGCACCAAAGGTGAGTTTTAAGAAGGCAATAGGAAGTGTGAGTGTGTCTGGGCATAATTCTGATGGATGTCCCATGCCATGTGGTGTGAAAATAACAAGGATCGAGCACATAAATGCCCTTTCAAGGGATGTGGAGTATTTAGCTTCTAGGGATTCCACAATAATGGGAAGTTTCAATGGGCATGCTCACATATTTCTTCCATACACCTTGAACTGGAAATGTTATCGAGGATTTCAAAAAGAGGTTCAGAAATTCCTTAGAAATGCACATTATTTGAAAGGTTGATTTCGGTCTGCAGGAATTAGCACAATGTTAAATGAACTGAGCAGCACTATAGTATTTGAGAGACCACGGGATGAAAATTTTGTCCACAGGTAGCAACTTGTCTGCCATGAAAACATTTCCCATGTTTTTGTGATGCCAAATGTTATCATCACACACAATCTTTTTTTTGCGAAAGGACATTGAACGATTCAACGATTCGGGAAATCGAAGAATTGACACATCGTCTACATAACCTAATATGCTATTCGGAAATCAAGAACTAAAGTTTGAAGTTGCAATTCAAGTACCACCTTCAACCTCTCCTAGTATGCGGTGCATTGTACTCTATTCAGAAATCATGAATGCAATCTTATTGCCAATTATTCAACTCATTTAATCTATTCTAGAACCTTCAATGTGATTTCTCTATCCTCGACAAAGTAAAATGAATGCTTATTTGCAACGCATCCATCCCACGGATACCTCTGCTCTGGCATACACTATACTTGTACAGACTATGTAAAAGTGCTAGGGGAAATACCAAATTTAATAATTTTGGAAGACATAATGGTCTAGAACATCCATTGTAACATTAGTCTTAGATGTAACACATTTTTTGTTGTCTACATTGGTTCCAGGCTTAGGTGTAACACATTTTGTTTTGTTGTGGGCATTGTAACACTACCATTACATAAGAATTATGTTAACGCTGCCAGAAGATAAAAAAGCTAATATTATTTTTGGAGTAAATAGTCTATACACTCAATGGTACACATCTGGCACAGGAAGGTTGAATAACATTCCATTATGAATTGTAACACATTCGTCTATTGCTTTGTCTGAGCATAACATATCCATAGAATGTTAAAATTCTAGGTCTGTTTCATCTTTCTTCTACTGCGATTGAAATTGTTCGAGTTTGTATACATGTAACGCATCACCATCGTCTACCGATTGTTGGAAATATCAATTAAGAACTGAAGTTGGTAAATGCATGTGCTCTTTAACTCCTCCAATATTGCATCATTATAAAGTAACCACTATTGCACCTTCGTTGCTTTGTTGAGTGCAACAGGGCCTAAAAAAAGTTGCAGAAATTGCTCATCATGTTGTCCCACAACATTTAAATAATGTTTTCACTTGTTGCATTTTTATCTGCATGTTTTCAATGAACTACAAGATCAAATTTTCTTGGTTTTCTGAATGTATATAACATGGCCAACACAAGTCCTATCCTTTTGTGTTTTCTCGATATCTCTCACCAGCATAATGTAGAGAACCCTAGAGTGTTTTCTTAGAAATCGTAGATATTTTACACGATACTTTTGTTGAATGATTGGTATTGTTGCTAGTTCTCTCAGAACACCGCCATCCTGAGCTTGAGCTTTGTAGTGCAACTTGTTTCTAGCTTTAATAATTGTTACATATTATCCTAATTTTTGTACTAATGCACCCACTCGAATGAATTGAAACTACTATGAGCCTCTGCGAAAGTGATAGTTGATTTAAAAGCAATGATTGTTGGCATTCAATTCCTTCTCACATTATTTTACTCAAATTTAATAAGTTTTGACATGGAATTTTATGGACAGCTTATGCCAATGGATATGTAGGGAATGCAAGGATATATGCCAGGTTTTGTACCTCATGTTCAAATGTAAGGTGTTTCTCTAATTGATATATGTAACATGTTGGGTGTTTGAATTTTTTTTTGCAACTTGAGAAGAACATTTGACTCATTGCACTAGAAACAAGTTGGGATAAACATCCAGATGATTGGTTCCCTCAAGTTTCACTACTTAGCCTTCAGGTTTGTTTGTATTTATTTATTTTTTATTTAGTTGGTTTAAATAATTTTACATATACATGAAAGGCTTAAGGAATTTAAGATTTGAAATTATTTCATTTATAACAGGTTTGTTTGTATTTAGTTGCTTTAAATAATTTGACATATACATGTAAAGGCTTAAGGAATTTAAGATTTGAAATGATTTAATTTATAACATGTTGAACACATTTATAGGTTAGGTATCTTGATGCTTATATCAAATGGAAGATATTGTATACCCATAAGAACATTGTCCCGATTGTAAGGATGTGGACAAAGAAGGTGTTTCTTTTAGGAATTCTACCTTTTGCGGGAAAATATATGTAGGTGGTGAGGCTAAGCATTTATTGGACATTCAAAACATGTAAGACATTCTTATCTCTGATGTCAAACATGGTAAAAAAATTGAAGAGACTGAAGGTATTTTATTCCATGTTTCCTTGGATTTGTTCAAATATCTTTGTTCCCTTTCATTATAATGTGGTGGATGTGTGATGTGCTGAAGTTTTATTTTAATTTGTTGATTAATAAATAATGTTTGGCTTGAAGCATGTTTTTGTTAGAAATAATTCTAGTTTGGAGCAAGTTTATGTTAGCAATGGGTATGTGAAGAATGAAGTGACCAGGTGCAATCTTGTGTTATTGAATACAACAATAGTATGTCCTAAAAAGAGTCTGATTTCCATTTTTCACGGGGATTATTCCTCCAAGTGCTTCAGGAAGTTAATCAATGTAGAGGACACCATCATAGAATCCATGAGTAGCTGCAAGTATAACAGTTATGCTCCTCCTTATGGTTTGCTCTAAACTCGCTGGTATATATCACCTTTTAATTTTAATCATTCATCTTTTGTATCTTTTGCTTTGGTATTCTTCATTGGTAGTCACATGGAAACATTGTATGAACCCATCACAACTACACAAATTATAAATGCTAACAAAAGAAAAGTATGGAGTCTGACTCACTACTAGTGTGCACCATAATCCCATGACTATTATTACCAACAATACCAATTCTAACTACTAACAGAGATATAGGATGGCATATTAGCTTATGTAGTAGACCACCACTTAATTCTCATTTTACCATTTCAAACATTTTGTGACAACTTTTATTAAGAGTATGCATTAAGCAAAACTTTTCCAAATCTGGCACCTCCCCATGTGAGACATCCCACAACCCCCTAGGGGATTATTAAGAGTATATATTCAGCCAAATTTACCCCAAACTCTCACTATATATTCATAAAAAATTTCTAAAGACTTGCAGCTACCCAATTGAGAAGGCCCACTAGGGATGAACCTACTAAGGCAACTGAGAATATCTATTTATAAAAAAATGTACAGGACTTGCAGCTACCTAGTTGAAATATCTCACCTAGTGGAAATATACATTTATAAGTCTTGATTTATTCATTAGAGCATACACATATTTCACACAAAATAATTAACTTAGTTCATATAGATTACAATCTCAAACTTCTTCTAACATTTCTTATAGAATAGAATAAATGTCTTGTATGTTTGGTACTTCCCAACACTTCATTTACTCCACCCAATTTTCATAATTTCCATAATTATTAAGTAGGGACTTGCAAATTCAATTTTATTTTTCTTGTTTAGTAAAGGATTTTTGAAGAATTTAAAATTTATAAAGTTTCAAGGTTTAATTTTTTAAAGTCTTATTCTTTAAAGGGTGCTATCTTAATGGAAGAGCACCTGCTTTACAAGCAGGAGGTTGGTGGTTCGATTCCATCGTGGCCTGATATTCATATGGAATGGTGACAAAGGCTCTTTTTACCATCACCAATGAGCTTATGGTGACATTTTTCAACCCTCACCAATGAGCTTATGGTGACTTTTTTTGACCTTCACCAATGAGCTTATAGTGACATTTTTTTGACCCTCTCCAAATATGAATGGTGATGGTCAACGAACGTCACCATATATATATGCACCAATAGTGACGGTCATGAAAGGTCCATCACAAAAAATCGTTATTGTTCATATGAAATGGTGACGGTCACTATTTGTTATTATTATCAATATTCGTGAAGAACCTTGGATGTCACCACAACACATACCTTTGGCGACGCCACCTTTCGTGACATTCAGTTTTTTGGTGACGAAGACTATTGTATGTCACCATTACTCATATGAAATGGTGACGGTCACTATCCGTCATTATAAATCATTATTGGTGACAGGCCTTGAATGTCACCACAACACCTATACTTTCGGTGACGCCACCTTTGGTGACGAAGGCTCTTTTGACCATCAAAAATGAGCTTATGGTGACATTTTTCGTCCCTCACCAATGTCATTTTTTCTTGTAGTGCAGCCTAGTATGGAAGATATGTCCTCTCATATTATGTTATATAAACATTTTGACTTGGTCAAATTACACAAAAATAAAAATAAAATAAAATTAACTAAAATAAAATAAAATTTGGTGGAGATGTGTAAGGTAATGTAATGTAATGTAAGCATTTTCACTCTGTCAAAATAAAATAAATAAAAGTAATAAAAAATTAATGTTGAAATAAAAATAACTTCATGGTATTCACCCATGGTATGAGAACCCGTGGTATTCATGTGGAATATAGGCTATTTAAAGGGAGAAATTATATCAGCCTAGATCCATCTTAAATCTAGCAAGAGTCGAGAGGGATCAAATTTATTGAGATGAAAACCTCTTGTAGAGTGAAAAGATATATCAAAATTACTGAGATGCAAATCTCTTTTAGAGTGAAAAGAGATTTGATCCCTCTTGACGCTTGGTAGATCCAGCGTTAAGATGGATCTATGTTGGCAATATCAACTATAACATCCCTGATGAAGATTCTATGTAATAAAGTTAAAATAATAACCATGGTTTATGGGACACTTATTCCAAGTTGAATGTTGGGAAAAACATTCTAACAGGTGTTTATTTCGGTTATTATGGCTAAAGGAAATTGGAAATGACAATGACAAAGGCTTTGGAAAGGCATGAGGTATTAGTTGACATTTTATTTATGAAAAGAATGGAAATTAGGAAAAAAGAGAGATGAAAGGTCACATGTTGCATGCACTAGTACAAAATGGCTAATTAGTTACTAAAAAAATGACTAAAATTTTCATATAAACGATTATTTTTCAGTCGGTGACTAGTAGTAGCTAATTTACAGTATCTTATAATGCGATTAATGTTTAGTCGTTTTTAGCTTAGTCATTAATTGGTTGTCTCAATTTTATTGTCTAGTAGTATATTTAGTCATAAATTTGGTAATTAATTTAGTTATTGATTTAGTCATTAATTGTCACAATTAATGACCAAATATACAACAAAATATATTACTATATGATCACCCGAGAAAACCAATTAATGACCAAAATGTTGGTTGTGTTATAAAATATTGTAAATTAGCTACTAATAGTCATATATATATATATATATGCAAATTCTAGTCATCATTTAAAACCAATTAATGACCAAAGAAATATGACTAAATTTTGTTCATGTTATAAGAAACTATAAATTAACTACTAATAGTCGTATATATGAAACATTTCGTCGTCGTTTGTAATAAAAAATTTATCATTTGCAGTAGTCATTTATCTTTTTTGGGTAGTCTCATATTCATTATATAAACGACTAATTTAGTAGTTTATATTTATTTCATTTAATTTCTTCAATAATCATTATAAATGACTAATTTAGTAGTTTATATTCATTTCATTTAGATTCATTAATAACCATTATAAATGACTAATTTAGTCAAATATTAATTTTATTTTTTCTCAATGTCATTAATCAATGTAAACTACTAATTTAGTATTTTTAGATCGATTTTATGTATTCATTATTAATCAACATAAATTAATTAGTATGATTTTGCGACTAAATTAAAAAATTCCATACAATGTGCATGTTCATCTAATATGAAAACGCAAAGTTACATATGTTAATCACAATAATAAACAATATCAAGTGCAACTATAAATAATTTGAACCACATAAATTATATTATATGAAATGTCAAGCATTACAACGAGTTTATAACTTAATATTTGTTGGACTACAATTTACACATGAAATGTTGTTTCATCACTTCAAAACATTATCATTGTGTTGCCAAAGAATTGTAGGTGAATTCACCAACTCTAAAGACTTGACCATTAGTCCCTATGTTTATGTATTATGCGAGATATTGGCTCTAACGGTGTCACTAGATTGGTTGTCTTATCTCTCTCTTTTTGCATTTGTCACTCCAATATTATTGTTCTGCTCTTTCTTCAATTCCCGGTTTTTACCATCAATACCGAGTTCCTTTTCTAAAAACAAAATAAGTTACAATGTTTGTGTAATACATGAAAGAAAATGAGCACTATAATATAAACTAAAGTAGACTATAAATTATTTATACGACATATACTTCAACATCAACAATGTCAAAGCCATTTTTCCCCATAAAAACAAGAAACTCTAACAAGTTTTCTTCAATTGGGCGATAGTGGCCACTATGTGGCCAAATGAACTATATAAACAAAGAAAATAAAATATCACCATACAAAAGAACACCTTAGTAAATTAATATTCAACCTTCAAGGAAATATTAGGCACAATCATGCCAACTAAGTTACATGCTAAAAAGTTCAAGTTGTAAATAACTTGTGAAAACAAATAATATGAGGTGTGATGTCTAATCCTTGTTTTATTTGAAACATCATTCCATTCTCTAACAAATGGAATTGGTCAAGTATATAAAAAACATGTGCTCAAATAACAACATGAAATTAAACTTTTCTAATAGTCATGAAAATATTAGAATCACTACATTACATGACACAGATTCCTTCCCAAGGATCGGAAAGTATCAACCTAACTTGAAGTAGTTATTTTGTAGATTATGTTTGTCATTAGGGCATGTTGAGAAACATTTTCGCACTTGTGATATGATGTTAGATAAATATGAAATATATAGAATGCAGGTTGAGCCTATATCACCAGCATCCCCTTCTGGGCATAGAGGATTTCAGGGCAGAGGAAGAGGCCAAGGAGGTGGATCAGCTGGTTGAGGAAGAGGATAAGTGGTTTGTTATAATTATGGAGATATTGGTCATTATGCGCACGACTATCCTAATCCAAAATGATAGTCCTACAGGTATTGTAGACAATTTGATCATGTCATATAAGATTGTCCTGTATTGATTGCTAAAATGCAGGAGAGGAAGACGCAGACTCCAACACAAAATATTCAGATGGTGAGATTTGAAGCCCGTGTGAATGTGGTTACTAGGAGTGTTATAGTGACCAATGAAGATAATGGAAAGAAACCAGCCACTGATGTATGGATCCGTAAGGCACCTGAAACCTTTGTTGAAGCATGGAAATAATTTGCAAAAGGAAGTGCATCAACCTCAAGAAGACCGATGAAGGAAGTAGGATGGGATGAAGAGATAAAACCATTTCTAAAAGCATATATAAAGTTATTGCGCAACAAAAAGGCAATAGAAAATCTGTAGGCTTTGATAGATAATTGCACAGAGAGGTAATATCCAATGGTAGAAAAATGAGTGGTCAACAAAATATACAAGAATAAGAATATAACGGATAGCGAGATGCGTATGACCGCGCAGATGGGTGCTTATGAGATGGACCAGGTTATTTTAGATCTATGATTAGATGCTAATGCTCTACCTAAGCAAACATGGTAGTGCATGGGAGAGCCAAAGCTGGAGTGGTCTACAATTCAGTTGTGCGTGGCCAATCAGCAAAAGATCATCCCTTTAGGGAGGTTGCCACAAGTTGCGGTTAGTATAAAAAGTGTTAATGTGATGGTAGACTTTGAAGTCATCCAAATTCTATATGATACTGATCCCTATCCTATGCCACTAGGGTTGGACTGGGCTATTGACATGGATGGTGTCATAACTCTGAATAAAAGGAGAATGGAATTTGAAAGCAATGGAGTCAAGGTAATCATTCCTCTAGATCCTATAGAAGGAAAAAGATACTGAACCGACGTGAGCTGATGATGAGATCGATCAAATCTATAAGTTGAATCTGCGTGAGGAATATTGGATTAATCCAACAACAGATGGAAATTTTAACTGGTAGAAGGATAGCTCTTGTTTTTCAAACATTGATAAAGAACTAGAAAACTGGCAAAACCAATTATATAAGGTGTCTGCACTGCTCTGTAATTGCATGACCCTATCTCTATGATGTATAACATATGAGGTACGTGATTTGCTGCAATATGATGGATTAACTTATATCAACATGTTTATAGGGGAGCTTGAAAGGACCGTGCTTGAAGGAAATATATTCCACGCTTTGGATATTGGCTTGAGCGCTACTCCAGCAAGATGGTGGGAAACTCATAAGGAGAATATGGGAAACTGGGATGAATGTGCACGCATGATGAGGCTACAGTTTACTGTCCAGTCATTAAAATGGAAGAAGTGTACTCTGAAAAGAGGATTCGTGCATAAATTTGGCGAGATGGAATCAGTTATGGGGCATCGAACCAAGACTTGAATGGGTCCATATGTTTATTCACACATTCGAAAAGGTGCCTACTGAATGGTACTTGGAGATAGAGCTACGTTGAGGCACTAGAGAATGGTCTGCGTTGATAGAGAGTTTTATTCTTACATTCAACTTTGAGAATGAATTTGATAAGATTGGCCAAGATTTGATTCCACAAATCATTAAGGCACTGATAAAGGAAACTTTGACCTGCAGACAATTGGTAATCATGGAATTTAGGGTATAGCACACGGATGTTGGAACTTCGATTTCTCCCCCTGAGAATGTCAGACAAGTGCGCTCCATGATGAGCTTTGTTGGATACTATAGGAAGCATATTCTGATTTATGAGATGATAACTGCACCCATGACTAAATTTCTCAGAAAAGGTGCGACATTCCGTTGGGATGAATAATACCAGAGGAGTTTGAAGTTATTGAGGGACACAACAGACACTACCCAATATGCTTTAAAGTACCTATACAGTAAGCCTATTTTGGGGGTGATGATCTACAGATGGTTGTCCTTAGTTATAGACTATATGCAAAGTAGGGTGCGACACGCGCGCGGTCACTGCACGAGGAGGTTGACTAGGTCGCAAAGGTGTCAAAAACTAGCCATTGGAACAATAAATATAGAAAAGACAACTTTTTTATCGTTTATTGGAGTGTCTAGGTTTCATTTAACGAAGGGATTTTACCAGATTCGGGAAAAAAAAATTCAATTATGGAGACTCGTTAATGCAGAAGGAACCATTGCAGACGTGCCACAAGTATAAATATGACCTACGGGGTAGCAATATTTCCCTTTTATTTTTGAGTGAATTCTTTACTTTGAGCTCCCTGATTGTCGTTGCATATTATGTGTCTATGTATGGTCTGGATCTGGGGTTCGAGGAAGCATTACGTCGAGCATGGTTGGGATACGTAATTCCTAGAAGTGTGATAGCCACGAGACCTAGAGATGACCCTGTTATGCTCGAAGTCCCTATTGTTGAAACACTTGTGCCTTCTAAGTCCAAGAAGGGGCAGTATTCTGGTACACGAAAATCTCCGAGGGAGAGGACCCCAAAGCCAAGCTCTATTGCGGCTGAGTGGCTAAAATGGCCTATGGATGAGGTCCTTGAAACCATTATGGAATGAGAGAAGGATGTGGTCGAGGTGGCCCCATTCTCATGGCTACCAATCTATGTTGTGTCCTACAAACCATCAGTCAGAATTCCTAAAGACTTGGATAAGGCACGCACAAGTATCCATATGCCATTAATCCCTGAAAATGTCCCAATGGAAGGGGACATGTTTGCTAAAGTGCTGCAACTCAGACTGGAGGACTAGGACATTGCGGATGTTGATAAATTTCTAGAACTTGCACCAGATCTATATCTTGATCAAGTCACATATGAAGGAGGCATTGTGCACCTTGAGCCAAAGAGATGGGTGTTGGGTCTCCACAAGGCAGTCCTACTAAAATTACCACAGATCCTTCATTTTGGGCGAAGCCCCATAAATGACATTTGCGTCTGGAAGTTTCTCACACTAGTACATGATGATGCGCTATGGTTGGGAGAGCGCATCCATATTGATGCCGCATTGATCCATAGGATCACGGGTCTGCCCGCTAAATGAGCTGACCCCATTTTTTATTTCGATGGGTAAGGCACAAGAGAAAACTGTCACAGACCAGATCAAGAAGAAGTATCAAGTCTTACGGAAGAGTCGAGGCTTCATTTTCAATGAGATAAACGACCCAACAGTACAATTCGTCATGCTCATATTGGCTTGCAAGATGATGCACAAGTGTAGACCATATGAGGTTCCTGCACACACGATTTTTCTCGCAGGACAGTGCGAGAAAGGAGTTATTTACAACTGGTCTAGCTATCTATGCAAGTAATTCCTAGAAAATGTGCGTGAAGCACAAGATGAAGGAAATTCGTTCCATTATGCTTGGTTGTTTCTGCTAATAGTACTGATTGGGTGGAAGACCCTCGAGGAAACCCAATTTATGGAGATCAAGCCTAAGATGTGTGAGGCTGCGTGCTATGCCACCTTATGGAACTCATTAGACTCAGTGCATGCCAAGGAGAATAATTTTTTTTGGGTTCTTTATGATGCTAATCTTTATCAAGTTGTGCAGTCAAATCCGCGACTGTCACCCACGCTATATGATCAGTATAAGATGGTAGTTGACTTTTAGGCTACATTCCACAACATGGAAATCTGCACAAAATGCATCGTGGAAGGAGTGTGATACGCATTACCATACGTAGTGACAGAGGATGATTTGCTTAGAGTAACGGTAGAATGGGCACCAACCTGGTTGACACCTATCACACCGAAGTAGCCTCACACTGGCACCCAGCTAGTGAAAACAACAGAGAAGGTGACATAGAAAAAAGCAACGCCCACTACCATTGGCAAGACCATTGACCTTGAAAAATAAATGGAGCCAGAAAAGAAAGGGTCTGCGCCGAAGGACACATGAGAAGAATAAACATATAAGGGAACCAACCATTGCTCTCAAGCCAATAGTGGATCAAGAAATAACAGGAAGGGATCCAAAGATGCCAAGCAGGAGGTCTTGATGTTGACAGAAGATGATCTGCACGAAATTTCCAACACCGTCATGTCTGCGATTGAGGATCGTTGGACCGACTTGGAGGTTGAGTACAAGACTACGTCAAAGATTTTTTAGGTCAGAATCCAAGAACTGAAGATGTAGGCGAGCCAAACCAGTGCACAAGTCACAAGAAAAAAACCATTATATGTTGCATTACCAGCTACCAAGGATGCTCGCCTTGTGCAAATCCCCGCGCCATCCATTCAGGTGAACACCGGCCGGCATGTCCAATTCTGTAGAACAGGTGATATAAATATTAATATTTTTGTGTTGCCTACAAAGAAGATACACTTGATGCATTCAATGATCAAAGATGAACTCCAGTTCAGAGAGGTTGTTGCTCACACAACCACAATGGAATCTCAGAAGCAGGCCAAAGAAGCACACCAAAAGCAGCATTCTGCACAGTCGAAGCCTAGCGCGCTGCACTAGAGGCCAAAATCCATCAAGTATGTTGTGATTTTCCATCAGTCCTGGCCAGAGCTGTGCCAGAGGAAAAATTTGAAGGATTGGTTGTTGTGTTGAAAGCATCACATGCTGAGGTACAGACCGTGAGAATCAAGTATGAACAACAAATTACAGATCTAAAAACAAAGTTGTAGTCAGAGACTCCACTAGAAGTTTGCACCCAAAGAGCAGCTGAAGTGAAGAAAACCAGAGACAATGTCACTGCTACAGTCACCCAATGTGGCAGTATCTTAGATGAAGCTATGGGCATATGAACATTTGTACAAAAGGATCTAGTCGTTCAGTAGATGTGCGACGCGCTACATCAGAGGGAACAACAATTTGAAGAGATCTAGACAGTGGCACCGAACTTGGTTCTTACACAGCGCCTAGCTCATTTGCAAGAGTTCTGAGTGATATAGACAAAAATTCAAGCCCTGCACCGAAAATAACAGCTATTGGAGGCACGCATGCAACCACAGGCTAAGGAGGCTCTCTATATTTCCCAGATGTTTAACAAAACTTTGAAGACGATTCAGTAGACACAGTGCAGCATAAAGATGGCCACTGAAGGGTCCACAATAGAAAAGTTAGTTCAACAAGTGCAGAGATTTGCAACACAAATTTTGGAAATGGTGCTCCCTCTGAAATCATTTGTCAGCACGCTCCAAGCCAAGCTCAAGGAGTAGACGCCTAGGTGACTCTGGACGAGTCACATGTTTGTGTTGGGGGCCTGTTGGAGCGGGGTCACCTAGGGAACACTTTTTGATTTAATTGTGTATAATTTTGGTATATGCGCATTGTGCAAATGTGTCAAGGGGCTTTGGGGTGGGTCAAAGTCCCTATTTTTGACGTAAATGGGTTTAAGGATAAACTGTGGGCTTCAAACCATGGTTTGAGACCATAATATTTGCATGCAACAATAATATAAATAGATAGATCGAATCTAAAGAAAATAGTTCAGCTTTAAGTTAAGTCTGATATAAGATTGTGATATTTATGCATCTATAATACATTGAAAAGGGTTTTTTTCTAGGTTGGGTAGAAAGGCTCATGTTGGCTATGTGCGCGAAGACCTAGTCCTGGCTATGTGTGGACTCTGTTGGCTGTGTGCGTGGAAGGGTTATGTGTAAGCAGAAAGTATTATGTATTGAAAGGATATGAATTAATATGAATGACAAATTTTAGTGAACTTGTTGTGTTATTGCTTCAAGTTATTTATCTACTATTTCTGTTAAGATCACACTATTTATGTGTTGTTTACTGGTCATTTCACAACAATATTTCTTATGGTTTTGTATGCACATTGAAGGTTGATAAATCTTCTTTAGTAATTGCACATATTTTAGATCTGAATCTCGTTTTATTATAATTTTTTTGCACTGAAGTAATCTGTGACTCTGTCTTATTTTGTTAAGGATTGTGCACATCCTGTGATTCTTCCTTATTCTATTGCACACATCTTTTTATCATTGATACAAGTCTGCATTCGATTTTCTTAGGGCTACTTCATTATTTTCTCCCTCAGGGTGCGGAAACCTCGTTCCAACACCCCCCCAAACTACTTTGGGTGAGACTTTTATATGCGCAAGTAGGTCATTGCCAAAAGGGCTAGTAGTTGGAGGGTTTTTGGTTTCTCCATAAACTCTAAACTTGGGCCAGGACCCCTCAAGCCAACAATGATTCATGAGGCACAATGCTTACTAAGGTTTTTCAAATTGGGTAGCAAGCTAAGTGGGCTTGGTTGTGGGGAAAAATTCACAGTAATGTGTGCTTGAGCCATAGGTGATCTGGGATGGGTGACCTCTCAAGAAGTCCCGGTTACTGGGTGAAAGCCCCAGAAGTGATGATTGATGCTATGTGATTCATTTCATTAGTTTCAATCCCATTTCTTCACCCCTGTGAGCATTGCCCAATGCAATGAGTGTTAAGTGGACTATTCAAACATCATGAGAAATTAGTAAGTTACAACTAAATCTCATGGAAATTGTCATAGATGAATTACTTACTTAACGTTGTTGAATACCAAATATCTAATAAAATATTTTTGTTAATGCATGTGTTTTTTTCTACATATTTTCTATTTAATTAAGAATCTATTTGCAATAATTTATTGTACATGTTCAAAACCTACATTTGGTATCAAATTAGTTTTGGCTTCAAGGGAACGCCTTTATGGCTAAGGGTTTCAACTCGGGCTTGTGGCAGGCCCTATTATAATGGGAGATCTTTAGAAGTGATACTTGTGGTGAAAAGGAATGGCGAGTAGTTCAAAGATAGAGATCTTAAAATTCAATGGGTAGAGTTTTGAGTTATGTAAGCTCAAAATAAAATATTTGTGGGTAGAAATATAACGTTGAATCATTATGTATCCAAGTGCTGCACCAATAGGGATGTCAACAAAAAACTATACCAAGTTGGATCCAAAGAAAAAGAGCACAATATGATTATGTCTCTCAAATTCAGTATTAATTAATGTTTTAGGGGTTGTTACACCAAAGGATTTGTGGGACAAGTTAGGGGCTTTGTATCAGTCTAAGTCTCTAGTGAAAAAAAAATTCTTGTGCAAGAAGTCGAATAACCTAAGGATGAATGATGGAGACTCAATGATATATCATATGAATTCCTTCAATATTGTGGTAAGTTAGCTATTCTCTATTGATATTAATATTTTAGATCAAAAGATAAGTGCATAAATTGCTATGTTCTCCACTAGATTCTTGGGGAAGTTTATTTGTTTCCATAGGTAATAATGCAACTACTTTAAATTTCTATGAAATAGCATCATCCTTTTTATCAAAGGATATGAGATGGAAAAACAAGGAAATACATAACATGTATGCCTTGTGTATAAGATCTTGCTCCCATATTAGAAATAAAAAATAGCCCATGAGTGGGAGAAATAAATATAGAGGAAGATCTAAAACTCTAGGAAAGTTCATAAATGTATGTTGGATATGTTGAAAAGAAAGACACTATAAGAAATATTCTAGATCCAAAATTGTTGAGAAAGGGATGGGATCTAGAGATTCTCCATTTATAGAAGGAAAAAACTCATCATATGAAGGAGGGGATGCATAATTCGATTCTTCAAGTACACATATAAATCATGAGGCATGGTTGGTTGACTCAAGTTCACCCTTTCATATGACTTCTCACAGGGAGTGATTTTGCAAGTGTGAAAGATTCGATGGTGGTGATATTTTTTAAGATATGACTTGATAGATAGAATCATAGGATGAGGAAAATTCGAGTTGGAGATCATGGGTGGAAGGATTAGAACACTCCTTAGTGTTCTACACATCCTAGGATTAGCCAAAAGAATTATTTATGTAAGAAAGATGAGAAATGCATGTGTAAAAATAGTGTTTTAAAAGGATACTTACAGGATAGTTCGAGGAGCAATGGTTTTTTTGATGGGATTTCGGATTGGAACTCTATATAAGATGTTGAGAAGAAAAATTAGTGATAAGTGTAATATTTCTTGTGTTCCTAAGAGTGGGTTATAAGAGAGAAAATCTCTTGTAGATTTTAGAGAGAAAATATTATGCTAGGGAATTAACGATTGGGACATATCGAAGACAAGGGCCTTCAATTGCTATAAAATAAAGGTATGGTTAAAGGTAGGTATAATTGATCTCTAGATTTTTGTTTCTTGAACATTTTTTATATGGGAAGTGGATTTTGGTAACATTCTCCTCTGGATCTACAAGGTGAAAATGAATATTATAATTGGTACACAATGACGACTTTGAACTTGTGGCAGTTTCATCATTGGGTAAATATGTGTACTATGTCTCATTTATAAATGAATTCTTGAAGAATACATGGATTTATTTCCTTAGGAAGAAATCTAAAGTCTTTGAAAGGCTCCAAGAGTTTAAGGATCTTGTGAAAAATTAGACAAATAATAAAATAAAGGTGCTAAAGACAAGTAACAATGGATAATTTTGCAGGAATGAATTTGAATAATTTTATAATAAGTGAGGTATTGTAATATAGAAGTCTACTCCATAGACACCTAAGTAGAATGGAATTTCAAAAAGGATAAGCATGACAATGATGGAAAAAGTAAGGGGCGTGCTTAATGGTGTTGAGTTAGGATAGTAATTATGGGAAAAGGCAGTGGACATTGCATGTTATCTAGTAAATATATCACCCTCATCAACGTTGGATGATAAGACTCCACATGAGATAAGGACTAGTAAGAAAACTTATCTTAAGCATCCTAGAGTATTTGGATGTGATGTTTATGTAGATGTTCTAAAAGAGAAAAGGATTAAGATAGATAAGAAATTTTAAAAGTGCGTCTTTATTGAATATAAAGATGGTTTGAAAAGTTATAAGCTTCGAAACCTAGAAATTATGAAGCTTGTGGATAGTCGAGATGTGGTATTTAGAGAAGTCAAAGAGATTGTCACACAAGAAGTCCTACCAAGGTATAAAAAACTAGAAAAGAGAGTGTTGAAATTAAAGAATGATGAATTAGAAGTATCTACAGAAGAAAATGAATAAAAAGAAGAAGAACCAGTACAGACTTCAGCATTAATGAGATTGATTTGGGAAAGAAGGTAGCTAGAAAGGTATACTCCACCAAATTTTTATTCAAATTTTTATTTAATTATTAATAATGATAATCCTATAAATGTTAGGGTGGTAGTGGGTTAAAAACATGGAAAAGTATGGACAAATTCCATGGTTGAAGAAAGGGCATCCTTGGACAAGATTGAGGCTTGGGATATAGTGCATTTTCTAGTTGGAAGAAAACATATTGGAAACAAATGGGTGTTTAATATGAATTTGAATACAGAAGGTGGAGTGGAGAAATATAAAGCTTGATTAATAGCAAACTTAGGTTATTCCTAGGTAAAGGGAATTGAATTTGCCAATATTTTTTCTCTTTTTCCAAAGTTAACTTCTATTACATTTATTTTATCTGTTGATGCTACTTTTGATCTTGAAGTACAAAAAATGCACATGAAGACAACATTCCTACATGAGGATCTGGAAGAAACAATCTACATGAAGGATCTTGAAGAATTTTTTGTGAAAGGAAAGAAGGAACTAATAAAAAGGATAAAAAGTATCTATATGGGTTAAAGTAATCACCAAGGATGTTCTGGTATCAAAAAATTTATACTTATATATTGGGACTTGGCCTCACAAGGAGCAAAGTAGATCACTAGGTATATTTCAAATTAATTGGTGATCATGTTATTTATTTAGTCTTGCATGTGGATGATATGTTGCTAATAGGAAATGACAAAGAAATCATCTAGGAAGTGAAAACTTTGTGGAAATTTATTAATACTGATGTATCCTCCTTATCTAAAAATATTTACCTTCTTGCTAAATACATAATCATTCCACTGTTAAACTTGCAAAAATTTTAAACTCAATTGCAAACACATGTGAATAAATTCAATCGCACATAACACAGTTGTTTAATGGGAAAGCTTAAAGATAGAAACCCCAACTATCATATATTATGTATATCAATGGAATCACGTAATAATCTCATACAAAGCTTAGTGCATCAAGCTCTCAGTACAATCAACAATCATTACACATTGTCATGCAGAAATTTTCATATCTATGCACCAATTTCTTGCCTCCTGATAGCCTGCCTCCGCTGTGCAATCCCTGCTGAAGAAGACCCCAGAATGAATTCAAATTTGCCTTGCCTTGACTGCGCAATCCTTATTGGTAACTCCAATGTGTGTTAGATGCATTGAATGCATCACTATAGTCACAACGGATAGTCCATCTCACCCTTTCACCTATCTCTCCACTGGGTCTCCACTGGAACTGACATGCACTGTAGTTAACTGATGTATCTATTCAGTTGTTAGTGAGTTATTAGTTGTGAATTAATTAACTAGTTAATTCACTTAAATCTCACTAGTGTATCTTTCAGTTAGTCTAGATACAACTAGCTCAACTGAGTTTAACTCACTTAACTAAGTTAAACTAAATAATAACTCCATAAACTACTCTTCCAACTCTGTCATAACTTTTCCACTTCAGTTATAACTGAGTCATCCATGCATGAGCCACAAATAACCCTAGGAATTGCGTAATTACTTCAGCCCACTTATTTTCCAAATCTGTTCACTGAAATAAAGTGCTCCAAAAGAATAAGTTGATGTTTATTGTCAGATTACTATTAAGGGTTAATAATAATCAACATGCACCTATTTTTAGATCAACGATCTATAAATAGACTTCGCAATATTCTAAAAATATAATTTCATCTATTTTCCACATTTGACCAACCATCTACAAATAGAATCCTGCAACTTATAGAATATGCTCACCATGTCTAAAAATAGATATCCACCTAAAAATCGCCTGCAGGCCCCACATAGTGAAGGTGATTACTTTTCACTAAGCTCATCATCTTATTGAATCTCAACAAACTTGACTTTCCTCTAAATTTTACATGAAGGACCTTAGTGTTGGAAATTTTATCCTTGACATGCAAAATTAAAAGAGATCGGGAAAACATGAAACTCTAAGTAATTCAAATTAAGTATGTAGAGATAATATTGGAGAGGTTTAATATGAGGGAGTGTAAAATAGTAAAGGTGCTTATTCTTGTAGGTGTAAATTAGTCTACAAATCAATGTCCTAAAACAAATAAGAGGAAGAGGACTTTCTCATGTTCCATATGCCAGTGTGTTTTTAGAAATATTCTACAACTCCCAACTCTACAAAATGTTGTTAAGCCCCATGAAGTATGTGCTTTTATGGAAGCTTAAACATTCTAAAATAGCTTCCTACAAATTCAGTAGGCTCTACTATAATTGAGGTAAGCTCAGTAAAATATCCATACAAAGAATTTATATGCCTATTTACAAGAATTAGTGGTCAGGACTCCAAGGTGTATGCTCTTAAATATGTCATCCATGTTTTTCACTATTTGATGCATGAAGAATTCATTTTTTACTGGGCTTGTGTCATCTTAAATTCCTACCAATTGTGAAATTTTCAAAAACCAAATAGGTTCTTTATGACCTCTTATTTGGTCTATGCTTTAGTTTGCTATTATATATTTATGAATTTTCCGTATGCACAAAATGTCAACTTTCGTGAGGACCTTGTTCAGTTTTGGTACTCAATATCGTAGAAGCACAAGGCTCCTTTTCATTTTTACCAACTCCAAAAATAATTTCTCATAGAATTCAGGAAGATGATTGATAGTCCTATAACATACATATTTCCTCAAGAAGCTAAAACATTTATTCTTTAGAGAGGTGTTTTTTACTACTACGACAAATTCTTATATATGAGTTCATTTGGGTTTAAGGGGAAGCCACACCACTACTATGTATTTGATAAGTTATTCACAGTATAATTTTGTCAATAGTATAAGATTTGAGCCAATTTATTCAATAAAAAGACAAAAAAATAGTTTACTGCAACACAAACTATATCTCACTTAGATGAAACTACCTTTGATTTTGATTCATCCAAAATGAGGCAAGTCCAAGTGCATGAAGGTTTTGACCCATAGGTTATTTTATTTTCCCGCATGTTTTCTATTAGGTATGGTTCATTTTTTAGGAAGCCTCAACAATTGGATGAGGGGGCATAAGATATTTAAAATCCACAAGACGAATATTTTGAATCTGAGGAGTATCCCCTCCATGATGATGTCAATATTCTAGAAAAGCACAAATGGTCAAAAAAAATAAAGAGAACATCCACAAAAAAGTCTATGTTGGTACTCTTCATCATTCACATAGGAGCTCTTCAATTTCTTGAATCCAAAATCAAGTAAAAAATAATTAATAGGAGAGGTGTGGTAGACAATGTTGTTGATGGGGGAAATAAAGATCCTCTATGAAAGAGAACTTGAAATGTTTGCTTCCATTAAAGAAATTTTGAGGTAAAAAATGGGCTTAAAAAAAAAATGTATAAAAAATATCAACTTTATAAGAACCAATAAGATTCAGTATGATGATGTCAACCATGGAGGATGATTCACCATTTTGAAGTAAAAAAAGTAAAAAGAGTAAAAAAAACTACTTTTTTCAACTCATATTTTCAACATCTCCCTATGGTTTTACTCAAATATCGAGTGGGAGCACTCGTTGGATGCATAATTTAATTCCTCATCCAAGGAGTACCCATGTTGCATACTCTTGATAGACCCTACCTCACAAAAATGAGAAATACATGAAAAACATTATTGCAATAACAATTTTTCATGTATTTCTCATTTTTCGTGCATTAGGGACCATCTAAAGTATGAAACATAGGTACTCCTTAAATGAGGAATTAAATTTTTCATTAAAAGAGTGTTCCCGCTCGAAATTTGAGTAAAACCGTAGGGAGGTAAGCTGAAAATGCGAGTTGAAAAAGTAGTTTTTTCTTTTTTCCCTCTAAAATTTGATGATGTAATCTAATCTTTTTTTATTATTTCCAATATTATTTTATAATATTCCTTAGGAGCCCTATTTTAGACCTCAAAATTCCTTTAATGTAGGAATTATAAACAAATAAGAAAGGTAATTGAGAAGGATGTTCAAGATGTCCAAGAATGAGAAATAAATTATAAGAATATGAAAATTGAACTATGACTAGAATTCCATATTAGTAAGAACGAAATGATTGCAAATAGAATCTTTGCTAAGGAACTAATGCATCAAAGCTTTGTTATTTTTGAAGAGGAGTCGATAATATTACATCATGTTGAGTATGAAATGTATTCTAAAAAATTTCAAATGGGGAAAATTAATTTGAAGAATAAGAAGGTCGGTGAAAAATGGAACTCCAAATACATCACAAGGATAAAAACCTTGATAGATTTAGAATACATCAAGGCACAAGAGATTATCTTACATACTCAATTAGTCACAAAAGAGAAAGAGAACATAATTATGAGAAAACGGATAATTGAATTAAAAGTAACTTTATGTCCTAAGCCATTATTTTTTGAACCAATATCTACTGTAAGACTTGCTAAAGAAGTACTTGAATCAAACTTGAGATTGAAGGAAGCTTCAAGTCCACTAATATGAATATTAAAGCACGTTGTAACAAACATTAAAAAATAATTTCTATGATTCTTGAATCCTAGGAATTGGCTAAAAGCTCAATACTTCTACAAGAATTTTATCCTTCAAGGAATTTGTACAAAAGGATATAGAAATCATGAGCATTTTTATAAGGAAGTTGCAACCAATTTCATTTACAAAGTTTTTTATATGAATGATATTTAGATGAAATAAAAAAAATTCAATCTAACGAACAACTCAAACACTTAGAGGCATGTTGGTTGGGAAGGATTAATTCACTTAGACAAATGTTTACTATTTGTGAGAATGTTGTTGGAAAAATACTAAAGTATTTTTCAAATTAATTGTCGTGGAAAAGGGTTTGGAGGGCCCACATATGATAACTGATGTTGTATTTACCTAATATTATATGCAATAATAACTAGATGCACTTAGGACTTGTTGGGATGATAATTTTGATACTATCATTGAATTTTCCCAATAAGAGATTAAAAAATGATTGGTTCAATTTGTTAATAAAAATATGGAAACTCACAAGATTAAAGAAGTAGTTGGTTTATTTTAAAGGCATACCATTTAAAGAATGCTTCATTGGATAGAGAGGGAATGACCCTCTTTAGCATAGTAAGTAAAAATACTCCTTTGATGAGATTTCTCAGAAATTATTCTTAGTAAAGAATCATTTTGAATATCAGGAATTGATTTTTTATTGCATTTCATGTTTCTCTTCCAGGTATTTTCATTTACATGGTCCAAAAGAGCCTAACACCAGCCCATTTGGATTAATACATTTTATTTTTATGAACAAAATTATCTCCTTTAAAATATTTGTATATCTAAGGTTCCAAAGATAATTCCTGGAAGATCATAGTAACTAGAAACCACATGCAATACCATGCAGGAAAAATATATTGATGAAAACATACATGCAACTTGGTACCTGCACTTAGAACGTGATGTATTTGTTGATCCTGATGTCCTCTTAAGCTTTCCTCGTCGTCCTTTTCCTTCTTGCTCCAAATCACCAAGTATGCCACACTCTCCAAGAGTGCTCCAAGAAAAATCAAGTATCCAAGAGTATGAGAGAGAGATAGAATAATGAGAGAGCTCCAAAAATGCACTAACAAAATATTACCAACTGATCCTCATAAGCCTTTTTATTAATGAGGCCTCCATTTTCTTCATTTTCCTCCTCACATGCAACCTGTTACCTTTCACCTTCCTTTTCTCCTATTTTCCATTATTTTCATAAATAAATGTGTCAAATAATGCCTCTTGCCTTTCTAAATCATTTTCCATTTCCTTTACCAATTTCCTTTTCCATATTAACCAAAATTAACACCTACTAGGATGTTTTTCCCAATATTCAGCTTGGAATAAGTGTCCCATCAACCATGGTTATTATTTTTTCCTTTATTAACTTTTATTACATGGAACTTTTAGCAAGGATGTTACAATGATTTCCTAGCTAGTTTGGACATGCAAGGCTTATGCATGTTGGTATTTGGTTCTCTTATTGTTAGTGGCATGGTTTTTTTGAGTTTTGACAGTGGTTTTTAGCCTTACGTTTCCTTTTTCCAGGATGCCATGGTGTGTTGGGATTTTGACCTCGGTTTTGAGCTTTGGAATTTCCATATGGATTTTGAAATCCAGGGCGGAGGGTGTCTCAAGGAAACTTCTCAAATGCGTAGGAATCCCTTGAATAGTTTTAGTCGGATACACGGTAAACCCTGAGGGCGGTGTCTCATTTTAGGGCCTGGTGATCCAGGATTTTGATTGCGGTAAAAACTGAGAGACAGGGAGACAGAAAATTACTCAAGGATATTGATGGATTTTGGATGGAATTCCAAGCTCGATTCAGTTTTGCGATCAGAGCACAAGTTTTGGTGTGATCACGGTATGGTGAGGGTGGAGGTGGTTTAACCTCTGGATTCCCTTGGTTTCTTTTGGATTGGTTTATCCATGATATCCCACATTTATGCTTGGAATATGGCACATGGACGACTCGCTGAAGATAGATTTGGCTCAACCATGTCTGAGCTCAGGTGGTACGTGGAAGTCCCAAACCTGCTTAGTTGTTTCCTATGTTTAATTAAAGCTAAGTTCTCTTGATTTTGTACTTATTAATGTGTGGATTTAATGGTTTTTACCTCACCATTATTTTCATGGCTTTATGTTGGTTATAAGCATGGTTAAATGATTGGTCCATGTCATGGTTATTTCATGTATTTTCTTGTAAATTTTAATGTGATGGATGCAAGAGATAATTGATCTCATATCATTTCAAGGAATAGGGTGGTGATCCTTCTTATAATGTATCTCAAGATTTTTCAATCATTTGTGTTATGTATTGTATCCTATACCTGTATATTTCATTCATACCAAGTGTTTGACAAAATGTTAGTCCTAGTTGGGGGTGTTCAGGCCTAGTCCTAGAGTTAGTTTTTGGTTATTTTACATTGTCGCCATGTGTTTTATGAAATTTGAAAGCTACAGGAAGTTCTGGGCAGTGTCTGGGATTTTGAGCTTAAATTGTCGTAAATCCCATGGACGCAAGCACAAGTATGGGTAAAAAAATCCCTGGACGTGTGCATGGCTATGTTGTGGGAGTTTCTAGAGACTCACAAATGCATCCTTGCCCATATCAAGGGAGCATACGAGGGTTTTCATAAGTAAAAGTCAGTGATACCCAGGGACAAGTCAATTTGATGACTGGGATAGCCTCTGGGGGTCTTGTAGTAGGTGCAGGGATTTTGTGTTATGATTTCTCTATATATATTGCACTTCCTTAAAGTCACCAAGGAGGTTGAGTATACTCTTAATTGTCTTAAACTCATGTTTACCCTAGTTGGCCAGTTACTTTGGTAGATGTGACAGGAGGTGTACGTTACAGACTAGATCAAAATACGAAAAATATTGAAATCCACCTATGCCTCCCTCTAGATCTCGGTTGCTCACTAGGGAGAAAAAAAGAGCCAATTGTTGTAAAAAATCAAACTCTCCCAAGGTCGGTTGATAAATCCTACTCACTCTACTGTTGCTTCTTTTATCTTTGATTTTCTAATGTTTTCAGTATGTTAGCTCAAGTAGGCCATAGGATTTATAGATTCTATGTTGTAATTTTGAATTCTAAAAATAGTGTCAAGTTTCGGATGCTCAAAAATTTTTAGTTCTACCATTGGTTTGGTTTCCCTAGTGGTAGACCAAGGAAAACTAGTCCTCATGTCTTGTTATGTTTCTAATGAAATGAACCACTGTTACTTACAACAAAAAGGAAAAAAATTCACTACATTTTAAACCGCAAGAGAAGCTTTTGCACCTATCAAAGATCAATCCTAGGATATTTTGGAGGAAAATTTTGACTCATAAAACTAAATAAAATAATATGAATCCTTTGAAGGAATGAAACTCCTACTTCAAAAATTTTTATGAATCCCCTATTATTCTGGAAAAAATTCCAAATTATCCTATAGAATATGAAGTGTTATCTATAGATCAAGACATAAAGTATTGGGTTAGGTGACTCACAAAATGGAAATCGAAGGACATTCAAGGTTACTAATTTGAAACCTTGAAAATTGGAGGGCCTATTCTCATCCTTCATGTACACAAGGTCTTCAATTTAGAAGTCAAGAAAGGCTTCCCTAAATCCTAGATTCAAAACCTCATTGGTCCCATTTTAAAAAGTGGGGATAAAAGTAATCCCTCTAATTATAGGACCATTATGATTAGCCCCATCGTAGCCAACCTTTATGGAAGTATTTTGTAAAAATTGTCAAGCATATGGCTTAAAATCCACGGAAAAAGAGCCAAAAGGAAAAGATGGATTAGGGAATATCATTCAACTATGGACCATCTTGTTGCATTTATGATCATTGTGAAAGAGTTCTAAAATAATAAAAACCAATTTTCTTTGTCGTTTCATTGATTTTAGAAAAGTTTTTTATGTTGTTCCCACTACTAACCTTTGGAATAGGTTAGAAGAGCTAAAAATTCCTTATGAGTTGATATTTTTGGACATAAGGCTATAACAAAATGTTATTGTGAAGTTTAGGAATATTAAGGGTGGTTGGAAGAAATTACTTGTAATATAGGAGTAAAAAAAGGTTGTCCCCTACGCCCTACCCTCTTTGGAATTTACTTGAAAAGTTAGAATGTTGGTTGGAAGAAATTGGTCGTGTTGGCTTGAATATCATTGGTATAGGCATACTCCTTCTTCTTTATGTTGATGATATTTTTCTCATGCACCAAATCCCTCTAACCTAAATAATCATCTAAGAATTGTCAAGGACTTCCACTCTAGTATGGATATGATTGTGAACATGGATAGAAAAAAGGTTATGATAATCAAAACCACATGAGATCACATATAGCACTTTCATATATGGCAATAATAGTTTGGATGAAGTGTCTTCATACAAATATCTTATAATTGATATTCATCATAAATTTAAACTGGAACTGTAGTATTGAAATACATGGAAAGGGAGGGTGGAAAACTTATTATGAGCTCGAAAATAAGTGAAAATTAGCAGGCCGTCAAATATGGGATATGAAAAATCCCATGTTTGATACTCTCATGCCCCTATTATCTTATAGAGATATGATGTCTAAGGATGCAATATCTCTGAAAATTTTTGGGGAGGGATAGAGAAAATCCAAAAGAATTTTATAACTTTTACTCTTAATATTAAAACCAATATACTCTATTATATCATTATCATACAAGTGAGCATCTCTCCCATTAAGTGCATGACCATGGTTAGGTACTTAATGTACAATAACAAGATAAACTACCTGGATGACAATAGGCTCTGAAATTCTAACTCTAGCCATAACCACTAGTTTTTCAAGTAAGAGTGGCATCAAGACTTTATGTCTTAGCTAAATTATTGAGAATATAAGAAGACAGCATCTTGGAGGTTACTGACAGTATTAAAATATTATTGCATCTAAATTTAAAAGAGAATTTTTGGTATAATAAAGAATTAGAAAATAAAAGGAAGCTAAGATACTACAAGGAGGTGGTCAATGTTAATCTAGATGATCAAAAGTATCTTTCAATTTTGATTAGCACAAAGAAGAAAAAAAAATTGCTAAAATAAACCAACTCCCATGAGCTACATAGTGAAATAGATATTATACAATTTCCAAAACATCATGGGATGCAAACAGTTATCAATTTTGTGACATTAAGAGGGTTGAAAAAGAAAGACGCTTTCTCCTAGTTCCTTACATACACCCAAATTAGAATTTAATTTCAAAATAATTATTACAATATTGACCTTCCTAACCTTCCAAGTCATCAAAATTATGACAATCTTGGAATGCTTCTCTTACTACTTTTTGAGCATAGAAATAAGATTCTAATGGAATCTTACCTTTTTAAGATCCAATGGAATAATTATGGTCTCAATAGATCATCATCATTATATATGCATATACATGTACAGATAGATCACACACACACACACACACACATACACACAGTATAATTTTAATCAATTAATTATTATTTTTCAACTATATTTTTTATATACCAGCTTATAATCCAGAAAATCATAACATGGGGTATTTCAACCATGAAAAGCACCTGAAGGATCACATGAAACTTGGGCCACACCAACCCTTAATGTGCCCAGATTCTAGGCGTTTCCGATTGACTACCTTGGAGTTTTGAACCTGGATTTCCATGCAAAAAAAAACCCTTTGAAACCAATCATGCTAACCAGATTTGACATAACAAGAGTAATAAGTATTATTATATTAAATGTTCACATACAAAATTAAAAAATAATTTTTTTTTTTTTTGTAAATTAAAATTTCTATTAATTCATGTCAAATATACATTGTAATTAGCTAGGACACAAAAATATTTTGGCCTCATTCCTACCAAACTTCTTGATGAGAAGATAATAGAAGAAACAAATTATTAGTAGCAACAACAAAATAAGAGACCACATACAGATAGCCTAAAAATACCAGAAAATCCCAAGAAATAGAATACATTCGACTTTCATTTCCAACTTAAGAAGTTTCCTTGGGTTGGGTTGTCTGGGCCGTTGCCTAATGGCGAAGGAGGAAAAAAATCCTTGTGAATGAGTCCCTCCATATGTTTTACCCTACCTTCTAGTTGGTCTAGCCTCTCATGATTTATTTTTTGGCCGCAACACAAAGCTACCAACCGATCCATCATGTGCCACTAATTATGCTAAATATCATTCATAAAACCAATAATTTAATTCCTATCCTCATGTTAGTCTCGTTTGAGTTGTTTCAGGAGCACAGTGACCTACTGAAGTCAGTTTTCCAGAGAACCAAACAAAGGGGGAAATTCTATTCTTCCCAGAGATTGAACAACTTGTTTATCCAATTCTTCACCTAAAACATGAATCTCCACTTGATGTTATACTCCATGGCCCTGTGACCCTAAACCTCTACGCGTGCTCCATGGCCACCTTTAACTATTATATCTATGAACTGTTCGAGAAGCATCAATTTCTGCTTGCCCCAAGAAGTGTCTTTGACACGCCTCATTAAACCACATGATGTGTGGGTAGGGAAGCTAATGCCTTGCCCTACCGTCCATTAGCCTCCATTGCCGCCCCCATTAGGGATTCTTATATTAAATCTATGGAGTTATTTACATATATTTTGAAACACATTCTTTTCTTATGTTGTAATTAGAAATTATGTTACAATAAATAATTAAAAGATAAGAGAAAATTAAGATATTATAAAAATTTGATTAACACTAATTTAAAATATCAAAATTATTTTGTATTTTCATTAGCATTAAGATAAAAATCAACATTGTTAAAACAAAAATCAATTCTCACTAGCTCCTTTATAATGAAATATGGGGTTGGAAAATTTTTAAAATTCAATGAACCCAAATAATTTTTCATATTTGTTATACTTAAAGGGTTAAAGGTGAAAAAATACTTTGGAAAAAGAAGAAGAATATTGTTGTAAACATACATTAAATCTCGATTTCAAAATACTATTTTAATATCAATATTCACATTTTAGCCCATCAAAATTATGATAGTTCAGGAATATTTTTTTCAAACACAAAGATTCAATTATAAACCAAACCAAGTAATTCCTATTTTTTTTAAGGTTCAATAAACTACAGTTAGTTATAATGAGTGTTGATAACCATCAACCCAACCAAGTAATTCCTAAGTTTTTTTAAAGGTTCAATAAACTACAGTTAGTTTTAATGAGTGTTAATAACCATCAACATAACTCAATCTCAGTGGTCAACCAACACTAAGGGTACACATCACTAATTCACTTCCTCCTATTCACCAATGCTAATTAAAAAAATACCATGCTACTTGAAATAAACCATACTATTATGAATTATAAGGTGGTAAACTTTCACTATAGCCATATACCTTTGAGTTTCGAGCCATTCCTCTATCTTTATATATGAAAAAGACAATCTCCATGATTTTAAATATACTTCTTAAGTTATTTATAATAAGTTACATATTTGTATGTGTCAATCAGTGTTATCTCAAGTGGTTGAGAAAAATTATTGTTATTCTATCCACACAAGTTCAAATCCCTCAAATCCCTATTAATGACATGTTGACAATATTATTGTAATGTACTAGCAACCCTTGTGTTGAGAGGGAGGCTGTAATATCCCCAACCATTTAACTGGTTGGACCAAATCATAATAGTAATAGACTAATAAATAAAGTGACATTGGCCCATGAATTTAATCTTTTCTTCATTGATATTCTGAGAGCTCAGAGGATTTTTCAAGTGAGGATTTTTAGGTAAGATCCTCGAGCTTCCTTTGGTGAGATTCTCGAATCTCACCCTAGTAAACAAACCCAACTTCAGTGGTTTCTATAATCACCCTAGCTGGTCGCATTCATTTCATATTTGTTTTGAAAAGGGGTTTTCATCTATTTTTACTTTATAGTTTATGAGTGTGGATCTGAGATCTACCCTACTAGTTTTATTATAATTATTTGCATTTCTAGATTGGCAAAGGAAGGAAGAAAGCACAGATCTATTGTAGCAAGCTATTGCAGCACTACCACAACACTATGTCAAGGGTTATTAATTGGCATTATTATGTAACTGACCCATCTACATTGTGGTCAAACTGCTTGAATTACATGGGCTAAATTCCTTAATAAATGATATTTGGTGGATTTCCTTGGGGCTTGTTTAAATATGGTGATTTGAACTTAATTATGTGTGATGGAGTCTTATGTGTATATGTTATCACCAGGATTTTTTATAATAATCATATTACTTTGCTATTATATTTTTACTACTATTATAGCAGTGGCATTATATATTACTTAAAGGAAATTAAGGAGGCCCATTTAAACATAAATACTTATACCTAATAATGCACGTCAATTGGTTAAGCAAAATTATTGTTATTCTATCCACACAAGTTCAAATCCTTAAAATCCCTATTAATGACATGTTGACAATATTATTGTAATGTAATAGCAACCCTTGTTTTGAGAGAGAGGCCCATTTAAACATAAATACACATATCTCATAATGCATCACATTAATTCTAGCATCCACCTTATAATTATTATAACTAATTAAATTCAATATCAATTTTTTTTCTACAATTAACAACATTTATGGATATAATTGGAAAAAATACATATAGAGATATATATATATTTTTACATGGAGTTGTCTTTTGATCTACGAACCGGGAGCTGATGTGACATCTCCCGATCGCCCAGCTCCAGCGACCTCCCCTCCCTCCGCCACGATGTGGACCCCGCGCGACCGAACAGCGACGGAGACCGAAAATGCTTGGGACAGCGCCGTTAGCGGACCCCACCAGCTCTCACCTCCTCCGCCACTCCTCCCGCGAGCACCCCTCCTCCGCCACCCGCCACCCCCACAACCCCCAGCCACCTCCCTGAATTTAATGTTGCATTTTCATCACCCGTGCATTTTCATAATTAGTTTTCATTGTGCTCGGGGTTTTCATTGTCAATTTGCATCGTTGCGCCAGGGTTTCCAGGGAGCAGTGGAATCGGTTATTCGGAGCAGAGCAACTACATTGCCTCCTGGTAATTATCAGAGAATTTAACATGTGTTGATGTTTTTGCTGGATTAATTATCGTCTATGCATGTTTTTGCATTGCTGTGACTTGTTGTTTGTTTATGTTTTTGCATTCAACCTTTCATGATTGAAACCAGATTGAAAGAAAATTACAGTATGGATTTCAAACCAGAGAGATGGTTCAATAACGTCGTTTTTCCAAAATTCGTTGTCTTCAATGGAGGTCCTCGCGTGTGCTTAGGAAAATATTTTGCTTATTTAAATGCCAGGATCCTGAGTGTATTTCAATTTCAACAAGTGTTTAAAAACTAAAACACCCTCTTTCATCTTTCTTGAAAATAAATAGTTGTTTAAATCAAAGAACATGCCTTTATTGAGAGTTTCATACATCTCTTAAAAAAAATAACAAACTTTAGAGTTTCATACATCTCTTAAAAATAATAACAAACTTTTAAAATAAAGGACATGCCTGCCATTTTTAGGACTTTCATACATCTCTCGTAGCCTTGACCAAACTATGAATGTAACCTCTGCCTCTTGGATTTTTGGGAGCATATGCCCATAAGGAAAGCTCTGTTAAAGCTCTATTAATGTCAATGATTCTCTTTTATCATCATCAATATTTCTCCTATTATTAGTGATTCCCCTCAGTGTTTAATGGAAGATGGCCATCTCTTCTCTTTAGCAGTGATTTACTTAACAATAAATTGTGATAGAAGATGATAATCATAGGCTGCTATACATTTAAATGGTGACCATTCAACTTTTGACTAGAATCCAATAGTATATGTGGTTTTGCTAACAACTGTATTAGAAGATGGACCTTCAATTAATAATATAATTTGCAGATGAGGAGCCCCAGAGCCTATTAATGCTATAAAACAACGAAGTATAAAGAGAATTTGTATATCTGTTTAATCTGGAATGGCAGGGTATAATCTCATTCTTAATAATTTCATATAATTTTATAGAATAATTTGCTACTTGAAAGCCAAGCAGGCTATAGCCTATAATATCTAGAGGAAATTGTGTGCTATTACTAATTTTTTTCGTGAAAAAGTTCTTAGAAATCGGAGATTGTCACAATCGCATCTAGGGTTTCCTTGAATGCAACCAATGGAAATCCTGCAGATGCTAGAGTACATGTACTCCTAATGAAGAGGGGCTTTACTGGAATAAAACACATTAATTCTCAGGAATCTTCACCTTGAAATTAGTTGATTAAATTGAGTGATATAACCCACTTACCTAAATTGTGTATTATTATTTACTGTTATGTCATATATGAATGTCAAATATATATTTTAGAGGTTGTCTGGTCAAAGAAGAAAGATGAGATGAAGATGCAATTATGATGGGATAAAGGTCCAAGCATGGAAGGACTGGGATCATCTCTATCTGTAATGTGCATCGAGATCATAGAATCTTGATGGAACTTTGAAGTTTTCATTCAATTGCTTGTATCTTCAATATTACTTGCACTGTTTGTGTTTGCTAATTAATCTTTCCTTATTGGAAGTTCTGTCTCTATTTGTGTATGTTGTATATGCTAGTGCTTCTGTTGGGTAGACAATTTTTACATGGAACAATTTAAAAAAAGAGGATATTATGGATCAGGCATGTGTCCGATTTTCAGAGGGAAAATTGATAACACCAACCATTTATTACTGACATGCACACATGCCAGAAAGGAGGTATATGAGGGATGTAGGGAAGTACTGAAATCCATATCGGTAGGGAACCATCATTCTCTCAGTGTATGTTTTGAGGTATGGTATAGCCAGCATAAACAAAAGGAAAAATTATCTTCCCTTCATTATAATCTGGATAATATGGAAGAGCATAAATGCTCTTATTTTTTACCAAAGGTGAGGGAAGGTAAGGGAAAATATCATAAGGTCCATCACTCACTACAATGAAATTGGAAAAGATCTAAGGGTTTCTAGACGCAGGACATGAAAATACAAGGAACTGTGGTAATCTTTTCTAGTCGGCTACTTTGATGGAGAAAGCAGAAGGAAGTCTTGTGGATGTGGTGCAGTAATTTATATGGAACAAGATAGATATTTTTATTTCTGGTGAGAGAGGGAGGACAGGGTTCAAATAATAAAGTAGAAATTATTGCTTAAAGGGGTGTTTTGAGGCCAAATGGCTTAAGATAAAAAAGGTTAAAATCTTTGGGAATGCTAAAAGAATCATAGACTGGGTCAAAGAATACACCAATTTTGACCCTCCAATTCTAAGGAACTGGATGAAAAGCATCAGATTGTTAGTTAGCAAATTCCAGGACATTCATTTCCAACACATCTACCAAGAACAGAATTGGATGGCGAATATACTATAGAAGAGAAGGATAGCAAAAGAAAGACTAAAGTTCTTCTTCAGCAAATTTGGAAAAGGAAAAAGAGGACAATAAACTACTCTTAAAAAATGAAGCAAGCTCAGCAGTCAATGGTTGACAGCAACATATTTTTTTGAGTGAAAGTAACGGAACTGGGTAAAAACAATTAAAAAATAGAAAGACACAAATAGTTTTTAGTTTTTGTAAAATGGACATTTTGTGAAATGTGAAGGATGGAAATATTGTGCTAATGTAGGATTAGCGGTTTTTTTTTGGTGATCTATAGGATAAATGGGAAAAGGGATGTTACAGGGTAGAAAATAGATGGAAGAAGCAGAACTCTCAGATAAATTAAAAAGACATTGTACTTAATCTTTTTATTAATGAAAGGATGAAGCTTTTTTTTTCTGTGCTTCTGTGCAGTTTTCTGTTTTCTTTTTTGTTGTTAGATGCTAAGTTTTGGCTGGCCGACTTGTTTTCCCAGCGTTTCTGTTTCCCACTGTGGTTGTGATTCATTAAAATTACAATGGAATAAGTTGTTCGGACTGCTTTTTTGTTTTGTTTTAAATAGAATCCTCCTACCATCGCCCTGCACCTTCATTTACAGTAGGTTATATATATATATATATATATATATATATATATATATATAATCCTCCTACCATCGCCTTGCACCTTCATTTACAGTAGGTTATATATATATATATATATATTCAAGGTTTTCCAAGTGAATCATGTAAGAGTAGTCCTAAACATTCTTATAAATCTAGTCAAAGACAATGTCCATGAAATTCTCCCAAAATCAGTCCAAGACAGTCACCACCTAACATCATGGCTAGTGTTCAAAATCAAAGAAGGCATCGGTTAACATTAGGTAGTTTTTCACTACCAATCCAATCTCATGATCTACCTAAGAATATAGAGAATTTTTTTCAAAAATTCAATCCAGAAAATCATGAAATTCTAGAAATTTGAATTTGTAAAACTCCAATCTTCACATCTTTCAAATTTTAGCAAACTGTGCTGCTTCTGCAAGGATTTTGAGGGGGTTGTTTTCGGCCACTGCGCTCCTCCCTCTTTTACGCTTTTTCTGAACTGTTTGCAATTTTTTTTCACTTTCTACTGGAAGCTCGTCAATAATCACATTTGGTTCCTTCAGTTTGGGATTTAACTTGGCTTTCAACCCCATCCTCAATTTTTTTGTAGGCCTTGTTTGTGGCCTCTTACAGTATTCTGTTGCATGTTGAATTTCCGCAATTGTTTCATTTTTGTTGTTCTCTTCGACTTTTGTTTGTTGTCGTGTACGCCTCCTGTTAGGGTTGTCAGTGGCTTTTGCCGCAGCTTGATGACTACTCTTGGCCTGTGTAGGTAAATCCCTTTCCTTCCTATGTTTTCTAGGAAGTGGTTGTGGAATTACCCTCTCACTTGACTGTTGTGCTTGCTTCTTTAAAGCATCAAGGTATAGGATCTAAATGAGGCCATGGTGGTAGACATCATGGGGATATAAAATCTTCCTTTTTCTTGCACAAGCAACCATTTTTATTAAGCTTTGATGCAAGAAATAAGGGAGATTCATCTTATTGAACCCGGCCATGTGTACCAAAAATCTCATGTGATAAAGGTAGACCTTAGAAAAACACCCATCACATGTTAAATAAAGTTGAGTCTACCGCATTGGTTTTTCCCACTCTGGTTTTAAAATGCGAGAGTGGACCCCAACACTCCAGCAAGGGTCATGACAATTGTCTTTTAGGAAGAAATTCAGGTTTACACCCTGTACTGGTTTCCTTTTGAACCACCTTTCTCCCTCAGCTGCTATGTTTTTTGCTTTTGCAATGCTTTCCTCTATTATAGGAAACAATAGCCCCTCAACCTTCGTGTTGTTACCATCAAAAGTATCAACGAAATTAGAAGAATATTTCATTTTATACCCATTGAACAACTTAATGATGGGCAACCAGCCTGCTTCGCTGAAATATGGAAATTCATCAGCACCATATATTTCGAATGCACAAGCTCCATCCAGCTCATAACGATATAGGTGCCCACTCTTGCCCATCTGTCACAAAAACATGAGTAGTTATCAGAAATATAGTTTAACTAATGTAACAAGACAGTCATAATGTGCATTAACTCTACCTGATGATGTTACATTCCAAACAAACAAACTAAAACAAATAAACACCTCGTGAGCATATATAATTGTGCTATAAGCATGGTTATAGAATAATTATAGGTTATTGATCCAAATAGTAATTTTTTATTATAAAATACCAGTGCAATGATAGTTTTCGCAATTTACAAATGCATATCAAATTCCTTTCAAAAGGGGCACTCTAGGGAGTTATATGACTTCTACTACAGGCCTCACAAGGAGGAGGTGGTTAAAATAAGCATGATTATATGGCAGATCTTAGTCATGGCAGATTTATAAAAAACTTAAAAGTTCCAAAATGTTGGAATTTTTTTCCTGTAGGAGCTGGAAAATGATTTTCCAACGCCTACAGGAAAATTTTTGAAAATGTATTGCATCATTACTATCTCCAAAATCAGTGCACTTTACTAATGATCACATTGTGAGAAATTTTCAAATTCAACCCATTTTGTTTGTTGTCTACTGGGTTATAGTTAAAAGGCATGGATGGTGGCATTTCAAGTTGTCTGTCAACGTTGTAATCCCCTAGAGGCATGTGCAGAGTGTCACCCTTCATTAATTTTTGGGTTGGTTTGTTTGAAAAAGTAGGTTGGTTTGTGGCTGGCTCCTAATGGACCAATCACTTTCAAGAAAATGAAAATCCTGGGTTGGTTTGTCTGCAAAAGAAGACTAGTTTGTGGCTAGCTCCTAATGGACCAATCACTTTCAAGAAAATGAAAATCCTGTTGTACCAAGAGTTGAGTCAACGGATTTCATTCATTTCAATGTCTAGAGATCTATGTGAACACTTCTCATTAGGTTTCCTTGGGTTAGGCTAGAGGCTTCAAGGGAGAAGTGTAGGGACATGGTTCCCTGGTGTGAGGCCTATATGGTACTTTGAGACTCTTCAAAGTAATTGGAAATCATAGATTCAACTAAATCAAACCATAAACAAGTCAAGCTACAGGGATCTATCCCTGCAAAATTTGTCTCTGCTTCCACTATATCATATAAATCTTAACTTTGATAGGGCATCAAAGGGAAACTTAGGACTGTCAAGTGCAGGAAGGATATTTAGGGGATAGGATAGAAAATATAGCTTCGATGTTTGTAAAACAATTAGGTCGCAACTCAAATAATGGGGTTGAACAACAAGTCTTATCAGAGGATATAAAATAGTGAACCAAAATCGCTTTTCCAACTTGGTCGTCATAGGAAACCCTTAACTTCTCATAATAACTATGGAAAAAATCATTTATGGTTTTATCCCAAAAAAAACATATCAAGTAAATGAGTCAAAATGGGTCTATGAAAGTAGAATTGACATAGAAAATATAGGTCATAATCCCCTCCCATATAAAAGCAACAGGTAACTCTTTGTTATATTGGTTGGCCAATGAAGGGGTGTCCAAAAGAAATACGCTTAATGTATGGATAGGGCTAGAAGCATTCCCATCCCTACTTTGAAAAAATTACTTATACTTTAGAAATAAGGTGAGGTAAGAAGCACACAACACATGGAGTTAATGGATAGCAATAAGTGTGTGTTGTGGCATGTGGAGAAATTTTAGGAATTCATGGAGATAGAGAGTATAAGGGGTGGAGAGGGGTGGTATAACCTCCCATCACACACCCCTAGCCATGATGATAATTAGTTATGACATAAATGAGTAGGTTTTGTTATAGGTCGTCTGTTGATGCCATTTACCATATCTCAATGTTGATGCCACTTTCTCACATGTTATCTCAACCAAATACATTAATTCAATTGCAATCTACCATAGAAGTTATCAAGAGCTAAAGAAAAGCAGAGCATTAAGACTGCTATCAAAACATTATCAAGGTTAACAAATGTGACCTACAAACTTTTAGACCAAACCTGTCACACCCATGTATTGATATCCAAAACCTTAGAGAATAAATATTCACCTACTTCTGAGAGCTGCTGCAGTTTCCCAAACAAACAAGATGGTGACCAAAAGGGGATGCCCTCAGAAACACAGTATGCAGCTCTTCGTATCAAATGGTGAACAAAGGAACCATCACCAAGAATTCTCACATGTTATCTCAATCAAATACATAATTCAATTGCAATCTACCATAGAAGTTATCAAGAGCTAAACAAAAGCAGAGCATTAAGACTGGTATCAAAACTTTATCAAGGTTAACAAATGTGACCTACAAACTTTTAGACCAGATCTATCACGCCCATGTATTCATATCCAAAACCTTATAGAATAAATATTCACCTGCTTATGAGAGCTTCTGCAGTTTCCCAGACAAACAAGATGGCGACCAAAAGGAGAAGCCCTCAGAAACACAGTATGCAGCTCTTCCTGTCAAATGGTAAACAAAGGAACCATCACCAAGAATTCTCACATGTTATCTCAATCAAATACATTAATTCAATTGCAATCTACATAAGCCATGTGTCTATCTGTTACTTTCCTTATGTCATATAAGAAAATTCATTGCCATATCCAGGAGTTTTACTAGTCGTGTGTGCCTAGGTGTAATGTTTGTGCACAATTTATTTATTTGAAACATAACAGCCTATCCTATCTAGGAAGCATTCGTCTACTCTATTTTATAGCATGAACTTGTGTTTTTTTTAACAGAAATTTTGTTATAATGGTATAAGGGAGTTTTTCAAATTAGGCCCTAGCCCTCATATGCACAGTTATATTAATAAATTAATACCATGACATGAACTACCTTTTAACCAACTTTTGATGAACTTTATCCTAAGTGAAATTTCAGTGGAACTAGAGTCTGTATGTCCAGTTCTCGTATTCAATGAGGCAAGACTGTAAATTTATAGAGTAAATATGAATCTGGTGTGGTCTTTAATGTTCATTTGTCGTCTTCAATGAGATAAGACTGTAAATCTACAGATTAAAATATGGATACGGTGTAGTTGTGGCTCAATTAAGGCAGTATATGTATATAACCGAATTAATAAATATGACTCGGACCATTCTAGAGTAAGGGCCGGAATCTTGAGATGCTTAGATTATACACAAAGATATTTGTTATTGCAATATACAGAGTGCCCTAGATACTGGAATTTTTACCACTGCAGGCTTTAGCTTATAATAGGATCAACAGCTTCATACAAGAGCCCAAAATACAGTTCAAGTTTGTTGCATTGTAGGATCAATTTATCATTGCAAGGCAGACTCATCATTAACTATTCATTAACTATTCTTGAACTTAATCTTAGATACTACTTAATGGAATTTTCCCATCCCTCACCCCACTTTGACCAAGCCAAGTATAAACCATAATGATAACTACTAAGGCATCCTGCTAAATGTGATTTTTTAAGAAAACAACAGGTTAGTGGTTCAAACTTTCCGGGGTATATTATCTATGTATTAACAACTTGTTATTCTTGTACTATTAATTAAAGGAATTACTCCAACTATACTATTAATTGTTCATGTAAGATTATTGGATTTAGGTGAGTGGCCACATTCACTCACTGGTTCATTTTCACTCTATGGCAGAAACAGTGCATTTCTATTCATTTCAAAGGGATTTATGAATCATCGCCCAGAGGAAATGGGGAAGTATATTATCCACTACTTTCTACAACACATGTGAACAATGAAATGGATGGGAACGAGATACAACCGAACAAAGAGAGGCCGACAATAGGATACTTCTAGATAATACAGAGTGTTTTTTAAATTGTTTCATTGCAGATGATTTTTCTAACTGAAACGGTATTGCATTTGGGGTTTTTTTTGCAGCTTAAGAATACAAGAGCCCACTACAAGATTTAGCTTAGAATAGGATCAACACCTTCATACAAGAGCCCAAAATACAGATCAAGTTTGTTGCATTGTAGGATCAATTTATCATTTCAAGGCAGACTCATCATTAACTATTCTTGAACTTATTCTACATAAGCCATTGCAAGGTAGACTATTCATTAACTATTCATCTAATATTCTTGATCAAAACCTTAGAGAATAAATATTTACCTGCTTATGAGAGTTGCTACAGTTTCCTAGACAAAAGGAAAAGCAAACACCGTGAAACGAAAGGAAAAGCAAACACTGTCAAACAGATGTCCTCAGAAACACAATCAAACACCGTCCTCAGAAACACAATATGCAGGGCTTCCTATGAAATGAAAAAGGGAAAATAGCATAAAACATTCACAAAAAAAGAAGTTGCTGAGGCGGTGTTAAACAAAAGGCACTTTGGAGCACGTAGGAGCGGTGTAAGACATTTGTACCTGACTTGGACCTCCATAAGGACCGGTCCCAACCACGTGGATAAAAAGTGATGAAAGTGGTCAAGAACCGGTCAGACCCACATCACATCCTATGAACTGTTATAATTTCAATTTTGGGATTCTAACCTTATACCATCAATAGATCTATGGTTTTCCCCATTGTAATCAACGGGAAAAGGGTTTATAAATTTGTAGGATTATTCGTGATTTTTTTGCACTTGAGGGTGATCGATATGAGAATATGAAGTCCTTGTGATATATGGGTAATGAAATGGATAATGTTCTATTTCTCGTAGTGGGTTACCCATGAAATGGGTAATGTTTGTTAAATGGGTAATGAAATGGGTAAGGTTAGTTAATGAAATGGGTAATGTTCTAGTTCTCATAGTGGGTTACCCATTTCAACCAATTCCAAAAGTGATTATATTTTCTTAATCTATGAATGAAATATATAGGAATGTTGTAAAGTGGATCATGTTAATAAATGGGTGGACATTGTTGTTAATGAAATGGGTAATGTTTGTTAAATGGGTAATGAAATGGGTAAGGTTTGTTAATGAAATGGGTAATGTTCTAGTTCTCATAGTGGCATACCCATTTCAACCAATTCCAAAAGTGATTATATTTTCTTAACCTATGAATGAGATATATAGGAATGTTGTTAAGTGGATCATGTTAATAAATGGGTGGACATTGCTGTTATATGTTTAATTTCATTGTTAATGTCGATTTGGACATTGTTGTTAAATGGGTGGATGCAGACTACTGTGTGTTTAGTTACTATTTGATTAGAATGAAAGATGTGATTTGATTCAATAGCTGAGAGTTAGTTCTATTGACTTGGGTGTGCATATCTCCATTGCACAAATGTTCCAACATTGCTTCTAGTTGGTCTCTGTGGAGACTCTTGTTTACTAATTGTTTAATTTTTTTTTGAGTCATAACATTGTATTTTCTTGATTCGTTAATGTTTTTTATTTACATGTTCAGAAAAGAGTAGAGAGACCAAATAATAGACATATTGTGCATAGTCAAAACTAAAAAAAAAAAAATCAATGTAAATTTGATAGTGTGCATATCTGACTAAATGATTACTACACCATAAATGTGCATATAAAGGAAAGGGTGCATTTTTCATATAGAGAGTGATATGTGCATGTGATTGTTGATGTGCGTCCAATGTTTTGAAATTTTTGATTGGAAAAAGCACTGAGGTCAAATGAAACATTTTGATATTAATTAGTGTTCTGTGCACATGACAAAGAATATTTGTTTGAAGTTGAGGTTGATGGTGTCATATATGAATGGAAGAGAATGATATTATACTGACATATTTTTCAAATGTTTTCAAATCAAGATGTACTACTAAAGAGAATTGATTTTCCAGCACCTTGGAAATTGATTTTCGGGGACTTACAGTAGTACTAGTGCTCCAGCACCTTGGAAATTGATTTTCCAACACCTACGGCAGTACTAGTGCTCCAACACCTTGTAAAAATGATTTTCCAGCACCTTGAAAAATGATTTTCCAGCACCTTGAAAAATGATTTTCCAACACCTACAGCATTAATAGTGCTCTAGCACCTTGGAAAATGATTTTCTAGCACCTACAGCAGTACTAGTGCTCCAGCACCTTGGAAATTGATTTTCCAGCACCTACAACAGTACTAGTGCTCCAGCACCTTGGAAAATGATTTTCCAGTACCTTGGAAATTGATTTTCCAGCACCTACAGTAGTACTAGTGCTCCAGCACATTGGAAAATGATTTTCCAGCACCTTGGAAATTGATTTCCCAGCACCTACAGCAGTACTAGTGCTCCAGCTCCTTGGAAAATGATTTTCCAGCACCTTGGAAATTTATTTCCCAGCACCTACAGCAGTACTAGTGCTCCTGTAGGTGCTAGAAATTGATTTTCCATCACCTTGGAAAATGATTTTCCAGCACCTACAGGAGTACTAGAAATCATTTTCCACTACATCATTTCATGGAGATGAAATTACTATATTTCTTGTATATGTAAAAATCACCTTCTCATCATTTCCAGCTCCCTAATATCTTTTCACATATTCTTGCAGACAGTCATCCAACATGGCAAAGAAATGGAATTCAGTCATGGCTCTTGAGGTCCAAGACCCAAAAGACAAAGTCATTTTTTCTGGTAAAGATTTAGTTTGGACTGAAATCTACAATGAAAACATGAATATTGACCGTGTTGCAAAAATTCCCAAAGAAAGAGTCACTGATTTTATAAAAGGAGAGGAATCGAATCCAGATGCTCCATGTTCTTTCCTACGTAAACAAAGCAAACCCCCAAGTGCAAGAGCCTTACAGTATGAATAGTAAGTATTTTAGAACTACATTGTTTAGATGTTGATATTAAATATGTTTTATATTTACCAGATTTGGTGACATTCATGTAATTTATTTTGCAGTTATCATTGCTCATATGGTCCAGCTGACAAGAGAGAAGAATGGAAAAGCAAAGGAAGGAAGGCATTTTCCAAAAAGATGGGATGTCAATGCCATTTTATTGTAAAGATTATGGTTCAAGATCCCAACATAGCAGTAATAACATACAATCAGTATGATCACGAAGATGGGAAAGGATGGCCTTGCCATGGTAAAGACAGAACTTTAAGTGATGATGTTACTGAGAGAAAGCCAAGACTTTCGAAGGAAATGATTTCTTATTTAGAAAGCTGTTATTTTCTTGAACTTCCAATTGACTCTGTTTGTAAAATACATATAAAGAAATATCTTGACATAGATGCTACATCCAGAGACAGGGATTTCTTCTTACGCAGAAAAGACGTTGTAAACATTTATAATCGTCTAATGAAAGAAAGTTATCAGTTTCATAGCAAAGATGAAATGAGTGTGAATATTTGGTATCAAAGAAACCAGGATGATTTCTTCTTCTACCAGAAGCCCAATGGCGCGGACATCCCTTTTATAGCTAGAATACAAACAAAATGGATGTTGGAAACTATGGTCAAGCTATCCCACAATATTTTGATAGCCATGGACTCAACATTCAGTACAAACAAATATGGGGTGAGTTTTTTTTCCAATGATTGCTTCAATAAAATCATTTATGTTAAAATTAACTTCATTTCATTTAAAATGACAGTATCAGTTGTACATGCCTGCGGTATTTGATGAGCAACAAAGTGGGGTACCAGTTGCCTGGGTGGTGATGTCACGTAATGCATCACAAGATATACAAGTATGGCTGGAGAGCCCCATGCTTAGGTGTTTTCGGACTCGTCCCGATTGGAGGGTCAACGCCTTCATGGTTGATGATGCTATGGCTGAAATCATTGCTTTGAGGTAACATCAATATTCTTATTTGACATTTCGAATTACATTCATTTTAAGAATTTCTAAAAATGAATTAAATGTCGCAGGAGAATCATGAAATGTGAAGTGATTTTGTGTATTTGGCACGTAAGGAGGGCATGGCTCAATAATGTTAATCAGTTGGTTAGCAGCTCAGAGAAAGAAAAATAAATGTTCAATGAACTTGGCCATATCATGAAAGATTGTTGTACTGATGAAGTGGATGATGCAATCAATGCTTTTTTCATCAAATATGCAACTGAGTAGAATTTTTTGGACTATTTATACAAGACGTGGATTGCCAGTGACAAGATTCGTAAGTTTGCATAATATTCCTATTGTGTTGTATGTTTGTCATTTATGTTGGACAACTGATATTTACTAATTGAGTCTTTCCATGTAGGCATGTGGGTTAAAGGCTACAGAGATTTTCCTCATGCAAAACAAGAGACAAATAATGCTGTGGAATCATACCACGGTTACCTGAAGTCAACATTTCTATGTGATAAGCGAAATAAATGCTCTCGTAGAATGGATTGGCTATTCTACACTCTCCTAAAAAAATTTGAGCCATGTTATCGATTCAAGGAAATTTTGAAAAAAGAAGGATATTATAACAACCACAAGAAAGAGATGCATCTTGAATCATCAATGGAAAAGGCTAGAAGAATTCCAAACAGTGATTGCAGGCCTCATGAGAGCATATCTCATGCTTATTGGGTAAGGAGTCAAAGCAAAGAAGATAAGGAATATCCTATCATTTTTCATCGCAGAAATTTTATCACTTGCGATTGTCCATGGTCTATTCGGGGGAACATTTGCAAGCATGCTATAAAGATAGATTGGTTTCATTCCTCCTTGATTGATTTAGACCCTTTATTGGATCGTCATACCACACCCAATCAGTTGAATGTCCCTTTTGAGATAAGTACAGAGGCGCCAAACCTTCGTGCAGATACTATCCCAACCAATATTGAAGATGACAATGTTGAAGAACTTGGTGTGTTGAGAGAGGAGTTGTTTGGTTATCTAGACCTGATTAGAAACAGTCCTCCTTCCACTGTGAGCAAGACAAAACATTTGATTGATCTGGCTGAAAAATTTGTCGATGATGCTAATAATCTTAATATTATGGATCATAACTTCACAGTTGATTTGGGTGCTTATGAGTCATCTTTGAAGAGAAAGAAGAGTTTCCTTAGTCCAAAAAAATAAAATAAAAGGAAAAGGAAGGTCACCTTGAATATTGATTTGAATGTCTCTGCATCCGAAGATGAACCATTTAAGTTTCCACACCTTAATAGGCATGGTCGTCCTCCCTCCAACAATGTTTCCTCTACTGTTCCAATTAAGTTCTATAGGGAGACGATATCAGTATGTTTAGATCAAATTTGTGATCTTCCAAGTTTGTTGCTATGTTTAGATCGCTTTGTCGATTTTTCAAGTTTGTTGCAATGTCTTTGGTCTTTGCTATTTCTTTTAGCTTAATGTAGTGTTGTAACGTTTGTAGAGCCACAACATCCAATCAATGTGATTATAGATGAAGGATGTACACAGACCAACAATCAACCTTTTGATCACATGAGTCAAGGTACATTTGACGAGCTTGTTGATTGATCTACTATGTATTCTGATGCATCTATTATTTGACATGTTATTTTTTTCTCTAATGGAAATTGTGTTGTCATCTTACAAACATAGCTGGTTCGTCGTTGGGCCCCCCTCGACCGGAACAGGATTGGGCCACTGACATCACGGAAATTGGTGAATTTCCATGTTTGTTTGCATTGTCTTCACTCCTAACGATTAGCACTGGTTGTTGTTCATGTTGTTAATGTAGTGCTGGAATGTTTGCAGGGTTGGAGCATCCAATTAATGTGATTTCAGATGAAGGATGTTCACAGACACACTATAACTATTTTTATCAGATGAGTCAAGGTGCTTAGGACGAGACTTTTAATTGATCTTCTTTGTATTCTGATGCATTTATTACTTGTCATATTATTATCTTCTCTGATGAAAAATTCATTGTCATGTTACAGACACAACAACTTATTCAATGGGTCCCCCTCTATCTGAAGATGATTGGGTCACTGACATCACAGAACTTGCAGACAACACAGAAATTGGCTTCAGAAAAAAGTTGTGATAGAAACTGCATCTTTTTGTTTATTGTCCGACATACCGATTCATGGTGGAGTGGCCAGCCTTGGTTACATGTGATTCCTAGTGTGGAGAACTTTTTTGTTAGGGTTATATTGGTTTCCCTAGCTAGGGTTAGGAGACCTTAAAATTATTCCAGCTTCTGATAAGCTGCAATTGTGTACATGTACTTCATTTTTTCTATATAAATGAAAAGAGAACATCAAGAATTCGATGATGCAGTTAATGGATATTTGTTGTTTAATTTTAAATGTTATGTTGGAAAACAGTAAATTTTCTTGATAGTACTGTAATACATAGGCACATTTTCATTCAGTAGCAGAATTGGCGTGTTTTCTGCAAATACCTCGAACTGTTTTGTGATTTCAAATTTCACTGCAACATTTTTATCTCCATCCTTTGGTGAAATGTGTTTGAGGAGAATGAAACATTAGATGGTGGAGAAGATTAATTGAAGATATCAAAGTGGTTTGGGAATTCAAATGCTTGTTTGGCACAATTTTATCTCCATTATCTGATGAAATATGTAAAGAGATTGAGCTGACAATTTTATCTCCAACCTTCAATAATTTACTTCCAGAGATTGGATTGTGGAGAATGTTAATTCAGAACATCACTTTCTTTATTCATATATATACTGCATGAGAAATAGCAATAATTTAATCTTCAACCGATACATTGGATCCATACGCAAATTTGGTCAGTCTTCATCTCGAAATAAAGACAGCACCCACTTGACCATTGTCTATATGCAAATTGTTGTTGTTGTGGATGTTTTAGTTGTTGCTGCTGCTGCAAAGCCATTGAGTTGTAGAAATCCATATTCATGTTCATGTTCATGGATTGTGCAAAAGACAAAGGGGCCACCAACATACCTCTTTAGGTTTTATCCATTACATATAAAATCACTATTAAATCTCTAAGATTATTTTGACACTGCATTCTATTAACCATTATGACTAAGAGGCAGACTAACTAGGATGGCTATGTGACTTATTAGCCACAAATTTCCATGTGACTTTTAAGCAACAACTACAATCTGTTCTGGAAACACTGCGCTCATCATATTCCAGGCATTGATAAGCAAATTTTTGATATGGAGACCACATTCCTGAATGAATACAATGGAACAACTCAAATAGAATAGTGTGGTAGGAAGTCACTGTTTGTCTGGTTAGATTGAGCCTTTGTAGCTTTCTGCAGGCAGATTAGCTTCATGAACAGGTGAGTAGGTGTTGCCCTATTGGAGCCACTCTGTATTGATGTTGTTTGATGCATCAGATTCATTTGCACCTTCACCTCTTGTGTATAAAAATTTGAGCCATTGAATGTTTTCATAACTATTTGTTCCATATATAAAAATAAATATCTACTATATGATTGTTACCTTATACTTTCAGTGCACATGTAGGGACTCAACTCGCTAGGCACTGTCTTAGTAATTAGAACTTTAAGTCCTTATCCATTTCCATGAGAGGTAGTTTTAATTAACTTTTTTCATGATTTTTGAATAGTCCACTTAGCACTCACTGCATCAGGTGATGCTCGCAGGGGTGAAGAAGTGGGATTGAAACTAGTGAACTGAATCACATAGCGTCAATAATCACTTCTGAGGCTTGCACCTGGTAACTAGGACTTCCCGAGAGGTCACCCATCCCAGATCGGCTCTGGCTCAAACACTCTTAACTATGGATTTTTCCCCACAATAAAGTCCACTTAGTTTGCTACCCCATTTGCAAAACCTTAACAAGTATTGTGCCTCATGAACCATTCAATAAGAGCTCCCTTCACTCTTTTTACTTAAGTATTGAGGGGTTTTCGAAGTGCATTATATTAGATATCATGTTTTCAGATTCAGCTACATTACATAAGTCATTCATATATGACCATTTCCATGAGAGATAGTGGTAACTGAATTTTCTCATGATTTTTGAAGTTCATAACCAAATCAGATTAGGAATGGTAGTGGTAGAGGTAGGAATTGCTTCTTAGATCTTCAAGTTTAGCACATTAGTTAGAGTTATTTATTTACAATTGTTGAATGGAGCATGTTAGTGCTCGAATCTACCTTAGGCTGAAATAAGGTAAAACTCAAGGCAACATCAAACCAAGCTCAGCCTCGTAGCTAGTCCTACGAGGACAGGAGAGGGCTCTCTCCGGGTCTATCTCGGCAAAAGGTTTTCAAAGGGGTTGAGATTACTTATAATGGATATTGATTTTAGGCTAGTAAATAGATAGGAAAGTTTGATATAAATTTTTTGGGTTTTTGTTGAAAAAATGGGAAAAACAATTTTGGGTTCGGGGATAAGGCCAGATCTTTGCAGAATTCGAGTTGGGGCAAGGTAGGCAGTAGTCTTGATGCTTTTTGATTAGGTGTATGGATGGATCAGAATGACAAGGAGTTGAAGAGGGCAAGAGAGAACAAGAATCCTCTCCAAACTGGCGAAAACATGTAAAACTAAACAAATTTAAAGGCAGAGCACTGGAATCAATGGATTCAACCTCATTTACTCATTCATTTAGTTTCAGAAGAAAAAGAAGGGAATGTCATACATTAAACATTAAAGAACTTACAAATAACTGAGAGAACACACCATCAAAACTGAAAGCCACAAGAATCCCAACAGGTGCTGCAAAACCTCTGATCTTTCCTTAGCCAAAATGCAGAAAATATGTACAATAGTGTGCCAAAGTTTTCCCAAGAGTCCAACCCTGAAAGTGTCTCAGAAAGTACAATAAATAGACAAGTATAACCCCTTCCCATGCCTCTAGGGGTCGAGGTCATGCTTCTAGGAGCAGTTTGAACCAATTCTAAACAAAGAGCTAAAATCTAGGCAGCCAAACAACCTGCCTCTATAAGCTAGGCAACTAATCCATTTACTTGATTTTCACTTTTTTGTGAATGAATCATCTAGAATAGGTAAATAAGTGCCAGAGTTACATCATGTACATAAAATTACATCAAGAAAAACCAAAAATTACATCAAGAGGTGAAACTGGTCCAAACTGGCCGAATTCCTGAGCTAGAAGGTGAAAAATAGGCTAATTTCCTCTATGCGCCGCGCGCATTTGGACCTACTTTTGGAGCACTTCCCAGAGTCAAAATCAAGCTCATGATAGCTTGTTGGAAAGAGCTGGATGTCTGCTATCCAAACAAAGTGAAATTTTCCAATTTGGAGCTCATTTTCCCCTCCAAAACTTCATTCTCCCAAAAGTACTTCCTGCTGGTGCAAAAGGTGGCAGAAAGGTGATTTTCATGGTGTTTTTAGCCCTTTTGATCATCCAGAACTTGATGAAATGATTCAGCCATTTCTGAGAATGCATAACTTACCATGAAAAATCAAAAAATACAATTTTTTTCTCCAGAAAGTGTCCCAATCATAAGCGCGCGTCGGGACGCGCTACGCGTTGGGCGAAAAAACCTGTTTTGAGACCAAAATTTTCAAAAATGACAAAAAATTCTCCAAATTTGGTGAAATTCGGAGCGAAGATCCCCCATCATGCCTCATTCTCAGCCAATGATGCCTCAGCCAAAATCCGAAGTGGGTCAGGCCTCTTTCGCCGTTTCAGTGCTCTGCTCAACCTTCTTTTCAGGATCTTCATTTTTGCTCTACAAACATGCATGCGGGCCCAATAATGATTCTTCATATGACAGAGCATGTCCTTGTCTCTATTTTATTTTTCCAACAACTTCTCCAGATGAATGTTAACATGCATAAGGTTGGTCTCTCGCTCAATCGGTGTCATGTCACCAGGTCTCTTCCGGGCCAATTGTCGATCTTCACGGATTCACCGCAGCTCTGCAAGTGTGTGCTGATCCTCTAGCTGTTTGTTCCGCTGCTCCAAGTACTTTATCACCCACTGTGCTCTCTGCAAATTCTCTGTCAAAGTACCAATCTTAGCTTTCTGCTCCTGGATGACCTCCCTCAGTTTCGAGCTGGGAGAGCTCGCATCAACATCAATCAATGTAAACTCAGTATCTTGGCCTCCTGAGGGGCCCTCATCGTGCATAGGCCTCTTGCCTCTGTCTTGAACCTGTACCTGTGCTGATGTCGAAGGCGAGACCCCTTCCACCCTGGGTGGAGATAATACTCGCACTGCTAATGAAGTCAACAAAACCCCTTCCACCTCAGGTGGAGATAGTACTCGTCGTGTAGCTGCAAATAAGGCTCTGTGGCCTCGCTGATATGTAACATACACTGGAGCACTGATATGCTCAGTCTCAGGAGTATCAAACTGGCGTGAAGGCTCTCCCTCATCATGAACTACCTCGGGAGGCGGCTGTGGCGCTGCAAAGAAGTCACGGGAGATGAACTCGTCCCATGCGATGCCCTGTTGTGTGAGCTGATGTACCACCATGATTTTGATCAGGGCGTAATGATATATGTTGTTATGTTGCTGTGTTGGGGTCTTCTTCTGTATAAGAAATTTCATCCGCTCTATGTTACGGTACATGAAGTATGGAATGCTCATCATACGTACCCTCGTGAAATGCATCAACAAACGGATATGGTACGCATAGAGGCGCGAGAATCTGCCCTCGCAACTGAAATATCGAATGATCAGTCTCATCAATGGTGCATACTCGTCCTTCAGAAATTGAAATGGAAATACCCTGCTCAGCTGCCTCATATATCCAGGTCTGATATATGGCTCATAATAGGATTTCTCTAGCTGCTGTCGTTTTTTCCATTCCTCTCCTATGTTTGGTATCTCGGTGGCCTGAGCAATGGTATCTGGTGACAAAGTAAAGTTTACTCCAGCAAGGTTTACATGGCCATCATGCAAATGTAGAACAAATAGGCGAGCTAACTCATGATGATGCTGAGTTTGGGAAATCATCTCACAGTATTGGAAACATGACTGATGTTAAAAACAATCCATTGCAAGCGGGCAAGCCTGCAATTGAACCAAAGAAGTAGGTTCCTCCCTGACATGCCTACCACTTTTGCCACTTTTGTGAGACCTCCTTGGCACATTAACCTCTGCTATGGAATCACTGTCATACCCCTGCTCATAAATTGAATCCGTCTCTGACATGGCGCTGAAATCAAGATGTTTGAAAAATATATGTTGATATAGGTATGGTGAAAACAATCATTAGGAGTATATCTGAAAATGATGACTAGATGCTTTGCCTTTCACTATCAAATATGCCAACTGTTTCTAGCATGGAATGGGGACTGTGGGAAATGTTACAATGAACACAATGCACTGTCAAGTAACACAATGGAAAAGACAAACTATTTACTCATTGCTTTGGGAAATGTTGGGATTACATACCTTCACAAATGGTATGGGAATGGGTAATACTAATGGGACTTGCCAAGTGATAGATATAAGAGTTATTCAAATGGAAAAAGTGCAATCAAGAACATGGAACAACCATTGATATTTATGAAAACTTGAAGTTTTATTCATTGGAAGGGAAAGAGGTAATAAGTAGGATTTGGGATTTTCACATGGGAACCAAAAGTATAAAGGGATATGGGAAAAATGAATATGTGACTGAGGTAAATCTACAGTGAGCAATAACAGTGACAAAACTCCAATAGCAACGAAATGAGATTGTTTTGGCAAGTGGCAGCTCTGACATACAATTTCAAAATACCATCACTTCCTCCTCTAACCCTATGGAGCGGATTTTGAAATGAATATAGGGTTTTACTTTCACCATGACAAACACTTGTTTTCTCCACCTTTAAACCACCATAGCATATCCATAAATCATTTAGCAGGCGTGGATAACTTACTTGAAGGCGAATGAGGCGTTTTGAATTTGAAAATTTGAAGAGTTTGGGTGAATTTCCAGTTTGATGGCTCAAGGAGCCGCGCGCATGCCCAACGCGCCGCGTGCCTTGGGTGCACCGCGCGCGTGTAAAATTTCACTGCCAAATGATGCCCAGTGCGCCGCGTGCACTCTATGCACCACACGCTCTTTGTATGCGCCGCGCGCTGACTGTCAGCGCAATTCCGGCCTCAAAACAAAAAATTCGTCTTTCAACCTTTCAACTCGATCTCTGCTTGGACTTTGAGCATCTTTCTTGGTTCAAATGATTTATATAGCTTGGAAAAATATCTTACAAGAGTTGGATTTAATTTTTATTTCCCCCACAACCCACTTTGTAATGTTTTGCAATTTTGGCACTTTATCATTTAATGAAACTCTGTCCTTTGGCTTTTCATTGTTTTTCTGAGTTTTGGACTGATGAAATGAGTTGATTTTTTGCAGGGATGTTGGCGTTTGGACTTTGGCAAAGATCAGAAGCTGCATTTGAAAAAAAAATTTGGTAGAAAAAATACATGACTGTTACAAAAAATGAACTTCACAATTTATAGTTCAAAACAGAGTTTTGAACAAGAAATGTCCTCAGAAATGTTTGATGATGGAAATTCGAATTAAGAACCTTTGCGAAACCATCCTCATGGCCTGCGGGCATTTATTGAATATATCAAAAGACTGAACCCTAGACTCTAAAAAATAAAAGACTCTTGTTGACAAAAATAATCATTTATGACCATGAATGACGTGAACTGAACTTCGATGACTTTTGAGGAGTTTTAATTAGCCCAGTAGGTACAAGCATGAGGGAATACTAGAAGACCAAACCCTATCGTCAGTCAATGGCATGCCCCTAGCGAAATGCAATGAAGTGAAGTGAGCAAGACACCTAAAAATGATATGCAAAAAGCGAAATGATCTCTGACGGAGGGCTGTAAGGACCGACTCTAACATTGGCTCCAATGGGGATGGTGGCTCCAAGGAGATGCCAAGAACGGCAGATCTCTGGAAGAGTTAGACAGTGCCTTCATCCATTGGGCGATGGAGTCATTATTTGAACGGATAACACAAAACCTTTGACACATTTATTGACTGAAAACTTGACTGAAACTTGACTGAAACTGACTCGATTTTAAAACTGAAAAGACTGATAAGACTAACTTGACAAACTTCAAACCAACTAACCTCCTTCTCCAGAATTATAGCCTTCGCTTCGGGCCCCAGACTGAAGACAAGATATCAGTACACACTTGCGATGAAACAAAAGTAGAATGATATATACAATGATGATGAAATCAGCAGAAAATACTTAGAAATGGTATCGCTTGAGCAGCCGACCATTGATCGACCCTCCAGGACAATCATCCCCGTTCATTTCCTTGAGAAGAAAGGCGTTCTGACCACGATACGCTGCAATCTTAAAAGGACCCTTCCAAAGGTTTTCAAATTTTCCGTGCTTTCCCTTATCTTCATTTTGAGCATCCCACCTCAAAACCACCTCATCCAGCTGAAACTTATCTGCTTTCGCCTTCCCGTCATAAATCTTCTTAATTCGCTCCTACAACTTGAATGTATTTTGAAAGACCTCCTCCCGTGTCTACTGTAAATGAATCATCTGATTTATCCTTCGCTGCATGGGATCTTCCTCACTACCGGCTTCCTGAAGCAATTTGACTACCGGGACAGCAAGAGAAGTGGGAAAAACTGTGTCTACTCCATACACCAACTCAAAGGGAGACATACCGATGGATTTTTTCTGACTTACCCTATCAGCCCAAAGCGCATTCACTAATTTCTTGTGCCATCCTTTCTTATTGATTTCCAGCAATTTCTTAATGATATTTACCAAAGACTTATTTGAAGATTCCGCCAAGCCATTTCCTTGCGGATGGTAGGCAGTCGAATGTCCCAAGCTGATGTTGTACTTATTGCAAAATTCAACCATCCTTTTTTACTTGAAGGCCGCTGCATTATCTATGATTATCTTACTAGGACAACCAAAACGTGACAGAATGTTATTTTCAAGAAAAGAAATAATTACCGCATCCGTAGCCTGTCGGGTGGGAATAGCCTCGATCCACTTCGTGAAGTAATCCGTTGCTGTCAATATCCATCTATGCTGTCCTGAAGATGCCGGGTGGATTTCCCCAATGAAATCCAACCCCCACTGCTGAAATGGTGCACTGACTTCAATTGGTTTAAGAGGCAAAGGCTATAATTTCTACTTCCCTTCGAAAATTTGACATTCGTGACAACTCTTAACAGCCTTATATACATCAGAAAATAAATTAGGCCAATATTATCCCGCCCTTAGAATCTTATTCGCTGTGGTTTTCCAAAATAGATGGCCCCCGCAGTGTCCTCTATGAAAGTCCTCCAAAACTCTTTTGGCTTCTTCCTCTACCAAACAATTCAATAACATTCCACCAGGGTCTTTCCAATATAATGCAGAATTCAATATGCAAAACTTTGCAGCCCTCAACTTCAAGGTTCTACTCTTATTTCTAGGCATCCCGGGTGGTGGAGACAAATTATGAAGTACATATAAAATGTCAGCATACCAAGGGGAAGAAACAAAAATATCAGATACCTGAAATGATGTACTCTCCTCATCTTCATCAGACATAGCAGCGATCAAATTTATATCTAGAGCATGCAGATTTGTTTCAGCCATGAGCTTGGCTAGTCCTTGCCCTTTGATCAGCTTGGTCAGTTTAATCTCCACATCATATTCTAACAACGCATCAATCCAATTACCCCGTCTTCCTTCCGGATCTGCCTGTACCAACACATCTTTGACAGCTGTGTTAGGAACATAAGCTATAATGTGGGAATGTAGTATATACACACGAAAATCTTTCAAGGCCTTCACAAGAGCAAGTGCTTGTTTCTCAATAATGTTGTATTTCAAAGCTCCGTTCCTTATAATCCGACTGAAAAAGGCAATGGGCTTCTCAACTCCATCTCTTTTCTGCATTAAAACAGCTGCCAAAGTGTGCTCAGAAGCAAACGAAAACAAAATGAAGTCCTGTGTGTAATCCGGGCTGATTAAAATGGGGGCTGAAGAAAGAGCTAACTTTACCAAATTGAATGATTTCACCGCCTCTTCTGTCCACTTCACCTGACTGTCCTTTTTCAGCATGTTCGTGATTTCTCTAAGATGCTCAGCAAGATTTGGAATGAAACGACGCAGAAAATTCATTTTACCATTGAATGACTGTATTTCTTTCTTGTTTCGGGGTTGTTCGATTTGCTGGATTGCCTCAACACGTGTCAGGTCAACACGAATGTCGTCTTTCGATATGATGTGGCCAAGAAGTTTGCCTTTGTCCATGGCAAACAGGCTCTTTTTCGGATTCAGCGAAATGCCATATTTTCTGCACTTCTGGAAAACAACTTTCAAGTGATACAAATGTTCTTCGTCAGAATTTGAAAACACAGTCAAATCATCAAGGTAAACAACCAAAAATACATCTTTCTCATTGGCGAAAGCCATGTCCATTGCACGCTGAAAAGTGGCACCTGCATTTTTCAAACCAAACGGCATCTTGGCATAATGAAACGCTCCCCATGGAGTGGTGAACGCAGTTTTGTCACGATCGTCCTCATGCACTAAAATTTGATTATATCCTGAATAGCCGTCGAGTAGTGACATCCTTGATGCTCCAACTACTCGCTGCAATATATGGTCCATTTTTGGCAGCGGATAATTGTCTTTTAATGGCACCTTATTCAAATTTCTGAAATCAATACACAAACGGATCTCACCTGTCTTTTTCCTCATGGGCACCAAATTTGATATCCAATCATAAAATCTGATAGGTACAATGATTCCTAACTTATACAACCTGTTTACCTCTTTCTCAATCGATGGTAGCAGCTTCGGATTGATTCTCCTCAACTTCTGATGGAAAGGCTTCTGATTTGGTTTAATAGGGATAGTATGCTGAATGATATTAGTGTCGTACGTTTTTAAATCTGAGTAATCCCATGCAAAAGCATCAGCAAATGAAGACAACAATCTCACATACTCGGCTCTTACCTCTGGTGACAATGACTTAGATAGCTTTACCATCTTGGGGTTTTCAACTGTCCCAATATTTACTTCTTCAACACCTTTTTCAGTCGGCCTCAATGTCGGTTTGCGGGCTACATCGTCTTGATCAAAGAGTTCCTCTAAAGGAATCAATCCTTTAGGAATGATGTTGTCTTTAAGTTGCAGCACTTCCATTTGAGTTATTTTCATATCATCATTACCATCATCATGTTCTGTATCTATGGAGGTATCTTTAAACTTACCCTTGTTTTGCAGAAAATCACTAATCTCCTCGTCGTCCTGAAAAACTTGCCAACATCTCTGATTGTCCGGAACGGTAGGGCGGTGCTTCACATGGATCTCGAACTTATTGCTGGAATTCATTGGGATTTTTAAATTGCTTGCTGCCTTAGCAAGTCCATCAGCAACACCATTTTGGATGCGAGGCACACACGTCAAGGTATAATCTGAAAATAACTTCAAAATGTCTAAAACTGCATTACGGTAAGCCCTCATGCGAGGATGCTTGGCTTGAAACTCACCCTTTACCTGTTTTATCACCAATTCCGAATCACCATAGACTGCAATTCTTTTCGCTTTCAGCTTTCTTAGAATCTTTAGGCCAACAATCAGAGCCTCATACTCCACCTCATTGTTAGAACAGTCAAATGCTAGTTTGTAGGAACATACTCTCACATTGCTTGGGACCTTATTCGGAGCGGAAAATGGACTGCGTATCCAAACACCAATTCCAGCACCATCACTACCCACTGCGCCATCGAAATCCATGGTCCAAAGACAATCTTCATCATCCTCTAAGTGCTGAAATTGCGCCAACTCTATTTTTTCTGTTTGCTGCCCATCGTCTTTAGCTGATTGCTCAACAGTAGCTTGCTTTTCTCGTCTTTCTTTCTGCAGAACTTCTCTGAAATTCTCAGTAATCTCTGGTATATCTTCTGCCTGAACTAACTAACTATCTATATCATTAAAACTATCAGCAAACAAAACAAAAGACTCTAAGTCGGTATATACATAATTTACAGGATGATTGATTGGTTTCTCCTTGCTTGTTATCATGTATTTCATCTTCTGTTCTCGATATAACTTTCTCATTTGGCCAAAGACAGGAATTTTTGCATAGGAGAAATCTAACTGTAGTGTACCTTTCAACTTTGCTCCCCAAGATCTAGAAAGGAGCATCCCAAATCGAGGAGGAATGTCCGCCACAACCACGTCCATCAAGACATTCTTCGCAGGAATATGATCTAAACTTACAACCAAATCTTTGATGAGTCCAATACATCTCACGCAGCTGGAATCAAATGAATACAAATCATGGTACTTCCTTGTAATGTCTAAACCCAACTTTTCCATGATTGCTTTTGGCATAAGATTGTGCGAAGCACCAGAATCGAACATGGCATTGTGCAATACATATTCATGCAACCTAAAACTGATATAAAAGGGAGGAATATCACTGTCAGGGGACTCACCATATAAATCAGGACCAAATATTAATTCAGGCTGATCATCTTCAATATTCACCGTGTCAAACATTGGATCAAAATTCAGAATTTTAGAGACTTGACCTCGATAACTACTGTTCTTCATAATTTATGTCAAGGGAATAGATACCTTCAATTTGGAAATTTCATTCTCCAAACTAAAAGCTGAAACTCTTTCAACCTCTTTGACTGGAACTTCTTTCCTTTCAGCCTTATCCTTCATTATGCTTGGCTGATTTGACTTCTCTGTTGATGATGATTTATCAGCTGCAGGATCAATTGTCTCTTTTCCTTTCTTCTGTGGTATAGGTGAATCCATTTTCGGTGCTGAAGCCTCTTTTCTCTTCTGAATTGGGTTTATGGGCACATCTCTGTTTCTTAATGAGTATTGCTTCTGCTGAGCGGACAAAGCATTCATATACCCTCTTTGGTATTCATCTGATTCTTCCTCTAGAGCTGCATCGTTTGCTAAAATAAAATCCTCGTCTTTCTGTGCAGCTGAACTTTCTCCATATTCTTCATCCTCGGTGATGTAAATGGGCAGATCATCGGGAGTAAAGAAGTGGTTTTTCTCCCCTACTACATCATCATCATCGTCTGAATCTTGACTCACAAAATTCTGCAGAAGAGGTGTTTTAACTTGCTGCTGGGCTGCCGGCTCTTGTGCTCTCTGTTCACGCTGCTTAATTCTGAACTGTGGTTGCTGCTGGCCACGGTAGTTGGGATTACGAATTTGCGTTTCTGGCTTGTCAAGCGTCATTCTTTTGAACATTTTTTCCATTTCACGAAGAAAGTGTTGTTCTGATGCAGATGTGGAAGCTTCTTCCTTTATGGTCACTCTCTTTTCTGCTTTCAACCTAGCTCTCTTATCATTCAGATTCGCCTCAACACTAACAGCAATCTTCTGCATATCTTCCAAGGTAGGCAGATCTCTGTCGCGTAATGAATAAGCCATCTCCGGATCGAAACCATCCAGGAATTTAAGGAGAGCTGACTTTCTAGACGGTCTTAAGTCATCTGGAATTGCATTATACACTATATTGAATCTGATAATATAATCTTGAACGGACTCACCAGGATTACGCTTGATGCTAGTATACTCAGAAGTAATTTGCAGCGGATATTTCTTCATCTCCCACCGATCTAGGAATTGTGTCTGAAGCTCTTGTAATGTATTGATACTTGCGGGCTGTAAAGCTCTGAACCATTTACGAACCTCACCTCCAAAAGTCTGGGCGAACAATCTCATGGACACATTCTCTTCATCTATTTCATGTAGGTCCAAGAAATCTGTCATTCTAACAATATGCTGCTGGGTGGACACACTCTGCGGAGTGCCATCAAATATTGGAATCTTACTCTGATAATCAGCGGGCATAGGATCCAAATTTGCAGGTAAAACAAGAGGTGCGAATCTAGCAGCCATGGCTCTTGGCGGATTTATAATCTGCTGTCTTGGAGAAACGGGTGGAATGGGAGCAGTAGATGGACGAGGTGTATGCGGTGGAGATGGAGGAGGAACTACTGCTGATTGCTGATCAGAGACCTCAGGCTGTACGGGGATGGTAGGGATAAAGGGAGGTTCAGTGGGAATCCGTGAACCGGATGCAATTTCAGATGGCCCAAGAGTTTCGGATGCAGATTCAATGAGTTCAGGGATGTTGGTTGCCACAATGGAGTTTTGAAGATTCAGAATATAATTATCGATAGATCTATTTTCTTGTTCAACTTCCAGATACTTGATGAACTCAGGATTGATGACGGTAGAACCAGTAGCACTTTTGGACTTGGTTTCAAACAATGATAACTCGAACTGATCGTCAAACTCAATATCTTCAATGTATTCAAAAACAGTGGGGTATGAGTGAGACTAGACCAAAGGAATGATGGGAGCTTCTCGACGGAAAATTCTTAGGATTAAGTTGGGGTTTTCATATACTGGAGGCGGATTTGGATCAGGATTTGATCTAGTATGCCTTCGGGAAGCCAGTGTATAGATCTATTCCAAAAATCCAAGGGACACAACCGATTATTTTCAGCCTATCGACATCTAGACTCAATCATCCAAAAGTCTAGAACAAACAATTGTACTGGGGTAATTTGAAAATCAAGTGCTACATTCACAAGCTAAACCGGAGATCGACTGAAGCAGCATTTATCTACTTCCGCTGATGCATGGCAAAAGCGTTTCGAAAGCTACCTGGCATGACTTCAGACTCCGTCTATAACTCATGAAATGAATACACCAACAAGCAAACCATTAAGATTTTATTCCCCAGTATGGTCGCCACTATGTTAGCGCTCGAATCTACCTTAGGCTGAAATAAGGTAAAACTCAAGGCAACATCAAACCAAGCTCAGCCTCGTAGCTAGCCCTACGAGGATAGGAGAGGGCTCTCTCCGGGTCTATCTCGGCAAAAGGTTTTCAAAGGGGCTGAGATGACTTATAATGGATATTGATTTTAGGCTAGTAAATAGATAGGAAAGTTTGATATAAATTTTTTGGGTTTTTGTTGAAAAAATGGGAAAAACAATTTTGGGTTCGGGGATAAGGCCAGATCTTTGCAGAATTCGAGTTGGGGCAAGGTAGGCAGTAGTCTTGATGCTTTTTGATTAGGTGTATGGATGGATCAGAATGACAAGGAGCTGAAGAGGGCAAGGGAGAACAAGAATCCTCTCCAAACTGGCGAAAACATGTAAAACTAAACAAATTTAAAGGCAGAGCACTGGAATCAATGGATTCAACCTCATTTACTCATTCATTTAGTTTCAGAAGCAAAAGAAGGGAATGGCATACATTAAAAATTAAATAACTTACAAATAACTGAGAGAACACACCATCAAAACTGAAAGCCACAAGAATCCCAACAGGTGCTGCAAAACCTCTGATCTTTCCTTAGCCAAAATGCAGAAAATATGTACAATAGTGTGCCAAAGTTTTCCCAAGAGTCCAACCCTGAAAGTGTCTCAGAAAGTACAATAAATAGACAAGTCTAACCCCTTCCCATGCCTCTAGGGGTCGAGCTCATACTTCTAGGAGCAGTTTGAACCAATTATAAACAAAGAGCTAAAATCTAGGCAGCCAAACAACCTGCCTCTATAAGCTAGGGAACTGATCCATTTACTTGATTTTAACTTTTTTGTGAATGAATCATCTATAATAGGTAAATAAGTGCCAAAGTTACATCATGTACATCAAATTACATCAAGAAAAACCAAAAATTACATCAAGAGGTGAAACTGGTCCAAACTGGCCGAATTCCTGAGATGGAAGGTGAAAAATAGGCTAATTTCCTCTATGCGACGCGCGCCAAAGCTCTATGCGCCGTGCGACTTTGGACCTGATTTTGGAGCACTTCCTAGAGTCAAAATCAAGCTCATGATAGCTTGTTGGAAAGCCCTGGATGTCGGCTATCCAAACCAAGTGGAATTTTCCAATTTGGAGCTCATTTGCCCCTCCAAAACTTCATTATCCCAAAAGTACTTCCTGCTGGTGCAAAAGGTGGCAGAAAGGTGATTTTCATGGTGTTTTTAGCCCTTTTGATCATCCAGAACTTGATGAAATGCTTCAGCCATTTCTGAGAATGCATAACTTACCATGAAAAATCCAAAAATACAATTTTTTTCTCCAGCAAGTGTCCCAATCATAAGCACGCGTCGGGACGCGCTACGCGTTGGGCTGAAAAACCTGTTTTGAGACCAAAATTTTCAAAAATGACAAAAACTTCTCCAAATTTGCTGAAATTCGGAGCGAAGATCCCCCATCATGCCTCATGCTCAGCCAATGAAGCCTTGGGCCAAAATCCGGAGTGGGTCAGGCCTCTTTCGCCGTTTCAGTGCTCTGCTCAACCTTCTTTTCAGGATCTTCATTTTTGCTCTACAAACATGCATGCGGGCCCAATAATGATTCTTCATATGACAGAGAATGTCCTTGTCTCTATTGGCTTTTGCCAACAACTTCTCCATATGAATGTTAACATGCATAAGGTTGGTCTCTCGCTCAATCGGTGTCATGTCACCAGGTCTCTTCCGGGCCAATTGTCGATCTTCACGGATTCGCCGCAGCTCTGCAAGTGTGTGCTGATCCTCCAGCTGTTTGTTCCGCTGCTCCAAGTACTTTATCACCCACTGTGCTCTCTACAAATTCTCTGTCAAAGTACCAATCTCAGCTTTCTGCTCCTGGATGACCTCCCTCAGTTTCGAGCTGGGAGAGCTCGCATCAACATCAATCAATGTAAACTCAGTATCTTGGCCTCCTGAGGGGCCCTCATCGTGCATAGGCCTCTTGCCTCTGTCCTGAACCTGTACCTGTGCTAATGTCGAAGGCGAGACCCCTTCCACCCCGGGTGGAGATAATACTCGCGCTGCAGATGAAGTCAACAAAACCCCTTCCACCTCAGGTGGAGATAGTACTCGTCGTGTAGCTGCAAATAAGGCTCTGTGGCCTCGCTGATATGTCACATACACTGGAGCACTGATATGCTCAGTCTCAGGAATATCAAACTGGCGTGAAGGCTCTCCCTCATCATGAACTACCTCGAGAGGCGGCTGTGGCGCTGCAAAGAAGTCACGGGAGATGAAATCATCCCATGCGATGCCCTGTTGTGTGAGCTGATGTACCACCATGATTTTGATCAGGGCGTAATGATATATGCTGTTATGCTGCTGTGCTGGGGTCTTCTTCTGTACAAGAAATGTCATCCGCTCTATGTTACGGTACATGAAGTATGGAATTCTCATCATACGTACCCTCGTGAAATGCATCAACAAACGGATATGGTACGCATAGAGGCGCGAGAATCTTCCCTCGCAACTGAAATATCGAATGATCAGTCTCATCAATGGTGCATACTCGTCCTTCAGAAATCGAAATGGAAATACCCTGCTCAGCTGCCTCATATATCCAGGTCTGATATATGGCTCATAATAGGATTTCTCTAGCTGCTGTCGTTTGTTCCATTCCTCTCCTATGTTTGGTATCCCGGTGGCCTGAGCAATGGTCTCTGGTGACAAAGTAAAGTTTACTCCAGCAAGTTTTACACGGCCATCATGCAAATGTAGAACAAATAGGCGAGCTAACTCATGATGATGTTGAGTTTGGGAAATCATCTCACAGTATTGGAAACATGACTGATGCTGAAAACAATCCATTGCAAGCGGGCAAGCCTGCAATTGAACCAAAGAAGTAGGTTCCTCCCTGACATGCCTACCACTTTTGCCACTTTTGTGAGACCTCCTTGGCACATTAACCTCTGCTGTGGAATCACTGTCATACCCCTACTCATAAACTGAATCCGTCTCTGACATGGCGCTGAAATCAAGATGTTTGAAAAATATATGCTGATATAGGTATGGTGAAAACAATCATTAGGAGTATATCTGAAAATGATGATTAGATGCTTTGCCTTTCACTATCAAATATGCCAACTGTTTCTAGCATGGAATGGGGACTGTGGGAAATGTTACAATGAACACAATGGACTGTCAAGTAACACAATGGAAAAGACAAACTATTTACTCACTGCTTTGGGAAATGTTGGGATTACATACCTTCACAAATGGTATGGGAATGGGTAATACTAATGGGACTTGCCAAGTGATAGATATAAGAGTTATTCAAATGGCAAAAGTGCAGTCAAAAAAATGGAACAACCATTGATCTTTATGAAAACTTGAAGTTTTATTCAATGGAAGGGAAAGAGGTAATAAGTAGGGTTTGGGATTTTCACATGGGAACCAAAAGTATAAAGGGATATGGGAAAAATGAATATGTGACTGAGGTAAATCTACAGTGAGAAATAACAGTGACAAAACTCCAATAGCAACGAAATGAGATTGTTTTGGCAAGTGGCAGCTCTGACATACAATTTCAAAATACCATCACTTCCTCCTCTAACCCTATGGAGCGGATTTTGAAATGAATATAGGGTTTTACTTTCACCATGACAAACACTTGTTTTCTCCACCTTTAAACCACCATAGCATATCCATAAATCATTTAGCAGGCGTGGATAACTTACTTGAAGGCGAATGAGGCGTTTTGAATTTGAAAATTTGAAGAGTTTGGGTGAATTTCCAGTTTGATGGCTCAATGCACCACGCGCATGCCCAACGCGCCGCGTGCCTTGGGTGCGCCGCGCGCGTGTAAAATTGCACTGCCAAATGATGCCCAATGCGTCGCGCGCACTCTATGCGTCGCACGCTCTTTGTATGCGCCGCGCGCTGACTGTCAGCACAATTCCGGCCTCAAAACAAAAAATCCGTCTTTCAACCTTTCAACTCGATCTCTGCTTGGACTTTGAGCATCTTTCTTGGTTCAAATGATTTATATAGCTTGGAAAAATATCTTACAAGAGTTGGATTTGATTTTTATTTCCTCCACAACCCACTTTGTAATGTTTTGCAATTTTGGCACTTTATCATTTAATGAAACTCTGTCCTTTGGCTTTTCACTGTTTTTCTGAGTTGTGGACTGATGAAATGAGTTGATTTTTTGCAGGGATGTTAGCATTTGGACTTCGGCAAAGATCAGAAGCTGCATTTGAAAAAAAATTATGGTAGAAAAAATACATGACTGTTACAAAAAATGAACTTGACAATTTCTAGTTCAAAACAGAGTTTTGAACAAGAAATGTCCTCAGAAATGTTTGATGATGGAAATTCGAATTAAGAACCTTTGCGAAACCATCCTCATGGCCTGCGGGCATTTATTGAATATATCAAAAGACTAAACCCTAGACTCTAAAAAATAAAAGACTCTTGTTGACAAAAATAATCATTTATGACCATGAATGACGTGAACTGAACTTCGATGACTTTTGAGGAGTTTTAATTAGCCCAGCAGGTACAAGCATGAAGGAATACAAGACGACCAGACCCTCTCGTCAGTCAATGGCATGCCCCTAGTGAAATGCAACGAAGTGAAGTGAGCGAGACACCTAAAAATGATATGAAAAAAGCGAAATGATCTCTGACGGAGGGCTGTAAGGACCGACTCTAACAAAGCACAGGGTTAATTATATAGAATTGTTGAGTTGCTTTGCCCAGCTGTTTGATTATATAGAATACCTACTATAGAGTGTCAAATTTGTTTTTAATTGATACCTTTACTATTCTGAAAAATATCCATGTTAATCTATCATGTATTAGATCCTAAGGACGTAAAAACAAAAACAATTTTACCCAACAGAAAAATGGCAAAATAACACAACATAAAATAATTATACCCTCAAAAAGATTCATGTATTATATCGCGAACCATCCAAAATTACAATCGGTTCTTCTCTAGTGAAAGAACCATGCCATCATAGCCCCAAGGAAAATTATAAGAATAACACATCCACTTATTTGAGAGTTATCCTGATGATGATTGATGACTTCACTTGTAATAAACCGTAATCCGGTGTCATCTCTGACACCTGCATCTACACTTAACATTCCTGCCACCAGTATATCAGTGGACATCCTATGAATGTCTGAAAGCCATTGTATGCTGAAATATTTAAACTGAGAGCTCCACATTCTTGCTTCCGTGTATAGGGGTTTTAAATTTGCTTTTCGAACTTCAAAGATGCCATTGAGCTGATTGCAAATGAGTTGCGAGTTCATGTAAACTGCAATATCATTCACAAAATTTTTTTTTGCCTCTTTTAAGCCCTCAATAAGGGCGATATAGTAGGCTTCATTATTAGTTGTCCTCCCATGTAGATCTATGTTTTTGTGCACTACATGATTTCGCGCCGGATTGTAAAGCACATATTTAACTGTGGCTTATCCTGGATTTGGACGACAGGAAACTTCGATACACAATGTCCACTTTTCGACCATTGTCCACACTTAAAAAACCTAAAACCTAAAAAAACAATAAATTAATATCAAACATGTATGCATTTATATAAATAAAAAACCAGATTACCCACTTATTCATTACACATAAATCAAAACCAGATTATATTTTGCATTCATGTAGTGCTGATTCAACATTCCAAAACCAAATTACATTTTGCATTCATGCCGTGCTGATTCATCATTCCACTTAGGAGGTTTCTCACTATCACCTAGGGGACTTACCCACTTATTCATTACACAGAAATTCAAAAAGCAAACCCACACATTCTGGTTATATCCTAACAGTGCAAAACATAACACAAAACCAGAGAAGCAGCTAGTAGACTATTAAGAATCCCCGGAGAAAACAATAGTTAGGTTCTTTGAGCTTCAACCTTGATGGTAGGATCAAAATTACATTGAAGATGACTTTTTATATGGACCAACTTTGCAATCCAATCTGTTCATGAAGAAATCTTGTGTTCTCTTGATGTCTTCTAATTAAGAGGCAAACACATTATTAATTTCTGCTTGCTTGTCTTTCAATACTATATCCAGCAGAGTCTTCGTTTTCTAGTGCAATGCAATTGAGTTGACATGTCGTTTTATCCAACCACTAGTGTGACAAAGGAGAGTTGGGAAATAGGAGACCTCTTCCAAGGTCTCATACTAAAAAAATCCTTGCCCTCTCAACACCCATCATGGTTTTGAGATTCCTGATTTCTAGCTGAGTTTCTAGGCCACAACATTGAAGTAAGCCTCAACTGATTCCTGCGAAAATAAATGAGCCTTATGATAGCCCGGGAACCTTGCAACTGATTCCTGCACAAATAAATGAGCCCTATGATGACCCTGGAACCTTGCAGCCCCCACCCCTGCTATTGTGCATATGTTGCCTAGGCAGCACGATGTGCAAGAGGCACCTTCTTACAATGAGCACTAAAACAAGGCCACAGACAGACCTAAAAAATAGATCTACTAAAATTATATCCGTTTTTTTAACACATATATTCATGTTATCAAACACATATGAGAGGTTGATGAGAACTTCGAGAATTCTATGTGTTTTGTTAGAAGAGAGATGAACATTTCACATATCTTCAAAAGCAAAAAGTTGTAACAGATGATAGGAAAAGTTCTAGACCAGAATTTATTTGAATTTAACTTTAAATTTAAAATCAAATTAAAAATTAAATTATTAAATAAATAAATACACAAGATTCCAGTGATTTTCATCAACATTATATTCTTAACTGTGAAAACATATAAAAACAATATCAAGACATAACTCTACAAAATCACAATCCAAACAATAACACCAAACCCACTATCTAGACATAACCAGGACAAAGTCCAGACTCGAAACCCACAGCCTAGCAAACAAAGAATAATTAACTAGTTGTCCAAGCTGAGAAACACTATAGCACGCTACATGTTACCGAAGATGTCAAGGCCTAGGAAGCGAGGGATATGATTTACAAATAATTCGAATAAGAAAGTTTCCAATTCAATAAAAACTCTAACATGTATTTTGTTGGAGGCCTCATTAACGTAAAATAAGCAGATAGAAATGATACACTATAGGAATATGATAGACCACCTCCACACAGGCCCTGCTTCTGCTTCTGCACAATCAACAATCAAATAAAACAAACTGAATTTTTGTGCATGGAAGGTTCATTCCACACAGGTTCTAATATCAATTATGATCCCTATGCTCAGTATAAATGAACTAAGTTGAATTGGTTTTCCAGTGTTGATCCTGGTCCTATGAGATTATGCAGCAATTTCTGACTGCAAAAGATCTCAACAATCTAAATAGAAACAGTAATAGATTTTTGAATGCTAGAAAAAAACTAAGCACCCTTTATTTATGATGGTTGTGTACAAATTCTTTGGATTTATAAGAAATGGGATGAGAAACATAAAAAATTTAAATTCTTGGACCAACATCCTTGAGCAAGAAACATATAATTTTTTTTTGCTGTAGACGCTGGAAAATGATTTTCCAGCACCCACAGGAAAAAAAAATTGTATGCATAGCAAATATCCACTTACCAAATGTGTCTTCCTATTTGATACCACCTCTGTACTATGTATAGTCTTCCTTTTGACCATTGAGAAACATCTATCCCAATAGTCTTCCTTGTTATAGGCATGTAAATTTTTTTTCCTGTAGGAGCAGGAAATGATTTTCCTGCTCCTACAGGAAAAAAAATTTACATGCCTATAACAAGGAAGACTATTGGGACAGATGTTTCTCAATGGTCAAAAGGAAGACTATACATAGTACAGAGGTGGTATCAAATAGGAAGACACATTTGGTAAGTGGATATTTGCTATGCATACAAATTTTTTTTCCTGTAGGCACTGGAAAATGATTTTCCAGTGCCTACAGGGAAAAAAATTTATATGCCTATAACAAGGAAGACTATTGGGACAGATGTTTCTCAATGGTCAAACGGAATACTGTAGATAGTACAAAGGTAGTATCAAATAGGAAGACACATTTGGTAAGTGGATATTTGCTATGCATTTTCCAGCGCCTACAGGAAAACAAATTTATATGCCTATAACAAGGAAGGCTATTGGGACAGATGTTTCTCAATGGTCAAAAGGAATACTATACATAGTACATAGGTAGTATCAAATATGAAGACACATTTGGTAAGTGGATATTTGCTATGCATACAATTTTTTTTTCCTGTAGGCGCTGGAAAAATGATCTTCTAGCGCCTACAGGAAAAAAAAATTATATGCATACCAAAAGTTTTCCTTGGCTTCTCTCTGTTACTTGATTGCGTAATACATGGGTATATATCATTTCATCTTGCCTTGCTATCATTTTATTTTATTATCTATTTAACTTCTTTCAAACTTCTGGTTTATTGGACCTTAAAATGATGGGACTATTTTTTTTTCAACAGTCATATTAAGTGACAGTTTTCTAAAAAGGCTCGGTAACCTCTTTTATCCTTGTATTTGTTAATTTTCTTGAGATTCTCTGCAGTAGCATCTACGCATCTACATCATCATAGTAAATGTGAGTCTGGCTACCCCAAATATTTGACATTTCCATTCTTCAGTTTTCAGAGTCTTATGGACCTTAGATGCGGTCAAGAGGATGTTGCAACAGAGTTTTAAACTTACTGAGGTTTATGGTTCTGCTTGATAATTATTTTGTTTTATTGTCTGCTTAATGGAGACATTAAATAAAATATATATGGTTGTTGATGCCATAAAGCATTCCTGGTTTGTTCCCACTGAGACAGTATATGTACAACAATCTTATGAACTGTAATCTACTACTACAGTTGCCCCATCTACCAAAGACACTCTTTGAGCTTCCAAAATTAAGGAACACCTATTATATATCTGTTGATAATGCCACTACGCTATGGCTATGAATCTGTGGATACTCTTAATCAGGGCAACAAACAGATAAAACTATATAGCCTCAAAAGCATGTGCTTGCAAGTGGGGCAAATGCTGGCACAAAAGAGGCAGATAACCACCAAGACTAACAAAGCCTCCTGAAGCAAATTGCTACCAATATAAAGTCAATTGGGAGTAACCCATTCTTATATAAAACCTCCATTATTCTACCTGCATCTCAGTTCCCAACGGTAAGCAACCATAGGTGCTTCGAATTTTTGTTCTTGTCAGCGGTTAACGCTGTTAGATATCTATAATTGGGAAGAATTTGTGGCTGACATTGTACCTGTTTTGCTAATTTTGCGGATCCAAATTCTAGCCAAAATGAACAAAAAATTTCACAAAACCCTAGCGTTCTTAGGTTTCCATATTTGGGATCTCGATTTATCTCATTCAGATAATCACCATACTCCACTGCAAACTTGAGATACACATCTTATTCTAGAAGATAAGAAGCAATTGAAATGGGATAGGAAAAGTTGTCTTCATCCACAGTCGTGGTAAAAAGTGTTAGAAATGGGACGATTACTTGGCATAAAAGAATAGGCGCATAAAGCACAAAAGATCCAACAGGAACACGAATTACCAGTCCCGATCCTAAAAGAAGAACAAAATCCAAACATGGAACAGGGAAAATGAGTGGTAGAAAGGAACCTGTGAACGCTGGAACGCTGGAATTTACCACGAATGCGCTGAGCTGATTCGGAGCGAGTAGCAAGGAAACCTAAGAACGCTGGAACGCTGGACCTCGGAGCTAATGCTTGTCACGAAGCTGCTTGGCAAATGACAGGGTCTCATGAACTGGGAACTATTTGAATTTCAAATTCAAAAAACCCGCAGCATTAAATTCGGGTAGGTGGCCGGGGGTCGTGGGGGTGGCGGGTGGTGGAGGAGCGGTAGGTGGCGAAGGAGGGGTGCTCGCGGGAGGAGTGGTGGAGGAGGCGCTAGCTGGTGGGATCCGCTAACGGCGTTGTCCCGAGCGTTTTCGGTCTCCGTCGCCGTTCGGTCGCGCGGGTCCACATCGTGCCGGAGGGAGGGGAGGTCGCCGGAGCTGGGCGATCGGGAGCTGTCACATCAGCTCCCGATTCGTAGATCAAAAGACAACTCCTTTTTACATGATCTGAACAAAAAATATTTAGAATGAGACCATTTTTTCTTTAAAAAAATGTAATAGTATCTTGTTTTTTGTTTTTGATAGTGGAAATAGATTCAGCATCATCAAAAATCTGTGTCCATAATCTTCAAAAAAAATTCTGCCAAATTTTATTACCTCTTAAAACTATGCTAATATAAAATCAATAACATTAATTTTCCGAACATATCACTGGCAAATTAAATGATAAATCATAAATCTGGACATATATGGTAGTTAATGATGGCCACATATGTATTTTGTTTTGCAGTAGTTGTTTATGGTTGCTATGGAACGGAACAAATTAATGTCTTTCGTTTTCTGATGTAAATGCCAACTATCCTTGAAAGTTTAACCTGATTGATAAGGAAAAGGCTTGGAAAGTTGGACGTTGGGAATTTGAGCTGACAGAGTAAATACAGATTTCTTGAATTACTGGGTGCCAAGTGGCAATTCCGGTCGAAATCCCTTTGTTGTCGGCTGGACAGAATGGTAAATCGTCACGCGTGACGAACATTTCTGTGTCTCATCCTGCCAGGTGATACTCATTTTCATGATCCAATCACCTTGCAGGAAGAAGAGCATTAGGAAACTCGGTCAGGATTCCTGCACCAGAAAACGGTTTTATAATTTCTGTGATGTGACAATTTTTGGGAGTCGGGAACAGTCAAGTCAGCATAGGCTTTTTCCTGCCACGGATTCAGCAGAAAAATGGTCCCATAAATTGGTTGGTTAATTCACCGGGAAGCTGATCTGCTATTGGTTCTAAATATTGGGAGCGCAGAGTAAAAGTATTTGAATAACTGAAGCTATTTTTTAAATAGTCTACTAGATTACAATTTTGCCACAAAATAATGTTAAATTTTGATAAAAATCTGGTGGAATATTTTTGCAATTTGGATTACAGTTGTTAAGCTTCAGGATTGGGTATGGTTATGACGGAAGAGTCACTTCACAACTCTACCAAACATAGTTTTTGAAAATTTTAACACAAAATTTTGGCAAAAATATTTACTGTCCTCCCCAAATTGTGGCCTCCGATAAACAACGTCATTTTTTAATCTCTGCAATTCAAGGTCACTTTATTTCAGTTTTATATGTGATTGCTTCCATTGATTTTTACAAATTTGGGTTTTGGATTCATTCCCATGTTGTTGACAGAATTGCAGATGGTCTCAGGGGAAAGTTATGACAATTTTGCTTGATTTGTAATACATGGGTTTTCTTCTGTGTGGCACCCATGGGTTTATAAGGTTGTGTTGTTATTGGAATTTCTGTTTATGCCTAGCCGAGCTTCATGACACTGTATTGAAAGAGTACAGTTTTTATTGATAGTTTACAAATTTAGGTTTCGAGTTTAACCTCAACTTGTTGAAAGAACTGCAGATGGTCAAGTTGGGATAGTTTTGCTTGTTTTGCATACAACGGTATTCTTCTTTTATGGCCATGTCACATAGATTCAGATGGTTGTGTTGTCAAAGATGTTTACTGGGAATGAATTTTCTGTTTAAGAGTAGCCATGCTTCATAGCACTGTTTTGGATCAGTGCAGCTTTTCTCGTATACATTGGCGTCTTTTTCCTCCATTAATTTGATCAGTAGAGAGCTTTGACAGGACTGTTGTGGCCTGACTTGAATACTCTGTGACAGAGTATGGTTTCTAGTCTGATTGGGCAAAGTTTAGTTCTCTTGGCTGATTGAGTTCTCCCCTAATTGCCTTGAGTAGCCGATTAGGAAACTCAGGGTACATTAAGGATACTGCAGAAGTAGGAGGTTCAGGCATTGGCCATAGGAAAGAGCTTAACAATCTGTAGTTTAATGGTGTACTTCTTTTGAAAGCTTCTGAGAGGAGAATATCATAGGCCAAAACCATCAATAATTCGTTAGCAGACTGCAGATTTCCAAGCCACATTGAGTGCATTGGACATAGGAAAGGGCTTAACAATCTGTGTTTTAATGGTGTACTTTTTTTGAAAAGGTTCTCAGAGGAGAATATGATAGGCCAAAACCATCAATAATTCGTTAGCAGACAATGCAGATTCCTCAAGCCACATTGAGAATATCAGTGAGCCAGCTCTAAATCAAAATATCAAAAAAAATCATTAGGACATGGTTTACAGAACGAGGATGGCGATATTTACAGGTAAGCTCATTACTTTGATTACATTTTTTGTTAGACAGTTATCTTCAGCCTGATTTATCCTGTTTCTATTGTGTGAAATCACAAGGATTTTGCAACAAAATTGGTGGCATGGCCCTGGTTTGATATTCATATGTTTCTAAGATTATTTTGGTGGCTAAAATTTGTTAAGAACTTCTACAATTTTTTGATAAATTGTCTTGCATTGAATTGATTTATCAACCCCAGAGCTCTGGAACAATTTTTGTGGCACCCTGAATGCATCGTTCCGTGCTCAACGCTGCGAAGAGAACTGCGGTTTATCGCTATCTCTCAACTCTGAATTACTACACACCTTCCATGTGTCCTCATGCCGCACACATGCTCTGATCGCATTCATACATTTAGTCTTCTTGCTGACATTCTGGTCCATCGTTCTCATCAAGTGGGTAAGGCGGACGAGCATACTGAGAAATGTGAAACCTCGAAAACCATTTCGCACATGTGTTGCAGTGATATATTTTATTTTGGGTGCGATAAATTTGGGATTGGGGATTTGGATTTTACAAGAGAAATTGGGAAATGGGTTTCATTTAACTCCCTTACATGAATCGCTTGTACTTTTAGTGCAAGGATTGGCATGGTTTACACTCGGTTTAACAGTAACGAGTGGGCTAACACGGTCTGTAACGACCTTTGTGCGTGTTTGGTGGATCGTGTCATTTTTGCTTGGAACAGTGGATTGTGTTTCAGCTGCACTGAATTTCATCAATGACAGAGAGCTTCCCTATGGGACTATTCTCTCCCTTGTTTCATGGCCAGCATGTTGTTTGATGCTCATTTGTACTGCCAAAAAGGATTTGGAGAGTTCAGAGGATGATCTTCTATCAAAACCCTTTCTAGGCAGGGATTACCGAAATCATGGGTATCTCAACTCCCGTCAGAGGTTTTCTGAGGAAGATCAGATACTGTTGAAGTTAAATTCCAATGTGACTCCTTTTGCCAAAGCAGGATTCCTGAGCAGGATGACCTTTTGGTGGTTGAACTCTCTTTTGTCCAAAGGAAAGAAGAAGCCTCTAGAAGAAGATGATTTGCCTTGTCTGTGTGGAGATGATCAAGCAGCAAATAATTATAAAACATTTACAGAAGAACTGTTGAGGCAAAAACAGAAAAACCCATCTGCCACTCCATCAGTTTTCTGGGCTTTGGTTTGCTGTCACTGGAAAAATCTGGCAAGGACTGGGTTCTATGCTTTTCTCAATACACTTACTCTGTCTTCTGGACCACTTTTTTTGATTGCCTTAATTGGATTTTCAGAAGGTAAACAGTCATTCAAATATGGATTTTTTTTGGTAGGAGCACTCTTTATTGCCAAGACCATAGAGTCCTCGTCTCAAAGGCAATGGTATTTTGGCACTAGACGGATTGGTCTGCAAATGCGCTCTTCACTCGTTGCAGCAATCTATCAGAAACAGCTAAAGCTGTCCAATGAAGCTAAACAGGTGCATACAGCCGGAGAAATCATGAATTATATGGCGGTAGATGCGTATCGTATTGGTGAATTTCCTTTCTGGTTTCATCAGTCTTGGGCAACAGTACTCCAGCTCATATTGACTTTAAGCATCCTCTTCCATGCAATTGGATGGGCCACACTTTCAACCTTGGCAGTTATCATCCTTACCATGCTTTTTAACCCTCCATTGGCAAAGTTACAGCATAAGTTTCAAACTGAACTCATGTCAGCCCAGGATCAGCGGTTAAGGGCTACCACAGAAGCTCTGGTGCATATGAAAGTACTGAAATTGCATGCATGGGAAGAACGCTTCAAAGAAAGTATTGAGAAGCTGCGCAAGGTAGAGTTCAAATGGCTATCTACAGTTCAGTTTCGGAAAGCCTCCGATAAGTTCTTGTTTTGGTCATCTCCCGTTTTGATTTCGACTGCAACGTTTGTAACCTGCTATTTTCTTAAAATTCCTCTGACTCCAAGCAATGTCTTCACGTTCATAGCCACTTTGCGCATCGTTCAAGAACCTATTCGACTAATTCCTGATGTAATTGTTGTTATCATTCAAGCCAAGGTCTCATTAAGTCGTATCATCAACTTTCTTGACGCTGCTGAATTACGGGATCGCGTGGTTGAGCGGGTATTTCATCAAAACTCTGACCGCTCTCTTCTTATCAGTTCTGCAACACTAAGTTGGGATTCCAATTCATCAAAGCCCACATTGAGAAATATAAATATGGAGGTTAAACATGGCCAAAAGTTGGCAATTTGTGGAGAAGTTGGATCTGGAAAATCAACTCTTTTAGCTGCAATACTCGGAGAAGTACCAGAGTTGAGGGGCAGTGTGAGTATGAATTATTTACCCCCTTACCTTAACATTTTCAACCGTTTAAATTGATGGATTCTTTCTTATTGTTCTCAACCCTGCCTCTGCAGTTACAAATCTATGGCACCGTCGCATATGTTTCTCAGACTGCATGGATTCAAACTGGAACGGTACGAAACAACATATTATTTGGGCGTCACATGGACGAGCAGAAATATCAGGAAGTTATCCTCAAGTCTTCCTTGGATAAAGACCTCCAGAATCTTCCCTTTGGTGATCAGACTGAAATAGGAGAAAGAGGTGTTAATCTCAGCGGTGGCCAGAAACAGCGGATACAGCTTGCCCGTGCCTTATATCAAGATTCTGATATTTATCTTTTGGATGATCCTTTCAGTGCTGTTGATGCTCATACTGCTACTAGCCTGTTTAAGGTCGATACGGTGATTTCCTTTTGATAAAAGGGTTTTACAGTTATTATGTAGCTAGTACTAGTATGTATGTTGCACCTTTCCACAGCAATGATTTTCATTTTCCTTAGCTTCTTCGGATCCTATTAATCACGGATTTTGATATGTAGGAATACATAATGGGAGCACTGTCAAACAAGACAGTAATCCTCGTAACACACCAAGTTGATTTTCTCCCGGCATTTGATGCTATTCTGGTTAGTAAACAGTTGTCCTAGTCATGTGTAAGCTGTTTGTTTGCTTGTATACAACGTTTTGACGAAGTTTTCTAACAGATGGCACATAATTATAATTCCTGTAATTTTAACCTATCTAATCCTCATAGTTTTAGCAATTTTTCTTTGAATTTCTACACTAAAGTTTCTCTCTTTTGAAGTTGATGGTGGATGGGGAGATTCATCAAGCTGGGCAATATCATGAACTGTTGGTCTCAAGTGAGGCATTTAGGGAGCTTGTGAATGCACACAAGAATAGTGTTGGTTCCAATGAATCAACATCAACAATGCCATCCACAAAAGATGAACCCATAAATGAAGAGAGAGAAATTCAAAGGAGCACATCACAGAGAGAACGATTGATTTCAAATAGAGCTCCTAAGGGGGATCAGCTAGTTAAAAGGGAAGAGAAGGAAGTTGGGGACACTGGTTTGAAGCCATATATTGAGTATTTGAAACAGAATAAAGGTTTCTTATATTGTTCTTGTGCTGGTCTTGGTCATCTTATATTTGTGATTGGGCAGATTTCAGGAAACACTTGGATGGCTACAAACGTGCAAAGTCCTCAAGTCAGTGTATTAAGATTAATAACAGTGTACTCGGCTATTGGGTTCATGTCTATATTCTTCTTATTCTTTCGGTCACTCTTCACCGTTATTTTGGGGCTTAAGGCATCAAAGTCCTTCTTTTCTGACCTTCAGACTTCTTTATTTCGAGCACCAATGGCATTTTTTGATGCAACTCCATTGGGAAGGGTTCTGAGCAGAGTAAGTACTTTATTTATCACTATATGCTTCCTTCTTTTCTTTTCGGTCCTTAAACAAAAAGTGAAGTTTGATGTACATCAGGGTAGTAAACTACTGCCATTTTTCTGCCCCTCCTTTTCCAGGTTTCTTCAGATTTCAGCATTCTCGATGCAGACGTTCCTGTCTCTTTTGTTGTCGCCATGTCAGCTACCATGAATTTTTATAGCAATCTTGGAGTTGTGGCTGTTGTAACATGGCAAGTTTTGTTTGTAGCCATACCAATGATTTATTTGACCTTTCAACAGCAGGTAAACCGCTACTTCACCGAAGTTTCTTGAGAAGACTCTGTACTTCACTATGAATATTGTGAGAGAAGCTATAATTGATTTTTTGTTTGTTCAAATTTAATCAGAAATACTATTTTACTTCTGCTAAAGAACTGATGAGACTGAATGGTACAACGAAATCACCTATTGCAAATCATTTTGGCGAGTCCATAGCAGGAACAATGACCATTAGGGCTTTCAAGGTTGAGGATCAGTTTTTGAAGAAGAACTTAGACCTTATCGATAAAAATTTAAGCCCCTTTTTCTACAGTTTCTCAGCAAATGAATGGTTGATTCAGCGTCTAGAGATGTTAAGTGCAACTATTCTTTGCTCCTCTGTTCTTGCTATGGTTCTACTCCCAAATCAAAGCTCCAATCCTGGTATGAACGATGAAACTAAAGATCATCTGTGGAAGATATCTGCCGTTAGTGGATGCTTTTATGTATATATACGATGATCATGCCTAACATTTGAACTGGTGCAGGTTTTGTTGGGATGGCACTATCATACGCTCTGTCATTGAACATGTCATTGGTTTTCAGTATTCAAAACCAATGTACACTTGCAAACTACATTGTTTCTGTAGAACGCATCAAACAGTACATGCACATTCCTAGTGAGGCACCAGCTGTTATAGAAGATTGCAGACCACCTGATAATTGGCCCTCGCATGGGAAGGTGGAATTGCAAGACTTGAAGGTACCTGAGTTATGCATTCCAACAAGATGAATGTGTTAACATTAATTTTTTTAACTAAATTTGAATGGTTTAAGATGTTTGCAGTCGAATATATTTTGATGTGTGCAGATTAGATATAGAGCCAACAGCCCCCTTGTTTTACGGGGCATTACATGTACATTTGAAGGAGGGCAAAAGATTGGCATTGTTGGGCGAACAGGAAGTGGGAAGACCACTCTCATTAGTGCTATTTTTCGATTAGTGGAACCTGCAGGGGGTAGAATCCTGATAGATGGTTTGGATACTACCTCTATTGGGCTTCATGATTTGCGGTCGTGCCTTGGGATTATTCCTCAAGAACCAACTCTTTTTCGTGGAACTGTTCGCTTCAACTTGGATCCATTATCTGAGCACTCAGATTTGACAATTTGGGAAGTATGTTACAACATAACATCTAATTGAATTTATCTCATGTAGAATGAAAATATTATATAATGCTATGAATTTATTTTCTGATTTGATGAAGGTTCTGAACAAGTGTCAACTTGGAGACATTGTAAGAGGGAAGGTGGATGGCCTAGATGCACCAGGTAAATTTTGTCTTAAATATATATTTTCAAATTCCATGGAATTCTTTGACATAGAGGCCAAGAATTTGGCTGTTAGATTTGCAAGTTTTCCGTGGCTCTAAAAGATCAATAAAATGCAGTGGGGGACGGTGGAGAGAATTGGAGTGTAGGGCAAAGACAATTATTTTGTTTGGGACGCGCATTGCTGAGGAAAAGTCGAATCCTTGTTCTAGATGAAGCAACAGCATCAATAGACAATGCTACAGATGCCATTCTCCAAACAATAATTAGAAAGGAATTTGTAGATTGCACTGTAATTACTGTTGCACACAGGATACCTACTGTTATGGACAGTGACATGGTTGTTGCCATCAGTGATGGTAAGGCCCTATCAATGTATTTTACCTCTATGCTGTATGCATGGATTGATTGATTTCAACTGAACTTCTTGTACTCGAGGAAATGGATGGTTAGTGAAAGTACCTAATTTAAATTATTATGATTCTGAATACATGCAGGTGAGATGGCTGAGTGTGATCATCCATTGAAACTGATGGAGAGGGAAGGATCGTTATTCGGGAAGCTGGTGACAGAGTATTGGTCTCACACATCAAATGCCCTTCTTCATGCTACAAGAACCAATGAATAACCTTTCTATCTCTCTGCCCAGAACATAAGATCTATGGTGATCTTGTCTTTAAATTTGATGTATTCTCTGGTTAGATAAGGTTTCATTAGGCTGCGAGGTTTTCTATCCTAGTTGGTGATGTTGTAGTGATGTAAATTTTAATTATTGTCGTAATTTAAAAAATTTACAGAATAATTTAGAAATTCTTATAAGATTATGAAAATTTTCGGTAAAGATTTTCAAAAATTTGGGTTGCAGTAACTAAATTTCAATATTTTGGGTGCCCTAAGGGCTTTTTTATGATACTGAATCCATTTCCATCATAAAAACTGCAATTCAAACACTCCAATAACTTGAAATTTTGAATTATTTTTTACAGATTCCCGCGAAAAACTGTGGTCCTGCTATTATGCGTCCTTAGTCATTTACATGTTGACTCAATTAAAAATAAAAGAAAATTAAAAACAATATGCCTAATATTGGGGAGATGGGACATGTTGTAGTGTCTAAGTGTAAACATTTAAATGTTGGCTCCTTTAATAAAAAAAAAGGTAAGTAACAAATAAAAAAATATTTAATTTGCAACATTGTAAATTTGTTTTTGTTGACAAATCTAGATTCATGTACTGAGAAAATGATCAAATTTCTTGAGGTACAAACTTTTTTTTAGTGCAAAACTTAAAGAAATGTTAGCAGCTCCAGAGATTTCATTCCTCTCCACACTTGATAGATCCAAAAGTAAGATAGATCTAAACATATAATTGATATTAAAATATAATTTAAAAAATACTAAATTAATGTTGTATTTCTGAAAAAGAAATTTAAATTATCTTAAACAATTTACTCTGGATTTTAAATAGTCTTAAACAATGTGACCTCTTTTTTTAGTGCAAAATTTGAGGAAATGTTTGCACTTCTAGAAATTTGACTCATCTTGGAACCAAGAGTTAAGATGGGTCTTAGCTAATCATGTGGTATTGATGAGCCATGCTATTGGTACATGATATTACAGATTAATAATATCTATGATAAAATGGTTGTGAGTATCACAGTTAAAAATATTGCTATATTGTAAATTTATTGTAAGTATTAAATTTTTTTTGTCCTCATTAATTAATTTTAAATATGATTACATAATCATTATTTTAATTTATAAAGTAAAATGAATCTTAACTTTTTACTACTTGTATATTTTAAAGTGTTATATGCTATATAATTTAATGTGATATGTATATTATGATTTTCTTTTATTGTTTTTATTACTTCTCACTTTTTACACACACTACAACATCTTCCTAGTTATATTATATTGACTCTTTTATTATTATTTATTTGAGTCATATTTAACAATTTTTTATATCTTATAAATTGAACATATTAATATTAATATTAATATAAATTTTAGATACTGCATTACAACATGCATCGATATATGATACGCCTATGTGTATTAAGGACAACTTGCACCATATTGGACAGTATACTGTAAAATGTAATGTGTAATTTTTCTACATCAATGAAAGATTAAGAATTTTTCCCTGTGAAAAAAATATTAATATAAATTTAACATATGTAAAAATGTTTACATTATTTTGTATATTACATCTACACATCTCCCCATAAACCTTTCTTATATTACATCTACACATCTCCCCATAATTCAAATAAATATTATGTAACCATATAAATTAAAATACTTTCTTATATTACATCTACACATCTCCTCATAATTCAAATAAATATCCTTTTTTATATTACATCTACACATCTCTCCATAATTCAAATAAATATTATGTAACCATATAAATTAAAATAGTTATTTTGAAATCATCTTTAAATTTAATAATAAGCACAAAAAAATTTAATACTCAAGTGAGCTTACAATATAAAAAAATTCTTAACCATGGATATTCACTTTTGCTTTGCCATGGATATTATTAATTTGTAAATAGAGTTTGTTACATTACCATGAACCAATACTATGACTTATTATTATCACGTCCCCAAAAACCATAATTCATTTCATAATCAAAATTGTTATCTGAAATTATGAATTACAGATAAAACGCATTCCCTAAATGTGGCACTATGCATTTAGAACAAAAGATCAAAAAATTTGCAGACACTTTCTCTAAGAGTAAATAGGCACATAGAAAGATATAGGAACTTACTTGTGATCCAAGCACTTCCTATTCTCTTTATGTCGCTCTTGTTGTAGCTTCCAATCCAACTTTGATCGCCAGACTAGTTCCTGTAAGTATAAACACTAAACAACAAAGAGATTGCAATATATAGATGCCTACTTATCTAAATCAGTTAAATCGATTAAACATGAAACATATATATCAGTTAAGAATCCATTATATGAAAAGTAGAAACATAAACAGAAACATATATGGGAAAATGAGCAGCAATCTTTATTAATGGATAGAAGGGGGAGGTTACAACCAGCGATCGATTTGATGTCACCAGCTCCAGCATCATCCCAACCTCATCATAATAAACATCTCACCAATAGCATATCACTCTTATCACACACTCAATTGATAATCCAACAACATTTCTTTACCAAATTTCTTCATTTTCTAGCACTAGGATCTGTGCTCAATTTATAGGGAAACTAAAGGTAGTTTCTCAATCAATGACTTTCTAATAATAGGAAAGACATGTTCCCAAGCTTAGAAGTGTTAGATGGACACATGGATTCGAAGTTTGACACATATGGACTCTTCTAGAAGGCATTGGCCATGTGGAGATTCCAGAACAATGAGAATTTCGTTCCCCTTTGACCAAAGGACTTTTGAATATTGGGAAGTGCTTTGCAGAGCACCCTTGAATGGAGGGAGCTGCATATGCAAAGTAGTTAGTCCCTTGAGAGGCTACGTTGGTGATCTCATAAGTGATATAACATATACTTCAAACCTTGGAAACCTTGCAATAGAAGTCATGGATGGTTTGTTCTTGTCTTAGGGCATGTAGCAACTGAAATGATAGGGGATGATAGAACCTATTTCATTGGTCCTGAGGATGATGTCTAGTTTGAATAGGTCATTGAGAATGATGCCCAAATTGACCTATAACAGCTGCCCCCTAAAGCATGAAGTCATAATAATAACAATATTTTTTGAATGAGATGCTTTACGATGTGATGGGCTAGTACTGAAGCGGAGTGGCGACCTACATCAATCTTACAATACATTACATCATGATATATCTTCTTGATCATGAATTACTGAGGGAAGGCATTCCCATGCTCAGCACATAAACTATCTAATAGCATTTACATAGTGCAGAAAGTCGTCTACATTGGAATGTTGCCCAATACAAACATGCTTACAGATATAGGTCCATGTCCGGATGACAATTTGTATGCAAGGTCACCGTACAGATGATGTGTACAACAATCCTGAAATCGACACCCAGATGGCTGAAACTAGATCCGAGGAATTCTTATCTCGTTCACTCGATCGTTTGGGTACAAGTCTAACCATGTGAATAAATGATTTGTAGTCGAACATGGTAAGACATCGTTTGATTACCAGCCAATGATGTGAGTTGTTAACAAACGCGAGAGAACCACCATTGATGTTAATGGATCTCAAGGTACTGCAATACATTTCGTAAGGCGTGAATACATGATTTTATGTCGAACGCCAAACAAAATCTTTCAGTCAAAAGTCTGGAAGTGAGGATATTGTCGATGCTGTAACAAGCTCATCGCTATTTTATGTTTTAACGAGCCTAACGACAGTGACAGACCGGTCCTTTTTCATATTTAGAGAGTTTGAAAAAGAGGACAATAGAAAACTCCATAGGTACTTTTTCATAAAGTTGTCGCTCAGATCCGAAAAAGCATAAAATAATATCTGAGAGAACCTCCTAGCCATGTTCGACTAAGGCACTCCTTTTTCGTAAATAATCTATCTCATTCTGGAAAAGGGTTAAACTTATATTGAGTAGATATCAATTCATTTACTTTTACGAGCTCGAAAAGACAAGTGCTCGAAAATATTTTCACATTATCGGAGTCTGAAAAGAGCTAAAAGAAGACTCTAGGGGTTCCTTTTTCACTGTTATCGAAGCTCGAAAAAGAGATAAAAGTGCGCTTCAAGTCCTTTTTCGTTTTTATCAAATCTCGAAAAATAAGGATAAAAGTATGCTTTGTGGTCAAATCATTCTTGAAATAAATGTGCACGACTAATCTACTCATCAGTTGCAAACCTGTTGAGAACAACATCAAATGGATTAAAAATACCTGTTTCATGATAAAAATAGAATAAAACCATAGTCATAGCAATAAATATGATTTGCAAATAATAAAATGACTAATTAAAAGAGTTTTACTATTCATTTTTACCATTTTCATTTTGGAGCTCTGAACCTATCTTTGCCCTCGAAATTTAGTTGTTGATTGCGATCGATTCTGTGGACGATTTTCATCGCCGTTTGATCTAGGTTGGTGCCATAAAACCCCTCTTTCTTTCAATAGTAATTTCATTTCATTTAATTGCAATTTTTTAGGGATTTGGGCCCCTTAGGGTAAATTATTTTTCAAAAGAGGTGCAACGCACCCTTGGGCATCGAAAAATGCATTGTAATGCACTCAAAATGAAGCCTAGGTGCATATACAATGCACTGTCTATTGACCAAGACTGTAGAAATTTGAATAATTTGTTGAATTATTCACCGAGATTATCCTGATTACACAATATTTAAGCTTCATGCATAATACATAACCTCTTCTACAATTGATCATCAATATGCGGAAATAGAAACAGTCGCATGCGCACATAAACACAATAGTCAAGCACACATAAACACAGTATGTACTGGGGAAAGCAATAGCTGAAAACCCCCAACTATCTGTATAATATAATGATAGAGAACATGTAACAATACATAGCACAAAGCTCTCACAGCTCTCAGCACTATCTCACATGCTACACACAAACTAGCACGGAAGATGAACAAGTCACAAGTTCAAATCTCCTCCACAAGTCTGCCTGCCTCTACTGCGCAATCCAAGATGTGAATGAATGAGATCCAAGTTCGAATCCCCTAGCTTGTACTGCGCAATCCTCATTGGCAATCTCCATCAATGTGTGTGCAAATCTCATGCACAGCCATAGTCACAACTGATAGTAGACTCACCCTTTCACCCACCTCTAACACTGGTCTCCACTGAACTGTCCATGCATTGCAGTTAACCGATGTGTTCTTTAGTTGATTTATGAGTTAATAATTAGTGAATTAATTAATAATTAATTCACACCACTCATCACTAGTGTATTTATCAGTTAGACTAAATACAACTAGTTCAACTAAGTTAAACCGAACACAACTCCACTAACTGTCTCATCAACTCCACCAAACTCTGCCACATGAGTTCTAACTGAATTCAACCATGCAATAGCTCAACTAACCCTTAGGAAAAGCGTATTTCCTTATGTCAGCTGCATGTGCCACATCCAAGCATCAAACCGAAGTGCTCCAAGAGGATAAGATAATGTTTATAGTCCAAATATTATTAAGGGTTAATAATATTTGACTGTTCTATTTTTAGCTCGGCAGTCTAAAAATAGATTCCGCCCAATGTCTAAAAATAGAGGTCCATATATTTTTACCAACTTGATCAATCATCCATAAATAGCATCCTGCAACTCATAGACCATGATCCATATGTCTAAAAATAGACATAGTCTAAAAATAGACTTTGTGCCAAAAATAGCTTGCGGGCCCACTTAGTGAAGGCGACTTCATTTCACTAAGCTCCATCATCTTGTTGCATTTTCAACAAAGACGGTGTTGGGTGCAATTCACATTTTTTATTCTTGCATTGTACCCAAATTTTGCCTAATTTTTGCATGAAAATGAGTCTAATGAGTCTTATGGTAATGTTTCAGGGCTTCATCGAACTAGAATGACGATTACTTGGAGAGAAAGAGAGCATGAAGAACAAAACATGATTTCCCTTAATGATCCAGGTACTGTAAGAGCCCTAAGAGATTATGGGTTATTAAAGTACTTCCGCTTATCAAATATGAGGAAACAGATAGAACTTTTCAAATTCCTTGTTCGTGCATGGGATCCGACAATTGAGGCATTTCACATTAGGAACAAAATGGTTTCTATTACAATGGAGGACATATATTTTCTGACAGGCTTGTCGAGGAGAGGCTTACCCATTTCTCTCTCAGGGTCTGCTCTCGGAGGAGAGACGGTGAGAGACTATATTTTGCAGTATTGCTATCCAGGGGCAGAGCCAAGCAAGGATGGGAAAATAAACATCCATGGCGTTCATGATTTTCCATTGAGAACCATTATATTCACGAGCACAAAGCTTGTTGGTATCGTTACACTACATGTAGCTGACAAATCTTATATGTATTATGTGCTAGAGTGCATGGAACCAACAATTTTCAAATGGTCTGAAGATGTACTCTCTCAAATAAAATAAAAACTGAGCAAGGCAAAGGGAGGAAGGAAGAAAAACTTCAGTTATGGGTAGATCCTCAATTCTTTTTCCTTAGAGCGGATTCCATTGATGCAGCCTTAGCATGTGACACTGGGTGTGTCTGATCCTAGAGATCTGAGGATGCAAAGATGGGTAGAACTTATGGCTAGACATGCAGGCCAATCGTCCATCGTGTTCTCGACTGCATTATTCATCTGGTTCAGGCAACAAGTTATCGCCATCGATGAGTATGCATATGTAGGCATCGATTTCCGAGGAGATCTAGACTTAGCTTTACTAGAAGGCGCTTAGTGGGGTGCAATCGGTAATAAATTTTTGACCATGTTTTTTTATTTTTCTAAGGTTTATACATGTTTTTGTATTTGATGTTTATTCATGACTAAACTAAAGTTTTAATGTAATGCAGATGTGGGTCAAGTTCAACCAGTGCAGGAACAAGAGCATGGAGAGGATAAGCCAGTAGAGAGGGCTGTCGTTGGAGCAGTCCTTCAGGATTTATACATGGCTGAGACTCTTACTGAGCTTTGGAAGCACATAGAGGGGTTGACCTTAGGGATGAATTGCTACATTGAAGAGTTACCCATGCGACTGCAGTGCCATACTATTGTCATTCCTAAACGCTGAATGCGGTTACTGCGTAGGATAGCTAGATTGATAGTGTTATCACTCCACTAGATTCCCAAGGCTGAGGAAGGAATTCCAACAGAGGTAACCACTAACCAAGCATTTTACTTGATATATAGCCCTATCAAGCCAGACAAGACTCTCTCCAAAAGGGTCACAACCAAGAGGGTTGGAGAAAATAGGGTTTTAGGCTAGGTATAGAGTGCAAGGGGTTGTTTTGATTTGGTTTTGGTTGGGTAAATCAACAGATAATGAAATAGGTCAAGGAGAAATAGGTCAGGGCTAAAGAGTGGGGGTTGCAGGGACGAATGTGGAAAGGTAGGTATAATGTCAATCATTTGAGGTGTTGTCGACAGATATTGTCTCTCCTAGAGACATTCTAGAGTTGCCATAGACCAGTGCCTAGGACATCTTAGCATAGCAAGGAGCATATAATAAAGCTGGGGTGCAATCCAAAAGCTCTCCTGCTATCTCTTATAAAACAAGGAAATTGATTTAAATGGGACCAGAACTTACAGAAACTTCCACAGGGAAAGTAATGTTGCAGAGACAAGATGCAAAGCTCCAACACAAAAGCATCAGACAGATAAGAGACAATTTACTGTAAAGAGGGCCGATTCAAATAATATGCCACAAAAATCAAGTATCAGAAGGTGTATGCGGTGAAAGAAACATAAGAAAATATTAGTTAACTTTGGTCTGATACCCAGATACACAACAGAACCATGTATGGGCTTATCAATCTAAGAATCCATACATGACAATGGCGTTTTAAAAGCACCCTCCCAAAGCAACTAATATAACAGAAAGATGGATGAAATGAACATGAAACAGTATATCATGCCTGAGCCATATTTAAAGTGCTTGATTGATCCAAGTATGGGTATCAACTAGGATAAATCCTTACCTAAAATCAGTGAGCCACTCGCATTCCAGTACATGATACAAGAATATGGATAAAACGAAATGTTGTATTAAACACATGAAAGGAAGTTACATACTATGGGATACCAAAGACCAGAATCCTCTAATACAGATATAACTCCTCCTCACTGATACCCTACGGGCTCTGAGCCTTCACACAAAATCTTTACAAGATGTATACAAAAATGCCTTTCACTGCACAATTTTCTGATAAAAATATGGAACCCTTACAATGTCTTTCTTCTTGGTTTTTATAGAGGAAGAAGAAGAAAAACTCATAAAAGAAGTAGGTGAACATTTAATTGGCTTAATTTGAACAAAATGGTGGAAACATTCGTGCCCATGTTGCTTAATTAATATTCTGTGCTATAGGTACTCTGAGGCCGGCTCCATGAAGTAAATGCTGTAGGTGAAAATTTCTCCAGGGATAAGACATGAAGAATAAAATATGTAACATTATGTACCTTCCTGAGAGAAAAATCTATTGAAATTAAACCTGGAGGATATCATTTTTGTGCACTTGTACTCTTGGCCTTCTGAATGCTGAATTGTTATTTAAAATCTTCGGCTCCAGACGTTGAATTCCTCGCTCTCTGACTGATATTCTTTATCTGCACCATTAATAATCTCATCTACAAGAATATGCCTCTTGAATGGTTCTTGAAGGTTGGACATATCTGAGTCCCGCTTCTTTTAATGAAAGTCGCGTTGAAGCAACTACCCAAGACCTTCTTCATGAATTTTGCATTTAAAAACTGGTCCTTTGATGCACCCTTGACCTCTGCAATGAGGGTTGTGAGTTATGGTTAACCTCCGGCGCTGAAAACCCTGCAAAAATCCACAAACATGTTAGGAAAATAATGCACGGGAATGCAGACACGGTGGGGATAATGGGGTGGCAACTGCTGCATGGTCGACCAGTGAAAAATGTAAGACGATGATGAGAAATGCAACGTAACAGTGTGGAGCGGGCTTGGAGGAGAAGGCGAACATAATCGTGAAAATGCATTGGAAATGAAGCGACGAGCTTAATATAGACCCATGGTGGCGGAATGCACGTGAAGTGAAATGAAGGACAGGTGGTACTATGATAGGGTGACGGGAACAGATGATGTGGAGTGATGACTGTGGGGGCGGACTTGGTCAACCAGCGGAGCTTGTAAATGATTCTGGACCATACGATCCACAAACAGGATCAACGGTTAACAATGTATTGGAGACCGATGGAAAGGCGGGCCCGAGACATTGTACGCTGGGCTTAACACATGCACATCTTCTCTGCGTGACGACCGTCGGATGATGCCTTTCAGATCGAACGGCTCACGTAGATTTCGCTGCACGTCTTGGGTCGGACGTTAACGCGCGAAATGGGGCGGTATTGGAACAGTGGCCTAGGACGCGTGGCAAGCAACGTATGGAATCATTGCGATTTGCGGAATACCGCCTGCCCAGCAAAGGTGGTGCGAAATAAACAGGCCGGTTTCTGAGTAGGCGCGGGCGCGGGGACCACCAAAGCAAAGGGGATTCTGGGCCATTGATTTATGTTTGATCGGACGGCTCGGAGCGGGCCCGATGGCTTTAAACAATAAGCTCCTTTTGATCTGGCACAGGGTTTAGCACCCGGGTCACGTGAAAGACTAGCTGTAGGAGGCTAGGACCAAAGGGGCTCGAATTTAAATATTTCAAAAGTGAGTCTTTCGGCCTTTTATTATGAAATTTGGATGCGAAGGAGGGCAACGGTAAGCAGAAAAAGGGTTTCTTAGGCCATGGTAGAAAATTTTAAAGGTTCAGGAGGGACTGATGGCCAAAAATTTTAATGGGGGCTGACATGGATAACATCGGCTCCAACTAGGGATGACACGTTCATACCTGGACGTGTCGAGGACCTGTAGACTGCCTGATCGTCTTTTATGCAGACTCTGCCCTTCAAAACCTTTTCTTCTCATGATTCATTATAACACTCGCATCATTCAGACAAAAATAAAACAAAAATTAATATACAATATGATACAATCAGGCCACCTCGACCTGAATTAGAATTGGAAGTAAGGCTTGAGAAATTGGCCGTTTACAGGGGCATCAAGTAAGTCGCCCTGTAAATTCTCCAATATGAACGTGTTATTACCTCTCTGCTCCACAATTTTAAATGGGCCAAACCACAATGAATCAAACTTGCCATGTTTTCCTTTTTCAGCCCTCCGGACATCCCACCTGAGCACCAGATCACCAATCTACAATTTCCTGTCTTTAGCATGCTGATCAAATATATGTTTCATTTTCTATTGATATTCTGTTAATCTCTGATTCACTTGGCTCCGTGTTTCCCCTAATTCCACCAATTGATTAATTCTCCTGATCATATCATCAGGTTCCTCCTAACTTTCCTGCATGAAACGTGCCACTGGTAAAGCCAGCTGCACAGGAAACACTGTTGCTTGTCCATATACCAATTCATATGGAGATTTCCCCGTTGCTCTCTTACTAGTAATTCTATTAGCCCATAGAGCAAACTTCAATTGGGAATCCCAATTTTTCTGATTTTCATTGATAGTCTTTTTCAAGGCCCTCACCAGAGTTTTGTTGGAAGATTCTGCCAAGCCATTCCCCTGTGGGTAGTAAGCTGTGGAGTGATTCAATGTGATATTATACTGCTGGCAGAAAATTACAAATTTTCCAGATTTGAAGGCCTGTGCATTATCAGTCACTATTCTAGCAGGGCAGCCAAACCTGGATATGATGTTTTCTTCCATGAATTTTATGATTACTGCATCTGTAGCATTTCTTGCAGGTATGGCTTCCACCCATTTTGTAAAATAATCTGTGGCTGTTAATATCCATTTATGCTGTCCACTTGATGGGGGATGTATTTCTCCAATAAAATCTATTCCCCATTGTTGAAAAGGCTCATTCACATGAATTGGAATCAGGGGCAGAGCTGCCCACTTCTGTCTCTCAGCAAATTTCTGGCACTTATCACATGCTCTAACTCAAACAAAAACATCTCCAAATAATTTTGGCCAGTAGAAACCAACCTTCAGTATTTTATGGGCTGTGGCCCTCCAGCTGTAATGACCTCTACAAATTCCTTCATGAAATTCTATCATTATATTTTCCACTTCATTTTCTGTGAGGCACAATAATAGGATGCCCGAAGGGTCTTTCCAATATAATTGGCCATTAGCAACTATGTAATTTTGTGACTTCAGCCTCAAAGTCCTGTATTTTGATTTATCACAGCTTGGTGGACAACTGAGTGTCAAAAGATATTCTACTATTTCTTTGTACCAAGGAATAGTGAGATATTTTATATGTGCTTTTTGAGTGGCCTTTTCCAATCCTGGCTGCCCCTTTTCACTCTCGGACTCTTCACTTGAAATCATAGACAAATTTATGCCCAGAGCTTGATAGTTTGATTCAAATAGAATTTTTGCAAGCCCCTGTCCTTTTATCAACTTAGTAGGACGAATATCCAGATCATATTCCTGTATTTTAGCAATCCACCTCCCTCTTTTTCCTTCACTGTCTCCCTGAATCAGAATGTCTTTGACAGCTGCAGTGGGGACAAATGCAGTAATGTGGGACTGCAAAATGTACATGTGGAATGCTTTGAGGGATTTTACTAGGGCATATGCCTGCTTTTCTAATATGTTATATTTCAATTCTGCATCATGAAGCACCTGACTGAAGAAGGCAATTGGTTGCTCATATCCTTCTTCATTTTTCTGTAATAACACTCCAGCTACTGTATGTGGTGATGCAAAGGAAAAGATCATAAATGGCTTTGCATAATCTGGTCCAGCTAGCACAGGAGCTTTAGCAAATGCAGCTTTAATTCTAGCAAAGGCCTCCCGTGATTCTTGTGACCATTTCACCTCATTATTCTTCTTTAGCATATCTGTTATATGCCTAACTATCTCAGCATAGTTAGGAATAAATCTTCTCAGAAAATTGATACGTCCCAAAAATACCTGCACTTCTTTTTTGTTTCTAGGAAGAGGAATGCCATTTATAACTTCTACTCTTTTGGGATCTATCCTTACACCATATTTAGTTACAATATGCCCAAAAAGTTTGCCTTCCTCTAATGCAAATAGGGACTTTTGTGGATTGAGAGAAAGGCCATACCTTCTGCATTTTTCAAAAGTTCTTCGTAAATGCTCAATGTGTTCAACATCATTATTTGAAAACACTGTAATATCATCAAGGTACACCACCAGAAATTTATCTTGCTCCCCAACAAAAGCAATATCCATAGCCCTCTGAAAGGTAGCCCCTACATTAATCAGCCCAAAAGGCATCCTGGCATACATGAATGTTCCCCATGGTGTAGTGAAAGCAGTTTTCTTCTGGTCTTCTGGAAACATAGCCACCTGGTTATAACCAGAAAAACCATCCATCATTGACATTCTAGAGGCTCCAACCACTTTCTGCAGGATGTGGTCCATCTTAGGCAATGGATAATTATCTTTTAAAGATGCTCCATTTAAATTCCTGAAATCCACACATAGCCTTATTTCTCCATTTTTCTTTCAAACAGGAACAAGGTTTGCTACCCATTCAGAGTACCTCAATGGTACAATTATCTTGGCCTTTAACAACTTCTTAATTTCCTTCTCAATGGAAGGAAGCAGCAGAGGGTTTATCTGTCTAAGCTTCTGTTTATAAGGTTTTGCATCTTCCCTCAGAGGAATTTTATGCTGCATAATACTAATATCAAAAGTTTTAAGGTCTTGATATGACCATGCAAACACATCTTTGTATGATTGAAATAATTTCAGGTATTTTTCTTTATACTCCTCTGGGACCTTCTTAGATAACTTTACAATTTTAGGATCAACCTCAGTACCCGGATTCACATCTTCTACTTGATCTTCCTCTACCACTTTAATAGGCTGCAATAAGACATCATTCTTGTCAAACAACCTTTCTAGGGGGACTAGTCCTCTAGGGATAACATTTCCTTTCAGCTGCAGCAGTTTGCTTCCTGCCATTTTTTCTTCCCACTTATTTTCTGAAATATCCTCAACTTCCTCTTATTCACAATCATCAATCTCCATATTAGAGAATTCTCCTACTGTTTCCAGGAATCTCTTCATTTGTTCCTCATCTTCAAATACCTGCCAGTGCTTGATGTTATTTGAGATAGATGGCCTATAACGTACCTCAATTTCATACCTCAAGAGAGGGTTTTGAGGAGGACGAAATGTACTGGTAGCTACAGCAAGAGAATCTGCCATTCTATTATGCTCCTAGGGCATAAATTGGATATTAAATGCTGAGAATAAATTCTCCACCATGTCCCATACTTCATTTCTATAAGCTCTCAGCCGAGGATGTTTGGTTTGACATTGATTCCTGATTTGTCTGACCACCAGCTCAGAATCTCCCAAAACCTTTAAACTCTGTATACCCATGTTCTTGGCTGTCTGCAATCCCAACAAGAATGCTTCATATTCAGCTACATTATAAGTAGCTTCATATTCCAATTTAAAAGACAGTGGCACCCATTTTCCTGTAGGAGAGATTAATAATACTCCAGCCCCCTTACCCTCTCTTGAATTTGCTCCATCAAAATGTAGGGTCCATACTCCTTCTTCATGGTATTCTAAAGGCTGGTCAGTCTTGATTTGACAGAAGGAGGGTTCATGAGCATAATTTTGATCTTCTTCTAACATCAAACATGAGAAATCTCCTTCCTTGCTATAGACTGGTGAATTCTCTGAGCTGTCAGCCTTAGTCACCATCTTGACAAATCTGGCTTCTCTGTACAACCTCCTCTCCTGGCCACCAAAAACCGGGATAGTGGCATAGGTTAAGTCTAATTTTAGTGACCCACCAATTTTTGTTCCCCAGGACCTTGACAACAGCATGCCAAAGCGAGCTGGGATGTCAACCACCACAATGTCCATTACTACACTTTTTGCTGGAATTTGGGCCATATTGACCACTAAATCTTTAATCATCCCCAAGCATTTAAATATTTTGGAATAAAATGAATATAGATCTTTATATGGACGTGTGATTTGTAAACCTAGTTGTTCCATGACAGACAGAGGCATAAGATTATGGGAAGCCCCAGAATCTAACATACAGTTGTGTAACAATAGGTCATGAATTACTAGAGACACATAGAAAGGAGGAGTGGAGGGATCTATCTCCTCGACATGTGGGCCAAAAACTACCATGGGTCTTTCTTCTTGAAGATTAAGATTGTCTGGAACTATTGGTGCTTTAGGAGGGAGCAATAAAGAAGTGACTTGAGATTGATATGTAGGTTCTTTCAACAGCTCAGTCAAAGGGACTGGGATTTTGACTTTCTCAAGTTCTTTTTGCAAATTAAAAGCAGGAGGGGGCTTTTCTATTACAACTACTTTTGACTCTTTATTTTCAGCTGAAGGTTTAACTTCTTTTGATACAAACTCAGCATTAGGAGAAGTGACTACTTTTGAGGAAGAAGGAGTTTGATCGTTAGACTGCAGAGGTTTGTTTAGAGGACTCTTACCTTTGTCTGTAACTTTCTTCATTGTTGACTCCTTTTGAGCGGATTATTACTTTTGAAGAGGCTCCTCTTCTTGATCTTGAGTCTGAGTCCTCTTTCTGGAAGATCTGAGGTCATATCTTCTATTGAAATGTGCTTGCATGAAATCATTAAACTGTTTGCAATAGTGGTCAATTTCTGCATCTTCTGTATCTATGATCTCTTCTTCTTCTTCTTGCAATGGACATTCTACTTCATCATTGTTTGAGAAGGCAAGATTTGCATCTTGCAGTTCATAGGCAGCATCTTCAGTGGAGTCATCTACTGGGCCTTCTAGGTATAATGGGTGTGGCACTTGATCCTGTTGCTCCTTAGCTTCCCTTGGCAATATTTGCAGGGGTGGATTTCTATACTGAGGGTTGTAACCCCTGTTTGGAGCATTCTGAAAATTCTTGGAAGCTGAGTTCTTGGTCTCCAATTCAAGCTTGACCAGTTTATTAGAAAGATTCTTAATCATTTTTCTCATTTCTTCAATTTTATCTGAATCCCTATCCTGAATAGAAGTAGATACTTCTTCTTTCCCCCTTCTTCTAGTATCCTGTTCAGGTTTCCCCCTTAATTTTCCAGTGGAAGCAAAATTTGCTTCCAACTCAAGAGCATCTGACTGAGCATCATCTAGGGTGGCAGGCTTTCTTTCCCTGAGAGAGAAACCAAAATATGAGTCAAAGGCTGCTATGAAAATAACTTTGGCAGCATTCTAATGAGGCTTCATATATGCAGGAACGCTTAGATATAACTTATTAAACCTTTTGATAAATTTCGATACCCCTTCATTATGTTTCTTCTTGAGTGTATTGAACTCAGTAAGACACTGTCCATGATCTTTATTTTCTCCCCATTTCTTGAGAAAAGTATTCTCCATATCATCCCAAGTGGTTATAGAACAGTTTCCCAATGTCTTGAACCATTTTCTGGCTTCACCATCCAGAGATTGAACAAACAATCTTAAGACCACATCTAGATGTTCAACATTAAAGTTCTCTGCAAAAGAGAAGAAAGTCTCAAGATATTTTTGAGCATCAATTTCATTTTCCCCAGTGAATCTGGGCAATATCTTTAAATAATCCTGTGGCATATCATTTAACACTTGAGGTAATGCCAGGGGAGCATATTTGTTCAACAAAAAGGCTGAAACATTAGCCATTGGAGGAGGTGGGGGTTGTGCAACAATCTGGTGTGCAAATGGAGGAAGAGGCGGAGGTGGAGTATGGATAACAATAGGAATATACTGTACAACAGCTTGAGGCGTAGATGGGAACAATTCACGATTAACAGCAGCTACTTCGGTGACATATTTAACCTCTTCGACCTCAGGAGTAGGGTGAGGTTGAGCTTTAGTTCTAGCACCTCCCCTGGGTGGGCTATCTGAGTAATAGTCTGTGTCTCCCACAGTGGGGTCGGGATTTTCTACTGGAACTTCTTGAGAAGAAGAGGATGGATAATCTTCTATGGAAAACTCAGGGATTTCAGCACGGGCTGATTTCTTCTCTTTCCAAACTCTTCTATGAATAATATTTTCTGGGTCAGACACGGAAGGTGTCTTTGGCTGAGATGTATCTGACCTCAGGTGTGGCTTACGAGGAGCCAAGACTACAAATAGATTTATCTGGTAAACAACAGTGGAGTCGCCAAGGTGAGAGATATGCAACTCTTCAACTCTCTATGCTCACCTGATTAGAGAGTGAATATGATTTGTCGAGGCCCAGGGAAATTGATATTCTTAAATTCGTCCCCGGCAACGACGCCATAAAGATGTTGTCGACAGATATTGTCTCTCTTAGAGACAGTCTAGAGTTTCCATAGACCAGTGCCTAGGACATCTTAGCATAGCAAGGAGCATATAATAAAGCTGGGGTGTCAATCCAAATGCTCTCCTGCTATCTCTTATAAAACAAGGAAATTGATTTAAATGGGACCAGAACTTACAGAAACTGCCACAGTGAAAGTAATGTTGCAGAGACAAGATGCAAAGCTCCAACACAAAAGCATCAGACAGTTAAGAGACAATTTACTGTAAAGAGGTCCAATTCAAATAATACGCCACATAAATCAAGTATCAGAAGGTGTATGCGGTGAAAGAAACATAAGAAAATATTAGTTAACTTTGGTCTGATACCCAGATACACAACAGAACCATGTATGGGCTTATCAATCTAGGAATCCATAAATGACAATGGCATTTTAAAAGCACCCTCCCAAAGAAACTAATATAGCTCAAAGATGGATGAAATGAACATGAAACAATATATCATGCCTGAGCCATATTTAAAGCGCTTGAATGATCCAAGTATGGGTATCAACTAGGATAAATCCTTACCTAAAATCAGTGAGCCAATCGCATTCCAGTACATGATACAAGAATATGGATAAAACGAAATGTTGTATTAAACACAAGAAAGGAAGTTACATACTATGGGATACCAAAGACCAGAATCCTCTAATACAGATACAACTCCTCCTCACTGAGACCCTACGGGCTCTGAGCCTTCACACAAAAGCTTTACAAGATGTATACAAAAATGCCTTTCACTGCACAATTTTTTGATAAAAATCTGGAACCCTTACAATGTCTTTCTTCTTGGTTTTTATAGAGGAAGAAGAAGAAAAAATCATAAAAGAATGATCCAGGTGGATATTGGTGGTCACCCGCTATTCCACTTGGGGCTCCACCATTGTCTATTTGGTTTTTGGTTGGCAGTTTACTATTTTTCGCCGGTTTCGGGTCCTAGCTTAGGGTCGTTTTGAGGCCCTAGCGGCGTTTTTTGGGGAAAACGGAGAGCGACATGGGTCCATGGACCGATGTTGCCCATTCCAAATTTGTAGTCCTCGGATAGATCTTTCTAACGAGGTATGGTACGCGTCAAACGGAGATCGTATGCAAAAGTTACGCCCCTGGGAAGTTGAAACACCAATTTACCCAAACGGGGCCCATAGTTTTGGCGCTTCATCTCCTAGGGTTAGGGTTTTGGCTGTTTAGGATTTCCCATTGTTTCTAAATGATAAATAGGCCCTCGAGCCTCATTGTAACACAGTTCAGAGGCCTGTAGCCGCCACATCTCTTCTGAGAGATAGCTACCAGCGCCCTAGCTAGTTTTATTTCCATTCTGTCTGTAAGAAAATTTCAGTTCTTTGATATTAATGAAATGAAGTGTTATTTCCGTTGCATCTCTGTATTTATGTTTATATGTTTATTCTGTTGTGTTCCTGCATAAATCTGGATCAAAGAAGTAGGTGAACATTTAATTGTCTTAATTTGAACAAAATAGCGGAAACATTCGCACCCATGTTGCTTAATTAATATGCTGTGCTATAGGTACTCTGAGGCCGGCTCCATGAAGTAAATGCTGTAGGTGCAAATTTCTCTAGGGATAAGACATGAAGAATAAAATATGTAACATTATGTACCTTCCTGAGAGAAAAATCTATTGAAATTAAACCTGGAGGATATCATTTTTGTGCACTTGTACTCTTGGCCTTCTGAATGCTGAATTGTTATTTAAAATCTTCGGCTCCAGACGTTGAATTCCTCGCTCTCTGACTGATATTCTTTATCTGCACCATTAATAATCTCATCTACAAGAATATGCCTCTTGAATGGTTCTTGAAGGTTGGACAGATCTGAGTCCCACTTCTTTTAATGAAAGTCGCGTCGAAGCAACTACCCAGGACCTTCTTCATGAATTTTGCATTTAAAAACCGGTCCTTTGACGCACCCTTGACCTCTGCAATGTGGGCTATGAGTTATGGTTAACCTCCGGCGCTGAAAAAATTGCAAAAATCCGCAAACATGTTAGGAAAATAATGCACGGGAATGCAGACATGGTGGGGATAATGGGGTGGCAACTGCTGCATGGTCGACCAGTGAAAAATGTAGGACGATGATGAGAAATGCAACGTAACAGTGTGGAGCGGGCTTGGAGGAGAAGGCGAACATAATCGTGAAAATGCATTGGAAATGAAGCAACGAGCTTAATATAGACCATGGTGGCGGAATGCACGTGGAGTGAAATGAAGGACAGGTGGTACTATGATAAGGTGACGGGAACAGATGATGTGGAGTGATGACTGTGGGGGCGGACTTGGTCAACCAGCGGAGCTTGTAAATGATTCTGGACCATACGATCCGCAAACAAGATCAACGGTTAACAATGTATTGGAGACTGATGGAAAGGCGGGCCTGGGACATTGTACTCTGGGCTTAACACATGCACATCTTCACAGTGACGACCGTCGGATGATGCCTTTCAGATCGAATGGCTCACGTAGATTTCGCTGCACGTCCTGGGTCAGACGTTAACGTGCGAAATGGAGTGGTATTGGAACAGTGGCCTGGGACGCGTGGCAAGCAACGTATGGAATCACTGCGATTTGCGGAATACCGCCTGCCCAGAAAAGGTGGTGCGAAATAAACAGGCCGGTTTCTGAGTGGGCGCGGGCGCGGTGACCACCAAAGAAAAGGGGATTCTGGGCCATTGATTTGTGTTTGATAGGATGGCTCGGAGCAGGCCCGATGGCTTTAAATGATAAGCTCCTTTTGATCTGGCACAGGGTTTAGCGCCCAGGTCACGTGAAAGACTAGCTGTAGGAGGCTAGGACCAAAGGGGATCGGATTTAAATATTTAAAAAGTGAGTCTTTCGGCCTTTTATTATGAAATTTGGATGCGAAGGAGGGCAATGGTAAGCAGAAAAAGGGTTTCTTAGGCCACGGTAGGAAATTTGAAAGGTTCAGGAGGGACTGATGGCCAAAAATTTTAATGGGGGCTGACATGGATAACATGAGGCAAATGGGTATGGAATGGTTTAGAAAATTTAAGGAGGCCGAGGGAAGCATAAGAGATGTATTTCTCTTAGACATAAGATAATGAACAAAATATGATCAATTACCCAAAACAAAGCATGTGCAAGCATGTATTTTGAATTTCAAACTTGTAAACTATCATAACATAGACATGAAAGTGACATGAACAATACATTCAAACATATGTGACTGAAGAAGAAACTATGAAAGATATTAAATACCACAGGTAACCCATAAATGTAGCTGCAACTCCTCTTTATTAGCTTGGCCAAAACTGAGTACATGTTCCCTTGATCAACTAGAAAAATCAAACTAATTCCAAAATACAACCACTATTACATTGAATTTCTGTAATTTATTGACCAATTTACAAAATCTGAGGCAAATCTCAGATCCAGAATTATTTCAAACAAAAAATCTTTCTTCCTAACCTCTAGGAACATAAAAATGTTTATTTGTTTAAAATAAATTGAACTGCTTGCCCAAGTCTTCGAATTCATGATTTCGAAGAATTTGGAGAAACCTCGCTTGTGGATCTGCACCTTGAGAACAGGGATAAATGTTAATAATATGTTTTCTTATGCTAATTGTTGAGCTGAATTGAGCCTTTTTTCCTCTGTTGCGCTATTTCTACTGTGCTGATGTAGTGGGTCAGTTTAGGACATGGACCACAATTTGATGATATGATGGAAGATGAGCTGAGAGATGTGCTGGAAGATCTATTGCACGAATGGAGTGTTGAATGATTTTTGCTGCTCGACTCGACCTTTCTGTATTTTTGTTACTTAAAATCCTTTTGTTGTGATAAAACCCTTTTATAAACAAAACAACATGAAAAACCGATATACCGGACCTGAAATTTTTCAAATTTCAATTCTGAAGCGCATCACATCCGCGCACTTCACAACCTTTACAGTATAGTTTATAAAGAATACGATTGACGATGTGATGCGATGGGGAGGTGACGTGGAGGGTAAGTGGGACTGGATAGTAGGTGCACATCGCAATTCTTAAATTTTAGTTATAAGTTGCGGGTTTAACTCTTAAAATTTGCAAAGTGCGGGGAAGAGGGACCCACTGGCTATGTGGAAGAATTTTATGAATCGACGAAAGTTTAAGCGGTAAGTGTTACAAAGTTTATATGGTATATCTGTTGGAAATACTGAGAGGGGGGTGAATCACAATTTATTTTCAATTTTTAATTTTACTTGTTAGATCACTTATATGTAGAAAAAAAAATGAACAATGATCGAATAGATACTTTTATTAATTTCTTCTTTACAATAAGTAAAGTACAAGAATGATATAGGGCTCTAACCCTAGATGATGAATCCAATCTTCCAAGCTCCAACCTATATTGTGCCAAGCACTGACTTGATCTTTCCAAGGCTCCAACCTTGTCAATTTGAGGCACCAACCTCTAGGGCTCCAACCCTATCTTCCAAGGCACCGACCTTGTATCTATGAGGCTCCAACCTCTTGGGCTCCAACCCGCAACTTCACTTTGTCATAATATCTTTGGTTATTCTTCACGGCTACCAAAGTCTTCTTCAACGAGCCCTGACAATATTAGTCTCCACTTCACACCGTCAATGACAAACTTTTCCTCTTAGAAGGTGTCACCACTACTCTTCATCATACCCAAACAATTTGTTATCTCAAAATTAGACCCTGATAGGTTGCTAGTCAAGGAGACCCTGAGTAACTATTTCAAACCAAACTTTTAGTTGAGGCTTAGCCTCCTCAACCTGAGAGGGCTCTCTCAATAGGTATATGGAGAATACAAATGAAGATCTAGAGGGTTGGCACATATAAAATGGGGGTTTGAAGTATGATTTAAAAGGAAAAGGTCCGCGCTACAAAAACAACAGACTCAACAGTTTCGTAGCGCAGTAGTATTGACAGTTGTTGCACCATTTTGGAGGTTGGGATTTGCATAGCTGGAAGGTCGAATTCAAGTGAAAGTCATAAGACATTTGCCACATGTTTTGAGCACCAGTTCTTCAGCAATTGATTCAAATGGACAGAAATGAAGCATTCAGCTATTATACAGGAAACATGCTCCTATTTTGCAGGAATATATAAGAAGCAGGTTGATGGGTCTAACAACAGCAAGATGAGCAACATCATGGTCGAAGTCTAGCTATCAAGCATAGTTTTAAATTATTAGATAAGGTTGTTAAAGGTTGTTAAGATGTAATAAATAGTGTTTTAGTCCTAGTTGTATTAGGACTGTAAAATAGACAGTTTTACTGTTAGTTTGTAAATGAAGTTTGTTTAGAAGTTGATTGGTGTCAAATTCCAATTTCTTCTCAAATGTTTGGAAGGAATCCAAGGATGTAATGACCACTCTATAAGAGGGAAGAAATCGAATTGTAGAGGGTTGGAATTCATTGAAGAAGCATACTTTTTGTGATATCAGAGAATTGTGTTTTTATCTTAATACAGAGAGTTTTTGTTTCATCGCTCAAGATTCAGAAGGGATTATGGATGTTTGATTGTCTCATGATGTTTCTCTTTAAATTACTTGCAGTGGCATGAATGTTTGTTACTTAGAATTCACTGAAGGTGCTCTAACTTCCTTCATATGTTCATGAACTGTGTTTATTCTATGTCCTACTGTTCTATTGATGCATCTAAACCCTGAAATGCCCTGACTTCCATATGAAACTGATCTTTATGTTTCGTGAAAGCACATTGACTCCATTTACCCAATAGATTTTTGTTGATTAGTAGTACAACCAATTATTCACTTTATTCACAGAGTTAGCCATCTGATCTTTATTTGCAAATCATTAACCTATGTTCTCATTCACACATGCAACCATTTATTATAATTATTAGGGGTCATTTGTCATTGATTAGGGGTCAGATTGTCATCGGTACTTTCAAATTTGAAAACAGTTGGTCGTTCTCGACTTCATTTGTCTCATGCAAGACAAATAGTGCATGCATGTTTATGTTTTGGAGAAGAAATTAGTGGTGAAAGACTAGAGTTCACTGAAACTATATTTCAAGCGAGGCAGAACTAAAACTCATTTATCAAGCGAGGCTGCTCATTCAACAATATTTTCAAAATTTGCTATCAAGTGAATTTGAAATTCATTGCTGGTGGAAGCAGGATTGTTATTCAAGCGAGGTAGAATTCTTATCAAGCGAGGTTGAACTCATTTATCAAGAGAAGTCAGTTCATTCAACAGTCTGATTGGTAATTTGCTAATTTGTTGAAGACACAAGGTTTTCAAAGGGATTCTCATAGATTTCTGAAGATACAAGGTTTTCAAGAAGATAATGGCTGAAGAAAGAAGGAGTCATAGGTCTGGTCATTGCCTAAGAACAAAAACTGAAGGTTTAGAAGCCGTTACAAAAGACAAGTCTATTGAAGAAGCCTTTAAGAAAGTAGGTTGTTGGAGGTTTTGTGAAAAGCTTCAAGGAGGGCACACTCAAGTCACCAAAGAATTTTCCACAAACTTCAAAGGTTCAAACTCAAGGATTGGATTCCTAAATTTACCAATTTCCCCTGAAGTGATATCAGCAGATACAGAAATTCCTAGAGGAGAGGACAGGTGGTTTAAAAATTTCAAGTTTGACATGGTACCTTGAAAAATCTTTCTAAAACCAGAGTTTTCAGAGGTTGACTTGAACAAGGCTGTGCCAAGAAACTATGTCAAAGATACATTTTCCAATTTTCTCTACAATATTCAGAGGTACTTCACCTGCGAAGGGCCGACATATTTTTTTTTTAAATTTTTTTAAATTTTAATAATAAATTACCAGGAATTGATATATCCTTTTTAAATGGAGTTGTAACATATCCAGCGTAATATGTAATGTGTATTGTTAAACATATATTCAATTTCAACGTAATATTCCCATCCAATATGCAACATTTTTTGTTATGTAGTGTTTGGCTTAGGCATAAAATATTTTATTTTTTATATGTCCAACATAGTTTAGGACAACTTAAAAGAACATGTCAATTTTTGGTCTCCCATGTGATGCACATACATTATATTTGTCTTCCACGTGAGTGTTATATGAAGAACATGTCAATTTTGGTATGCCATGTGATGCACATGTACATTATATTTGTCTACCATGTGAGTGTTATATCTCATCTTGTCTGCCATGCAAAAGACCTTGTCTACCATTGTATCCCATTTTCCAGTACATGCTACAATTATACATTGTTTGCCATGTATGGTCATGTATTTCATGTTTATTTTCCATCATTTCATGTATATGGTAATGGTAAAGTGAACAGGGATATGATGTTTTCCTAGGGGTTTGGTAAATTAGATTTCAAGATTAATGTTTAAGATTTTTTAGCTAGAGTTAATGGGATCCCACTAGAATAATATGATTTGAATTTCATGTAATAACTTAGGGTATAGGGTTTTCTTTAGTAAAACAAGGACATCATAATTATAGGGCTCAATAATGCATAGTTTTAGAGTTTCTGATTAGGAACATGATGTAATATAGGTAAGGGAGAATTTTAGGATTACGGTATTTTCATCATAGGTAACTAGGGTAAAAGGATAAGAGTTAGGTTGAGGGTTTAAAAAAAATTAGGGTAAGGGAATATTCAATAATGTCATATTGACATCAATGACAACTTTTACCAACAATATCAATGTATTGCGACAGATGTGCAATGAGGGCAGAGCCGCTAAGGTGGGGTTGATTTACTGCATCACAAACTAAATAAAATAGATTGTGGGTGCTCACAAGGTAAAAAAATTGTGATGCAATATCGAAAATCGGTGATTGCATTATTTAAAGTTTATCTCCATTGTAAAACACGTAAAAACTGCGAAATACGATGAGGGCTGCACTTTAATCGCGATCAGGGAATGAAAAGCAATGAAACGGTAAAGATGGAAGGGTAAAGAGGAAAGGTGGAAAAAAGGTAAGGTAACGTATATTTCATTGGAAAATGAAATGTAAGGGAATCCTGGCGGTGAATGGGTCCCACTTCATATCACATTGGTGATTTATAAGTTTAGTGTTAAGAACATTGCAGTTAATTGTTATGATTTGCGATGGCCAATATGCGAGGAAGGTAAGGGGTCCTACCAATCATTTAAGCGGCCTTTTGTTATATATATGATATGAAATATATATAATGGTAATTTTATATAACACGACTGTTAGATGGATGGCAAAGCTTATAACTTAAAGTCTGAAACTTTATAATAAATGGGTTTATAAAGTAATAAGCCCCGAAAGGTTATATATGTGGGTTTTGGGTGTTAAATGGGATTTTAAATGGAATTCAAAGTGCTAAAATATGGGTTTTAAATATATTTTAGGCTATATAGTAAATGAAGTTTGGGTTTTACTAATAGCTTGGATAATTTAGCAAATGAGATGAAATGTTTGGATATTGGGGAAAAAGGTGAAAATAGTAAAAAATGAAGTGAGGTTAATGATAATGACGGAGATGAGGTGAAAACATAGAAAAATGAGGTGGGATGGGTGGGATGAACATACCAGTGCTAACATCAGCTCTAACTGGGCAAGATAGCTCCGAAGGAGGTGTCTAGAAACATAGATATTTGGGAACTCGTTGATCAGTGCCTTATCCATTGGGAAATGGAGTCCAATCTGTAAACTGAAACTAAAACTGAAATTGAAAACATACTACAAAATTCAACACACACTAACAGATCATCAAAGCCTTAGCACCTTTACCTTCAGCTTCAAACCTTGATGAATTCTGTGAACACTTGCTGAAAATAAAATAAAATCAAACTGAAATGATACCAACCTACTCTAATATGTTGCACAATTGCTGATAGGTGAAATGATCCTTCCAGTGTAACCAATCCAGGAGATGGCTACTTACTGAAGTTCTACTCTCACTTTCCTCAAGAAGGCAGAATGATTTACATGTAAGCAACTCATAATAGAAACTAAAACCAAGGCTTATACTGACAAACAAAACAAAATTCAACTTCTCTAATGATTGCAAAAGAATACCGAAGGGATCTTGAAAATCGTAAAGCATTACCTTGTCTTGAGATTCAACAACAAAAATACAAGTACTACCTTTGTTTTGATCTGAAAGAACACTTGGTTGTTGATTGATAGGAAGGTATAGGGAAGCATAACCTTCTGATATTTGAGTGTTGGTTGCAAATCCCTGAAGCATGAGAAATTCTGATTCTTTCTCTGGTATACTGTCCCTCTCAAGCTTAGAGTCATCAAATTTATAGTCTAAGTCATCCTTAAACAAGAAAAATTCTTCAAAACTATCAAACATGACAACCCTATCATCTTCATGAAATAAAATAGTAACTGGTAGTTGATCTCCTTGCAGGGAATCATCATCATAAATTGGTTTACTCACAACAACTTCTGGTATGGCTTCATCAGTCTCATGACTATCGTCATTCACACTCAGACTTTCATTTTCAATAATGGAAGATGCTTCAATCACACATTCTTGACAGTGTGAGCATTGTAAGAGCTGCAAATATACATTTTCTTGGTTTGTAATATGACTGTTCAGGAGCTGATCTATCTCATCTTCAGACAAAGGAGAAAATTGAGTTTTAACACAATTTACATTGATTTGGTGATTTTCATTTTTAGGATCGAGAATTGGCACTTCTCTTTATTGGTCCCATTCTGTCTCATCTAAGGAGGGAGCTACTGATTCTTGTTAGCAATGAAAAGGGTTATCATGCAACGACTCAAGGATCTCTTCATATAAGGAGGAAACTGCTATTTCTTATTAGGAGGAAAAATCATTAAGGGATTCTATGAGCTCATCATCTAGAAACTTTTCATTCCCATACAAATTTTCAAGAAACTCAAGGAAATTATCAGAGATATCACAACAATTGTCAGTCATTAACATGGAAGAATTAGAGATTTGATAATTTTGAAAGAAAACTGAATGAAAGTCCTTTAGAGAATATAAACTAGTAGATGGTAGACTCTCATACCATGATCTCACTTTTTCCTCCAAGGTAGCCATAAACATCTTCATCAAACAATCTTCGGGAAACTCAATTTTTAGTCTATGAATATGCAAATGAAATTTAACCAAATGAAAACTAGCATATTCACCGTCCTGACCCTTAAACTTTGACAGTCCTGATTGCCAATATATATGAGGAATACAGTTCGGAAAACCAGGAATATGAGCTCAATTCATAGGAGCATACCTTCGAGCAATCAAATCCATTTTGAAAACAGTGAGCTCACCAAGAATATATTTAGACTACTGGTTCTTGAAGAGTGGAGTCACCATGAAATGTTGATTTTCTGGATCTTTTAGTCAATGGAGTCGCCAGGTGAATGATGCACAACCTTCTTGTGCCTGATCGTTGTTCACCATCAATAATCAGATCTGATCTTTGTCGTACACCCAGGGAAAATTTTGTCTCTTCGTTCTTCGACAACGACACTAGTATGTTATCACTCCACCAGATTCCCAAGGCTGAGGAAGGAATCCCAACAGAGGTAACCACAAACCAAGTTTTTGACTTGATAGCTAGCCTTATCAAGTCGAAGAGGGCTCTCTCCAAAAGGGTCATAGCCAGGAGGGCTAGAGAAAATAAGGTTTTAGGCTAGGTATAGAGTGTAAGGGGTTGTTTTGATTTGGTTTTGGTTGGGTAAATCATTAGATAATGAAATAGGTCAAGGAGAACTAGGTCAAGGCTAAAGAGTGGGGGTTGCAGGGATGAATGGGGCAAGGTAGGTATAATGTCAATCTCTTGAGGAAAATGGTTATGGAATGGTTTAGAAAATGTAAGGAGGCTGAGGGAAGCATAAGAGGTGTATCTCTCTCAGACAGAAGATAATGAACAAAATATTATCAGTTACCCAAAACAGAGCATGTGCCAGCATGTTTTTTAAATTTCAAACTTGTAAAATATCATAACATAGACATGAAAGTGACATGAAAAATACATTCAAACATATGTGACTAAAGAAGAAACTATGAAATACATTAAATACCATAGGTATCCCATAAATGTAGCTGCAATTCCTCTTTATTAACTTGGAAAAAACAGAGTACAAGTTCCCTTGATCAACTAGAAAAATCAAACTGATTCCGACATCCAACGACTATTACATTGAATTTATGCAATTTATAGACCAATTTACAAAATCTGAGGCAAATCTCATATCTAGGAATTATTTCAAACAACAAAGTTTTTTTCCTAACCTATAGGAACATAAAAATGTTTATTTGTTTAAAATAAATTGAACTGCTTGCCCAAGTCTGCGGATTCATGATTTGGAATAATTTGGAGAAACCTCCCTTGCGGATCTACACCTTGAGAACAGGGATAAATGTTAATAATTTTTTTTATTTTGCTGACTGTTGAGTTGAATCAGACATTTTTTCCTGTGTTGTGTTGTTGCTAATGTGCTGATGTAGTGGGTCAGTTTAGTACGTGGACCACAATTTGCTAATTTGCTGGCAGATTTGTTGCATGAATGGTGTGTTGAACACTTTTTGTTGCCCGACTCGACCTTTCTGTCTTTTTGTTACCTAAAGTCCTTTTGTTGTGATAAAACCCTTTTATAAACAAAACAATGTGAAAAATCGATATACTGGACCTGAAATTTTTCAAATTTCAATTCTGAAGTGCATCGCATCTGCGCACTTCGCAACCTTTAAAATTTAGTTTATAAAGAATACGATCAGAGGTGTGATGTGATGGGGAGGTGACGTGGAGCGTAAGTGGGACCGGATCGTAGGCGTACATTGCAATTCTTAAGTTTTAGTTATAAGCCGCAGGGTTAATTCTTAAAATTTTTGAAGTACGGGGAAGAGGGACTCACTGGCTATGTGGCGGAGTTTTATGAATCGACAAAATTTTAAGAGGTAAGTGTTACAAAGTTTATATGGTATATCAATGTATTGCAATGGCTGTGCAATGAGGGTGGAGTTTCTGAGGTGGGGCCGACTTACCGCATTGCAAACTAAATGAAATATATTGCGGGTGCTCACAAGGTAAAACAAATGCGATGCAATATCGCAAATCGGCGATCACATTATTTAAAGTTTAACTCCATTGCAAAAAACGTAAAAAATGTGAAATGCGATGAAGGCCCCACTTTAATCGTGATCGAGGAATGAAAAACGATGAAACAGTAAAGATGGAAGGGTAAAGAAGAAAGGCGGAAAAAAGGTAAGGTAACATATATTTCAATGGAAAATGAAATGGAAGGGAAGCATGGCAGGGAATGGGTCCCACTTCATATCGCATCGGCGATTTATAAGTTTAGTGTTAAGAACATCACAGTTAATTGTTATGATTTGAGATGAAGGTAAGGGGTCCTACGAATGGTTTAAGCGACCTTTTGTTATATATATGATATGAAATATATATAACGGTAAGTTTATATAACACGACTATTAGATGGGTGGTGGAGCTTATAACATAAAGTCTGAACTTTATAATAAATGGGTTTATAAAGTAATAAGCCCCGAAAGGTTATATATGTGGGTTTTGGTGGTTAAATGGGATTTTAAATGGAATTCAACGCTAAACTATGGGTTTTAAATATAGTCTAGTCTATATAGTAAATGAAGTTTGGGTTTTAGTAATAACTTGGATAATTTAGAAAATGAGATGAAATGTTTGGATATTAGGGGAAAAGGTGAAAAAGGTAAAAAACGAAGCGAAGTCAATGAAATGACGGAGATGAGGTGAAAACATAGCAAAATAAGGTGGGATGGGTGGGATGCAAATACCAGTGCTAATAGATAGCATGTTACCATGAGCATCACTAGTTTACTTTTGACATGTTGTATACATTTTGAGGTTAGATGACCAATGTGTCTTGGGCATAAATTTTGTAAAATCCTATAATTGTCTATCTATTTGATTTCAATGTTTTCCTATGTTTATTGTGCAATCCTATTCAATTATGTGAATGTATCTTACATGTGTTGCAAATGTCTGTTTATAACATAATTCACTAAAGAATTAGTCAATGTGTTCAAGTTTCTAGAAATGTGTTGATATTGAATAAAATCAAAGTGTCTTTCCAAAATTCGAACTCTTAGGAACATACAATGCAGTGTTGGATTTCTAACAGTATAACACTAGTAAGTTGTAATACCACAAGATGCAACTCTAACCTTATGATGATGCGGTTAATACCAAACGAAATGGCATTGGAGAGAATTTCGATCAAAGCACTATACTCAGCGATATTGTTTGTCGATCTACCGATACAAATCCCTTGAAAACTTACTAACTCGTCGTTCGGAGCGAAAATGGCCCACTCTGTAGAGGATAGACTCTGCATACTATGACTAACACCATCAACATACCCAACAAATGGTTCCAAAGATTCAAACATCTGCAATGAAATGTAAAGCAGATTACTAAAGTCAAGAAAAGTCTAAAAAAAAAACTAAGACAGTGAATGAAAATCAACAACATATATATATAATATAATACAAAAAATTACTACGTTCATGATTAAGCATAGTAACGTTTCAGATACAACCCATTTCAAGGCTGCGCTAATGGAATTCCATCTAATTTACGAAGTCGTAGGCACCCTTAGAAAGAACTATTTTGACAATATAGGGGCCATGCCATAATGGCTCAAATTTCCCTGTACCTATTACATCAGCTTCTTGATCATGAAGAAGGACCAAGTCGCCCTCTGAGAAAATGTGAGGCTGGACATGCTTGTCATATTGCGCCTTTATACATCTCTTATGTGCTTCGTTGGCCAATTGGGCTTCACGATGCATTTCATCAAGATGGATGAGGTTAAAAAGATGTGCTTCTTCATATGAGGTGTCACGTAACAAGTTGCTTGCGAGTTTTAACGACGGTATTTCACATTGAATTGGCAAGATAGCTTCCATACCATACACCAATTGAAAGGGGGTAAATCCAGTAGTGTTCCTTACCGAGGTTCGGTATGCCCGCAAGGCTGAGTACAGGATCAAATTTCAATTTCGTTTATGAAATCCTATCATTTGTTGAAGCATTCATTTAAGAATCTTGTTAATAGCCTCAACTTGTCCATTTGATTGTGGATAATAAGGAGTAGAACTATCATGTGACAGTCCTAACTTGGCAGTCAACTCAGTCATCATGTGATTGCAAAAATTATTACCATGATCTATGACTATAGCCTGTGGGACCCCAAACCGAGCAATGACATGATTAAAGAAAAACAATGCAGATGTTTCTCCTGTGTTGTTGAAAGTAGGCATCGCTTCGGCCCACTTGGTAAATTATTCTACTGCGACAATAATATAACCATGCCCCCCATATGAACGAGGGTTACAGGTCATGAAGTCAATGCCCCATTTCGAAAATGGTCCCACAAAGACAATAGGATGCATTAGTGTTGGCGGTTTGCAGATTTTATGATCAAATTTCTAGCATGCATGAGAACTTTTGACCACGAGGATGCAGTCCGAAATAGGAAAAAAGTAACCAATGCAGAGTATATTCTATGCGGTAGCATATCCAGACAAATGTCTACCACAAGCCCCAACATGACAATCATTTAAAACCTTTCTGACCTCCTCATAAGTGAGTCACCTTCTTAAAATTGTATCGACACCATGACGATAAAGTGTATCGCTGACGATCAGATAATATTTTTCTTGGTATTGAATACGTCATTGGTCAAAGCGAGAGCTATCAGGCCAAAAAGTCTGGGTCTGGAGATAAATGATAAAATCCCCATACCAAGGATTAGATGATCCAATCATAAACAAAGACTCGTTCAGGAATAGATGGTTCCAACGTAGTAGTAGTACTATCAGAGGGAAGGTCACAGAGAAGCTTAGCCAAAACTAAAGACTTCTTTGACTTGGATTTGATGAATTCAAAATAAAATTCTTGCAAAATGACAATCCATTTTGAATACTTGCCCCCCAGTAATTAACGTGATAAGATGTAAGTCATGGGGTTGAAATCTGGAATGAAAATGGTCTTCCAGAACAAGATATAGTGGCGAAATATTTGGATAGATTGAACAGCCGCCAAGGAAAGCTTTTCTACGTATGAATACTTGAATTCCGTATAATTGAGATTACAACTCAAATAATAGATCAGATGTTGTGTCCCATTTTCTACTTGGACCAATACCATAGCAATGGTCATATTAGCCGCGGTGATATATAAGAAATAGTCACTCTGATAATTAGGGGGATACATTAATGACGCCCAGACAAGTGTATCCTTGAAAACATCAAAAGAAGCTTGCGCAACTTGGTTCCAATGGAATGGAATCCCCTTTTTCAAGAGTCAAGTAAATCCTTTAGCCATTTTGGGCGTAGTTGGGTATGAACCTCCTTAGGAAGTTAGCCTTTCCCTGAAGTTTCTGTAATTGAAGAAAATTTGATGGCGCAGGCAAATCAAGAATGGCCTGGACCTTCAATGGGTCTATTTGAATTCCTTATTTTGAGACGAAGAATCATAGAAAATGAGCAGAACCAACACAAAACACAGATTTATGTGGATTGAGGCGATTTTTTAGTGTCGGCAGTGTAAAAAGATAGCTCTCAAATACATCAGGTGATCAGTTTGATTTCATGAATGCGTGGGTAAATCGTCTAGATAGGGTTGAAAAATGTGCTTTGTGTCTTTGAAAGTAGAATCCATTGCTCTCTGAAAATTTTCCCCAACGTTGTTTAAACCAAACGGGAGTTTCTGGTAAGCAAATGTGCCCCAGGGATAGATGAATGGTGTCTTATATTGGTCCTCTGGGTGGAAATTGATTTAATTATAGCCAGAAAATCCATCCATGAACGAAAATATTTCGCATCCAACACAATAATCTGGTCGATAAATGGAGTTGGATAGTTGTCTTTTGGACAAGCAAGATTGACATCCCGATAATCGACGCACACTCTGATGGTTTCTTATTTTTCATAACAAGAACGATGTTGGAAACCCACTTAGTTAGTAGAACAAGGTAAATGAAACCAACACGCAAAATTTTTTCATCTTCTGCTTTAATGGTAGTGACCTTCTTCAGATGAAAAAGACGAAGGCATTGAAATATCGGTTTGACATCAGGGTACATATTAATAGTGTGTTCAACGATACTAGTATCTATGCCTAGCATTTCCTCGTAAGACCAAGAAAATACATCATAGAATTCACGAAAGAGAGAGCGATATGTTTCGAGTTCTGATGGAGAACAATACACGCTGACATGAATATTTTCTACAACGCCGGGTTTGGTCGAAATATCGATAGAAACAGTTTCTTCAATATTTGACAAATTTCACTCAGAATAAATTACATTAATAGGAAAAGAATTCAAAAAGAAATTTTTGATCGATGGGTTATATAGTTCATTAAGATTATCTTCTTGATAATCTGGAAGATGGCAACGATGATGATAATCTTCCCAGGTTCTCCTTTTGACATCATGGTTTTTAGAATATTCTCATCTGTCAAGAAATTTGAGGGAAAAGGATCAGATGGAGTACCAAAATTTAATGAACGATAAACCCAAATGACCAGCAGCAATGATTTTGGATTCGCTGCCCAAGCTAGATAAATTGATTGTTATTCCATCTCAATAGATTTGGGCGACATAAAATCATCCAACATAACAACTTCAGAATCACCCGTACTCTTCCTTAAGCTAGATGGAGTGAAAGAGATCATGTAGCAAGTCTCTATACTTGCAATTTCTTCCAACGTCACAAGCGGCGGTAATGCAAAGGTGCCCATGAGAGTGGAATCCTTTAAGAGTCCTACACCAATGTTCTGAACTAACTGAACACTTCCAATTACCTGGGAACTAGAGGCAAAGAAGGATATCTGATTGATGACTATGATAACACCTTTATGTGGAAAGGAGATCATTCTAAAATATGTAGAGATGATCACATTCATAGCATATACCCATGGCCTTCCAAGTAGAATATTGTAGTCAAGGGATCCGTCAACAACCTCAACTACAACATTCACTGTTTTCCCCCCTAGTTGAACATGTAGGTTATTGATAATACCGCAAGGCTTATATGTACATCCGTCGAAAGCTTTCAACGTCGTTAGTGATTGAGATAGGTGCAGCGAGCCAAGTGACTTCCAATAGTTTAGAGACATAATGCATGTAGATGCTCCCTCATCAATAATAGTACAATGAACAAGGTGATTGATAACATTTACTTGGATAGAGAATTCCAAATCTGCTATTAATTGTGGCACATAGCCCGTATGATTAAAGACTACATGATTAGAATCAGTCGGATCAATTCCACCAATTTCCACAACAAAGCATGTTTCTAGGAGGGACAATTTTGTAGTACCTCAAGTGCTGACATAGCTAAAGAGGATTGATCCAAATATTCAACTATATTATAATTTTAGCATCTCTGGCACAAGGATTAAATTTCGGTTTATGAATGACTCCCTTCGGTGGCTTGATTGTCAATTCAGGAATAGCAGGTGGTGGTATATGGCCGAGGTAATAGGTTGATTAGTGGCCTGACTACCGTAATATTTATTACGTGTTGACACCAAAACATCTGTCAATGGCTTCGTGATAGATAACATAATCACTTGGGAACTAGAAGCTGGATCCGTAGCAACCAAATTTGTGTCTAGATTTGGAAACAGATTTGTTAACACAACTGATGCATGTGAGGTCTTAACCATTTTTGAGGCTTCAACGCAGTGAGGGAAATACTGAAAAAAATGTTCCTCATCACAGATTATGCAAGGGTAATGAGGTTTTTGATTTCTAGACAATTGATCAGATGATATTTCCTGCGAGGTAGAAGTTTTTTTTTTCTTTGATTTCCCTTTTTTCTTACTTTCAGGTTCTTGCTAATTTTTCCCTTGTCAGATGACATGTCATGGATTTCGGAAGAAGGTGCACAATTAGATGAAGTAGTGTAATGTGTACTTGCAATATTGATCATACCTTCTCTGGCATGAGAGTCCTTTGAAGGAGGAGGAACAATAAAATTAGATCTCAGCGCGTTAGGAATTTTCTCATAGAGTGTGCTAGACTGAGTATAGAACAAGTCTAAATATTAGGCATGAGCAATGACTTGCTCTTCAGTGACAATGCCACCCTTAGCCACATCCTTAGTTATAGATGGTCACAAGGACTTAATGAACCACTCAGCAAGGAGCTGATTAGGAACAAATGTCTTAACCATTCTACGACGACGACGTCACTCATGAATATGTTCAGAAATGTGAGTAGCATTAGTCATTTTAAAATTATTCAAGAGTTCCATTCCAGTTTCATATCGTATGGGTAACTGGAAATGGGTCAAAAAGACAGTAGCTAGGGCAGTGAAATTATCAAAATAAGCTCTAGGCAACTCAATGTACCATTTTTGAATCAAAATAGTGAGCGTACACTGGAAATGTTGAGATTCAACAAGATGATGAGCTTAGTGAAAAGAGTCGCCTTCACTAAGTGGGCTCGCAGGCTATTTTTGGCGCAAGTCTATTTTTAGACTATGTCTATTTTTAGACATGATGATCATATTTCAGAAGTTGCAAGATGCTATTTGTGAATGGTTGATCAAGTTGAAAAAATAGATGAAATTCTATTTTTAGAATATTGGGCGAAGTCTATTTATAGATCGTCAATCTAAAAATAGATGCATGTCGATTATTATTAGCTCTTAATGATAATCAGACTCTAAACAACAACTTATTCTCTTGGAGCACTTCAGTTCAGTGCACATATGTGGCACATCAGCTGACCGAAGGAATTACGCTATTCCTGAGGGTTTCTTGGAGCTATTGCATGGAGGACTCAGTTAGAACTCAAGTGGCAGAGTTATGACATAGTTGGAAGAAGTAGTTATGGAGTTGTATTCAATGTAACTCAGTTAGACTCAGTTGAGCTAGTTGTATCTAGTCTAACTGATTGATACACTATTGAGAGTAGAGTGAATTAATTAGTTAATTAATTCACAAATAATAACTCATTAATCAACTGAAGAATACATCAGTTAACTACAGTGCATGGCAGTTTCAGTGGAGATCAGTGGAGAGATAGGTGAAAGGGCAAGATAGACTATCTGTTGTGACTATAGTGATGCATTGATTACATCGAACACTCAGTGGAGATGCCAATGAGGATCGCGCAGTCAAGGATGGATTAATTCGAATTAATTCAGAGTTATTCTCCATCAGAGATTGTGCAGTGGAGGTAGGCTAGCAAGTGGCATAGATCGGTGCATGGATTTGCAATATTAGGCCTGTATAGTGTATGACGATTGTACTGTACTTAGATCTTGTGATAAACTTTGTATGCTTGTATGATATCTTCATATGATCTCTGTGTTACATAATATATAGTTGGGGTTTTCAGCTTCAGGCTTTCCTGGTTAAAAACTGTGTTATGTGCGATTGAATATTTTTGTTTATGCTTCACATGTGTGTGCAATTAATTTTTCCGCAAAAGATTAACAAGTGGAATAGATTCAGTATCTTGCATAAAGTTAAATATTGTGAGATCAGGTTGATCTTAGACATATGCATGCTTAGTGCATATAATTTCTACATGGTATCAGAGCATTTTTGATTGAATATTGCAATTGTGAAGTGAGTTTGTGCTGGTGGACAATTCGAATTTGCTACAGAAGATTCTTGGTGCAGAAATCGAGTATACATTGAAATGTCTTTCAACGAGTTGAGATTGGAGTATGCCCTTGATGGGAGCTCGAATTACATAGCCTGGAAGGACAGGATGGAGGCAGTGCTGGAGGATAATGGGCTGAAGGAGTTCATCAATTGCGATGTTCCTAAGCCGGGATCTAGCGATGCTGCATTACTTGATGCATGGAAAAAGAAGACTGCAAAGACGAGGAGAATTGTGGAAGGATTTGACAGAATTGTTCCAAAGCAGAATGACCAGAGGAAGTTGGCACTTAAAGACAAGCTCAGAAAAATAAAAATGGAGAAAGGCGATAGTATTCCAAAATACCTCACGAAGTTTTTCCACTGCAAGGATGAGCTAGGAAGTATGGGGGTTACTGTTGATGAAGAAGACTTGGTGAGCTTGGCTCTCCTTGGGTTTCTAAAGAGTTGACATAGCTACGAAGACTCTATCAATGGACGGGAGAAACTGCCGGGACGGGAGCGACTTTGGTCAGATCTTGTGCAGGAGGAGATAAGGCGGGGTACTAGGGATGGATCTTCATCGAATAACGAATATGAAGAGAATTTCACTTTGGCTACCAAAGCAAGGAAAGGGAAGGGGAAGAAAAATCCTTCTAAATCTAGTGTGAAAGTCAAGAAGTAGGACTTGTCCAAAGTGAAGTGTTTTCACTGTCACGAGCATGGACATTTTGCCACTAACTATCCACAGAAGAAGAAGAATAAGAAGGCTGCTAGATTTGCAGCTGGTGAGGCTTTAGCCTCGCAATTTGAGCTAGATTTTTCCTTGATCGCATGCTTGGTTTCAAGCTGCATGGTATCGATGTGGTATCTTGACAGTGGTGTGTCTTTCCATATGACGGGAGACAAAGAGTTGTTTAGTGACTTGGAGGAGAAGGACCTCTAGATGCATATAGAGATGGGTGATGATGGTCGGTACAACGCCACTGGCATTGGGACCATTACCTTTGAGAGGGAGTCCAGTAATCCGTTCTTGTTGAAGAATGTCATGCATGTTCCAGTTCTGAAGAAGAACTTGGTCTCGGTCGCAATGCTGGAAGACAAGGGTTATGATGTTGTTTTTTAGTGAGGGAAAAGCCTTCCTTCGACATAAAACAACGGGTCAAACCAACAAGATAGGGGTTCAAATTAAGAATCTCTACAAGCTGGACGTAGATGGCTGCACTGCAATGGTGGGAAAAGCAGAAGAAGTGGTGAGTCGGGATGAGGGCGAGTTATGGCACAGGAGATTGGGCCATCTTCACCATGGCACTTTGAAGATTTTGCAGAAAATATCTACTGGAATTCCCAAGGGTACTCTTGCGCAGTCAGATCAGTGCAAAGGATGTAAAATGGGTAAGTTTTTGAAGACCACCTTTCATGAGAAGGAGAACCATGCTTCGGTGATCCTGGAGGGAATTCACACAGACGTGTGTGTACCATTATCGGTTGCTTCAACAACGAAACACATGTATTATGTGATATTTGTTGATGAATTTTCTCGTAGATGCTGGATCTTCTTGATGCAGAAGAAGAGTGAAACGTTCTCAAAGTTCTGTGAGTTCAAGGCATTGGTGGAGAAGGAGTCGAGGAAGCAGGTGAAAGCTCTTTGGAGCGATAATGGTGGTGAATACATCTCGGGTGAATTCAAAGAATTCTATAGCAAAGAAGGAATTCAAAGAGAACTCATAGTGCCTCATAACCCACAGCAGAATGGGGTTGCGGAGAGAAAGAACAGAACGATCGTGGGTGCTGCACGAGCGATGCTGCATGACTAGGGCCTACCGATGTAGATGTGGGAAAAAGCATGCAACACTGCGGTTTATGTGCAAAAACGTTGTCCTCATAGAGTACTTGGCATGAGTACACCTGAGGAAGATTTTACTGGTAAGAAGCTTGATATTTCTCATTTGAATATTTTTGGCTTACCTGTTTACATTCATGTGACGAAGGATGCCAGGAAGAAGCTGAAGCTGATTGCAGAAGTTGGGATATTTTTGGGGTACACAGAAACACCCAAAAACTATCGTGTGTATTTTCCAAACAGTCGGATGATTGTTATGCGACGAAATATAAAATTCAATGAGGTGAAAGCCATGAAGTTGTTGCTTGAGAGGGAGCTACACTTGCATGTGGAAGAGGAACTTCTTGTTCCTAAAGATGAGCCTCTGGATGTGGATTAGCCACAGGAGGAGATTCATGGAGTGGAGGAGTCCACTCATGCAGAAAAAAAATATTAGAAAAGGCAGGAAGCGTACCACAGAAGCTGAGAGACTGAAGGTGGATGTGGCACAGAATGTAGGAGTTCCTACATTACAGCGTAGACAGAGACAGTCACCTGGCCGATATACTGGATAAATGGCTCTTATGATCAAGTGTATCGTGACGGAGCCATCTTCTTTTGAAGAAGCAGCGTAGGAGCCCACATGGGTAGATGCCATGGTGGAGGAGTATGACTCCATTGTCAGAAACAATGCTTGGGAGATTGTTCCAAGACCGGTGGGAAAATTAGTTGTAGGATCAAGATGGATCTACAAGGTAAATCAAGCTACTGATGGGAGCATCGAGAAGTATAAGGCAAGATTTTTTGCTTGGGGCTTCTCACAGATTGAGGGGATTGACTATGAAGAAACCTTTGCACCTGTCACACGGTATTCTTCCATGCGGACCATCCTTGCTCTCTCAGCGTAGATGGCTTGGAACATTCATTAGATGGATGTGAAGATTGCATTCCTTAATGGGATCATTGAGGAAGAGGTGTACATTGAGTAGCCTAAAGGATTTGAGATCTTCAACAGCGAGTCACATGTGTGCAGTCTCAAAAGAGCACTATATGGGCTGGAACAAGCACCCCGTGCTTGGTACACTCAGATCGACAACTATTTCACTGGACTTGGCTTCACCAAGAGTGAGGCGAATGCAAACCTATACCAGATTGTGGTTGAGGGTAAGCTTTTGATCATTGTACTTTATGTTGATGATTTGATACTAACAGGTGATGAGTAGTTGATACACTCATGCAAGGCTGATCTTGCAAAGGAGTTTGAGATGAAGGATTTAGGCCTCCTTCATTATTTCCTTGGATTGGAAATATGGCAGTGGGAAGGTGAACTATTTGTGTCTCAAGGCAAGTATGCCTAAGAGATACTGGAGAAGTTTCACATGCAAGGCTGCAAGCCTATCGACACTCCTCTTCGAGGAAATTGGAAGAAAGAGGATGCTACATCGGCAAAGGTAGTGGATGCCACTGTTTATCGACAGTTGGTGAGTTCGCTCATGTATTTAGTCAATACAAGACCTGACATATGCTATGCGGTGAAACAGATTTCACAACCGATGGTTAAGCCTACCAAGCTCTTTTGGAAGGCAGGCAAGCATGTATTGAGATATCTCAGGGGCACATCTGAGTATGGTTTATGGTACAAACAGATGGATGAGGTGAAGTTGCATGGCTTCACTGATGTAGATTGGGCATGAAGCCCAACAGACAGAAAGAGCACATTAGGAGGGATTTTCAGTATCGGATCTATGACAGTTTATTGGTATAGCAGGAAACAAAGATCTGTGGCACTCAGTTCAGCGGAACCAGAATACATGGCAGCAAGTTTAGTTGCATGTGAGGCTATCTAGGTGAGGAAGATCCTTGTTGGTTTGTTCAGTTCACATTTAGATCCCATGGTGATTCATTGTGATAATCAGAGTTGCATTAAACTCTCGGTTAATCTTGTGTTTCATGATAAATCTAAACATATTTATATCCAGTATCATCATATCAGATATTGTGTGTAGCGGAAGATCATGTTGCTTCAGTACATTCCCGCGGAGGATCAGGATGCAGATATTATGATGAAGGTGCTCACCAGGAGCAAATTCGAATACCATAGAGGCAGGATCGGGGTGAAAGATAATCCCTATCTTGTTGAGAGGGAGTGTTGAGATTCAACAAGATGATGAGCTTAGTGAAAAGAGTCGCCTTCACTAAGTGGGCCCGCAGGCTATTTTTGGCACAAGTCTATTTTTAGACTATGTATATTTTTACACATGATGATCATATTTCAGAAGTTGCAGGATGCTATTTGTGAATGGTTGGTCAAGTTGAAAAAATAGATGAAATTCTATATTTAGAATATTGGGCGAAGTCTATTTATAGATCGTCATTCTAAAAATAGATGCATGTCGATTATTATTAGCTCTTAATGATAATCAGACTCTAAAAAACAACTTATTCTCTTGGAGCACTTCAGTTCAGTGCACAGATGTGGCACATCAACTGGCAGAAGGAATTACGCTATTCCTGAGGGTTAACTGGAGCTATTGCATGGAGGAATCAGTTAGAAATCAAGTGGCAGAGTTATGACACAGTTGGAAGAAGTAGTCATGGAGTTTTATTCAGTTTAACTCAGTTAGACTTAGTTGAGCTAGTTGTATCTAGTCTAAATAATTGATACACTAGTGAGAGTGGAGTGAATTAATTCACAAATAATAACTCATTAATCAACTAAAGAATACATCAGTTAACTACAGTGCATGGCAGTTTTAGTGGAGACCAGTGGAGAGATAGGTGAAAGGGCAAGATAGACTATCTGTTGTGACTATAGTGATGCATTGATTACATCCAACACTCAGTGGAGATGCCAATGAGTATTGCGCAGTCAAGGATGGAGTAATTCAAATTCATTCAGAGCTATTCTTCATCAGAGATTGCGTAGTGGAGGCAGGCTAGCAGGTGGCATAGATCGGTGCATGGATTTGCAAGATTAGGCCTGTATAGTGTATGACAATTGTACTGTACTTAGAGCTTGTGATAAGCTTTGTATGCTTGTATGAGATTGTCATATGATCTCCATGTTACATAATATATAGTTGGGATTTTCAGCTTCAGGCTTTCCTGGTTAAAAACTATGTTATGTGTGATTGAATATTTTTGTTTATGCTTCACATGTGTGTGCAATTAATTTTTCCACAAAATATTAACAAGTGGAATAGATTCAGTATCTTGCATAAAGTTAAATAGTGTGAGATCAGGTGGATCTTGGACATATGCATGCTTAGTGCATATAATTTCTACAGGAAAAGACGTAGTCAAACATAGTCATAATTCAGGGAGTTAGATTAACACCACAAATGATAAGTCATAACATGAGTTGACGGGTATTCCCCAGGGTTTCCATTGAACTTAGGAATATATGAGGGTAATTTGTGAGGTATCACTAGTCACCAAGGAGCATAATTGATTGGGTCATTAGTGAGTTGGTTTAAATCCAATAACTCTAAAGTTGCAACAAAGGGAAATTGTTGATTGAGGTCGGTTGAGCATAGAGAGGGTATGATGGAATTTCTTGGGAAACAGGCATTTGAGCATCAACATAAGGAATATGTTGCTAGTAACCCAGATAGGGGTTGTTTTGATAAACAAACGCTTGAGGATTCTGTTGACCAAAACCTGGGTATGATACTTGTTGAAATGAAGGTTGTGGCATTTGCACCTGTGGATGCCAAGGGGTGTGTCCACCAATGTTATAACCCAAATTAGGATAACTTGGACTTGGTTGAGGATAGGTATAACCTGGTTGTGGTTACGACATCCCATAATATGGTAATCCTGCTTGTGAATAAATGATTCCGGATACAGGTGATTGTTGTAAACCAGCGAAGGATTCAGAGTCTAAAGGCACAATACTTGATAGTATTGAGTTGAAGGACCCGCCTGATATGGTTGAGGTACAATAGTTTGAGTCTGTAACAGGGGTAAAGATGTATTAAAAATTTGAATTGATGTGGGTGCAACAGGTTGAACCGGTTGATACGAGTGTACAACCATTTGTGGTTGGATTGGCAGAGTGGGTTGCCATTGACAAACATTCATTTCAACATTAGGATGACCAATAATGACAGAGTACCGTCAAAGTGGGTGACCATAGGTTTCCCCCGGCATGAGGAGTATAATAATATGGAAAATATTTCTCTCCAAATGCAGGGAGTCTAGTCGAGATTGTATTGGATGGAATATACCCAGATGGACCAGCTTGATATTTCCCTGATGATGGATATAAAGGATCAAGCCATTTAGTACTCACTATAGGTTTACTAGTTAGAATACCAGATGATGAAATTTGTGAAGTCAATGGATTTGAAGATGCACCAGAGAAAATTTCAGATAAATATTTATAACCTGATGGGACCATAGGGCCACAATGTAAATATGACTCTGGTGAAGTTGTGAACATCGATGGGGTAGCGAGAGCAGGTGCTGTCGCAATTGAAACAGATGGTCCAGCCAAGGATGTTGCTTCATGCATGGTTACTTGACCAAATGTATACCCTATTGGATCGACGGGAAATTAAATAAGCACAGGATCAACAAAAGTAGAGGCAGGTGATTGAGGAAAAGAATCGTATAGGTAAATCTCCACCCCAAAATGAGTTGGAGTTAAAGGTGTTTCGTCTTGTGGTATGTCTTCAATTGAAATTAAACCAGGTGGAAGGATTTCACCGTCAGGCCCAAAGTATATTTTAGGAGGTTGACTGTGCGATATGGGAGACTCAATGGCTACAATAGATTTTGGGGAGACTGATACAAGAAAAAATTTTGGTCGTTTCAATTCGGGATGCAGATGTTCTGGAAAAAAAGATACATGATCTAGATCAACTTCTAGTTGAAAAACGTCGCGTTTGGGAGGTATGGTCCCATTGATTGGATGGATCATGACCACGGGTAGTTGTGAGGACTCTATCTAGACAACAGTAGAGAAACCATGATTTGTAGAAACAACTTGTGCTGACTCTGGTGTATGTGAAGATGATGCTTCAATAGAGGTACTGATGGTACTAGTTTCAGTAGAGCGACGTTGCCTTCGCCGACCAAAAGTGGCTTCCAGTGGTAAAGGTGGTTTCAATGAAAGTATACGTGAACTACGGAGAAAGGGATGTTCTTCTTCCACGATGACTGATTTATTTTATGAACAAAAAAAAAAAACAAAAAAAAAGGGTAATTCTAGGAAAAGGGTTTACCAAGAATCTGTGAACTACAGAATACCTCTTGGCAAACCAAGAACTACGGGCAGGAAATCTCCCTGAATGTTGTGTTTAGTGTATCATAATTTACAAGGCGGATGACTCGGATCACTATGGATGGATAACAACCTAAAGTTGTCCTCCCAAATATACTCGAAGGTATGTGGAGGCCAAAGTCAGTATTAGCGCTGTCAAATGCGAACCGCACAATGAGAGCACCCCTTTATACTTTTCGTACTACAACACCGCCCGATATACCCGAAGGTGCGTGGAAAAGCTATGACATACTTACGTACGTGGAGTGAGGTATCACACTCAGAATGTATGGCAGACAATTAATGACAGCTGTTATGTTTTACGATGTCGCAACATGTCTCTAGCCTAGACCTTCTAAATGTTATCGTTATGGTTCCAATTATTTTTTAGGTAAATTGATGTAAATTTTAAGTTGATCTTGTTTATCAATTTTCCTTTCAAGGTTCACCGTGATGATGTGATGGAAATTCCTAAAATGCAAACTAAAATGATAAGTAAACTTTTCAATTTTAGCTTTTTCAATGAAAATCCTAGCTACTAAAGGTAAAGAGCAACCATTTTTGAGAGAAAACAACAAAGAGCACAAACTAATATGCATCTTTCCTAATTTGTTCCTATGCAAAACAAAATTCAATACATGCAAATGCAGGTTTTTCTTTTTAGTGCCCTTAATGTGAATGAAAAATGGAAACTATATGCATCAAATCAACAAAAAACAAATGCTTTCTTCTTTGAGAAACGATGAATTTAACAACAATTTCTCTTTTAGGAAAAACGAAGAATGGAACTACGATTTTTCCTACAGGAAACAAAGAATTTAATGACAATTTCATTTACGAAAAAAATGGATCTAATGCATAAATAAATACTTTGAATTTGATTTTTCAATGATAAAGAAAAACACTTAAAGAGACATTGAACAAAATTACATTTCAAAGGAGGAATAATTAGGCAAATTCATTGGTCTCTATGAGTTATCAGACAATTGAAAACACAACAAAGAAAAGGCTGAATATGATGGCGATGAAAAATTCAAATGGAATTTGGTTGGCTAAGGGGGCAACACAGTCTCTAAAGGGAGACAGTGCGCTACAAAGCACCCCTGAGTGGGAGACAGTGCTATGAAAAGCATTGTGTCTTAACCAACAGTGCATTGGGCGTAGCAGAGATTCAAAATTCAAGCTATTGAACACACTTCTAATGCAATTCTTTGATTCAAAAGTCTAATAATTGACAGTAGATGCTACTGGGTGGATAAGCATAGGCAAAACACCAAGAATGATAAGGAAACTCCCCAGTAGAGTCACCAATTTGTTATGCGAAATTATGAATTACGGATAAAACACATCCCCTAGATGTGGTGCTATGCATTTAGAACAACAGATCAAAGACTTTGCAGACACTTTCTCTAAGAGTAAATAGACACACAGAAAGATAGAGGATCTTACTTGTGATCCAAGTGCTTCCTATTCTCTTTTTGTTGCTCTTGTTGTAGCTTCCAATCCAACTTTGATCGCCATACTAGTTTCTGCAAGTATAAACACTAAACAACAAAGAGATTGCAATATATAAATTCCTATTTATCTTAATCAATTAAATCGATTAAACATGAAACATATATATCAATTAAGCATCCATCATATGAAAAGTAGAAACATAAATAGATACATATATGGGGAAATGAGCAGCAATATTTATTAATGGATAGAAGGGGGAGGTTACAACCAGCGATCAATTTGATGTCACCATCTCGATCATCATCCCAGCCTCATCACAGTGAAAATCTCACCAACAACATATCACTCTTATCACACACTCAATTGAGAATACAACAACATTTCTTTACCAAATTTCCTCTTTTTCTAGCACTAGGATCTGTGCTCAATTGATAGAGAAACTGAAGGTAGTTTCTCAATCAATGACTTTCTAATAATAGGCAAGACATGTTCCCAAGCTCAGAGGTGTTAGATGGCACATGGATTCAAATTTTGACACATATGGACTCTTCTAGAAGGCACTAGCCATGTGGAGATTCCAGAACAATGATAATTTCACTCCTATTTGGCCAACACACTCTTGAATGTCGGGAAGTGCTTTGCAGAGCACCCTTGAATGGAGGGAGCTGCATATGCAAAGTAGTTAATCCCTTGAGAGGTTTCATTGGTGAGCTCATGAGTAATATAACATATACTTCAAACCTTGGAAACCTTACAATATAAGTCATGAATGGTTTGTTCTTGTCTTAGGGCATGTAGCAACTGAAATGATAGGGGTTGATAGACCCTATTTCATTGGTCATGGGGATGATGTCCAGTTTGACTAGGTCATTGGAAATGATGGAAAAATTGACCTATGAAAAAAATATATTACTTTAATTTAATTTTATAATATGTTTAAATTAAATCTAAAAGAAAAAAAGTTATAATTACTTTTGAGATGTATTTATACTTTCTAAGTTCTATCCAAACTATACTAAAATATTCCGCTGATATTCCATAAAGATTAAATCAAGGTTTTAATAAAATTAATTAAATATCTAGAGACTCAAATCTTTATTAAATTTTGCACTATTCTTTTATTTTGCATTTGGAAAATTTGATTCCTCTCCACACTTGGTAGCTCTGAAATTAAATTAAAATTATATTGATTATAACAACAGTCTCTAAAAATACAATTGTAACACTCATGTTTATTACAGCTTGCATTTTCATTCATTTTCCCCTTCTATTATAATATAAAATACTTTTAAAAATTAATGATTTCCACTTTTGGTAATGGTTCACTAATTTGAACCAAAATGGGTGTTGAGAGATTAATTACCATTGATATTTGAAATAGATCTTTACCGTGCCTTACAATAAAATTTTATTGCTTGTATGTAATGGATTAAGGCTCTTTTTTACGTGAAATAGATAAGTGGTATTTTTCTCCCATTGATGTTATGAAACTTTAATTCAGAAAATAATAAGTTATGTATTCAAAACCTAGCACGTGAGAAGACACTTTACTTGACTCTTCAACTTCAAGAAAACAACTTATTTTAAGAAGACTATTTACTTGACTATGAATGTTATGAGAGAAGTTATAATTGATTTTTCATTTGTTTATTTTAACCCACAACAATTTTGCTTCTGCTAAAGAATTGGTGAAACTAAACAACACAACGAAATTACCCATTGCAAATCATTTTTGCAAGACCCTAGCAGCAATGTCCGTTGGGGTTTTTATGGTGGAGGATAAATTTTTGAAAAAAGCTTCTTGATTTACATTCAAAACCCCTTTCAATGAGGCATATAAATAATACAATGTTAATCATGATGCATTAAGATATTAACAGCTCCCTTTACTTCTCTATGTGCAAAGGTCACTATTGACTATTGATTTAAATTCAAAATCCTTTCAATAACTCATATAAATATTACAATGTTAATCATCATGCATTAAGATATTAACATTTCTTTTTATTTCTTTATGTGAAAAGTTACTATTGACATTTTTTTCTAGAGTATAGTCAAAATTTAGAAAAACCTCTACAAATTTATTTGTATAATAAATGGGGAATACACATGGTACATATAAAATTGCATATGCTATTTTATAAATAATATAATATACATCTATATTTTTTTGGTGAATCTTTTGTTGAATGGTAAAATTTTGTCAAATCTTATAAAACCGTAGAAAGTCTTCACAAATTAATAATAATAATAATAATTTAACTATAATATACTCATTTTTCATGTTTGGAAAAAGAAACCTCATTGGTTATGTTGATCCAGGTTCTCACTATACACTCTTGCAAATATTTTGCAAGTTTTTATCATGTTTTACCACAAAAGTCTTATTACTTCCTAATGGGAAACTAATTGGAGAAACATCTCCAAAGGTATGTGATGTTGAACTATAGAATGTGTTTTGCTCAAATTTGGTCTTGACACTTCCAAATAGTATAGTCATATTCTATGTAATTCATATTCAAGAGGCTTCACATGAAAATAAGGTCTACAAATAGCTATATCAAAATCATAAATCTTTACATCAAATTATTTTGGTTTCTTACACATTGTTTCTCTAAAAGTTAGATGCTTTTCCAAATAATTCAGCCATATTCTATGTAATTCATATTCAAGAGGCTTCACATGAAAATAAGGTCTGCAAATAGCTATATCAAAATCGTGAATCTTTACATCAAATTCTTTTGGTTTCTTACACGTTGTTTCTATAAAAGTTGATACTTTTCCTTTCCATATCATTTGCCAACAACTTTAAGATTTGGTGCTTTCTCACCACTTGTAGATCTTTTCACCTCCCTTTTGGCTCATAACTATTATAGTAGCTGCTACATTTTGTTCTATGTTCATAAATCTAATAACATTCAATTGACAAATAATTCCTTGAAAATGCACAAAATGAGGTAATGGCACAAAATCATTAAAAATTTACAATTGGTGAGTTAAAAAATATGACACATAAGTTTAAACAAAGTCTCTGCGTGTTCATTATTGGAAAAACATATCACAAAAAGTCATCATTAAGGGTTTTTTCACTTCAAGGATGATAATGCACTAAATAGTCTACCATATTCAATTGTTTGCATATGATTCTCTTTTAGTCATGACATAAAAAGTATATTTTCATTAGAGGAATGCTAATCTCATAATAATAGGTCTCCTATGATGAATACATTGGAACCTAGTGCATATGCCATTTTCCTTTTTTCTTAGCTAAGCATAGCTTATTTCCCTTTCTTAATAACTAACAAGTGTTTTCAAATAAAATATAAAATAAACATAGTATAATCTAAAAGGTGAAGATTCTTCAGTCATGCCTCAAAGTGAAATGAAATAGAAACAAATTTCTTTCTTTGAATCATCAAATATATAAAGAAAATAGCAATTATAATGAGAAACACATTGAATTCCCTAAGAATAATTGAAGTCATATATTAATCCTAATACTATATCTTTCTCAAATAAACATGACAAAAATACAATTTTTTTTTACTCAATAAAGGTCTTTAACGTTAATCAAAACCCTTAAATCAATAAAAAAACAAACAAAACTAATCATGCCAAAACAAAAGGTTCAAGTAAACATTAAGCGATAACTAGAAGCATTTGATATATAAACATAATTGTTAACCAATAAATCCAAGTATTTCAAACTTCAATAAATGTTCTAAACGCAACAAAAAACAAACCATTATGATTGTCCAAGATATCAGAGCTAGACCTCAAGAAAAAGTTCTACTTGAAATGAGCCTATTCTTTCTTAGCGAAGCTCTTGTAAAATTAGTTATTTATCCTTTAATATTAGGGAACTATCTATGTGAAGAGATAGATCTCAACAACACCAAATTCTAGCCTCACTTTATGTCATAGACAAGAAAGAGATAAAGTAATAGTTGTGTATCAAGACATCAATATTAGAATAATTTTCATCAAGGAAATGTGGATTCAATGTTATAATGGAAAATTCAAACTATAGAACCTGAGCTTACCTTAGATTCAATGTCAAATTGTCATATAACAATATTTCCATGATAAATAATTTCAAATATACACCAAAAAATAGAGGAACAAAAAATTCAATCAAAGAACAAAAATCACATCATATGTGATATTCCATTCACTATCTCTTACACTACCAATGGTGACATGTATACCAAAATAAGTGTCCTTTATGCCTTCATATATATTGAACTATTTAAAATATTTTGGTATATTAATTTTATGTTCTCATATTGGTCTTATTTATTTATTTATTATTATTATTATTATTGTTTTCAGTCTAAACACAATCTTGCCTTGATGGACTATAATTATGAGCCTCCAAACTAAGTATGTTCCATATCAAGTTCATTGGAGAAGTTTGTTATATTATTTTCACCCATTCTATCAAAATCTGATCGCTAAAGAGCTAGTGCTATTTCATATGAAAAAATGTTAATTTTATACTTTTTTACATAAAATCTTAAACATATATTCATATTTTATCAAGGTTGTTCCTCAACTTTTGTTATACAGGAAAATACCACTCATTAGCTCATAGTAGAAGAACATACTTGTGATTGGAATACACCCTTGTTTTAGGCCTTTATGACATTGTAAAGCACCTTACAAGACCAACAAGGAGTGTGTTAATGCTGTCCATAAACTAGTAACATGTGTTACCCTAGCAATGAATGTTGTGTATCTTCATGAGGACCAACTTACCCAACTTTGCAAGCTAGGATTTTCCTACAAAACAAAAATTACTAGTGAAAACTGAAATAAAATGCATTAAATGAAAGAGAAAGGTTTTAACCTTACCTACAATTGACTGAAGTCAAAACGGTGGCCCGGATTGTGTGCAATTAGCTCGAATGATTTGCTTCTTTTTTCTCTCCAAATAGCTCTCACTATCTAAATTGGTGCAAATGAGGAGCTCAAATCCTATTTATAGCCATTGGAGGTATGCCTAAACCCTAGGTTTTGTTATGTGTAAGAATTTTTTCTTATTCTTCTAAAAAATCAATCCGCGTTACTATATTGCAATATGTTTAACATGTTCTAATGCATTTTTAAGTGATTTTTTGTAGAATTGACCGTTATAGACCCAAATTGAGCTTTCTTTTTAGGAACTTTTTCTCACTCATGAAACTAACAAAAACCCCAAGTTACCTTCTTTAGGCTCGTAAACTCCTACAAAGAAGATTTGATCCATTCTTTTTCTTCCTTTTTCTTGCTCCTTAAACTTAAAAATATACCTTGAGTTTTCTTCATCATAATCATTTCAAATTTTATGAAGAATATCAAGTTTACTTTATTTCTCTCGTACTTGTAACAAAATGAGGTGGAAATCTATTGAGAATAGGTTTATCAGTTTATCTAGGCTCTATGGACTAATTATGGAAAAGGAACCGTGTCAGGTATACTATTAACCCTTTATCATACTCGATCATTAACCATGACAAAGGTACCCACTTGGAGTCTTGTCTAAGATATTTCAGACTCTAAACATGAAAATACCACTATTTTTACCCTTTCTAGACTCCTTAAACCTAAGATGATTGGTAAAAAATTGGAAGAAAAAGTGGTTATATATGTATATCTGATGAAATTTTCAGAAAAAATTTATTGTCATCCCTTGAACATGACACTTTTTCAGCATATTCCTCTTTTTTCAGCTTCTCTTAGTACCCTACCATCTTATGAAAATTTCCTTGATACCTTTATGTCCATGCATCTTTATGCCCTACTCCTCTTGGTGTTTCTGATTATAAGTTTCCTAGTCTTTTTGGTGTCGTGCCTTCATTGTTCAAGAGATAGTCTACTCTTTGTTCACCTTATCAACCATTTTCTCATATACCATATTTCCTTGAGTCAGTTCATCCTATTGTTATATAATATATTCAACATCAATAATTGTGCCCTGTTTCATGTCAATTGATGTAGGAATCCTTACTACCTACCTTTGACAGATCCCATCCTATCAAATTCATTTCATTTCCTTGGAAGCAGATTGAGAAACACCATAATACCTTGGAGCTTATAGTCCTTAGTGGTAGGTTTCCATGTGTTTGATTGGGGGTTTTCACTTGAATTATTTTATGAGTGCTCGACATCAACTCCTTTATTCACACTCGCTAGACTATACTGCACATCTTGGAGACCATCATTCTTATCGGTGGCCATCCTCATGTTTGTTAACGGTTTTCATCACTTACCAATAATTAGATGAATTATCGCATGCTTGACATCAACTAATTTATTCAAATGTGTATAATTATGTTACTATGCGATGGTGACAAAAACCTTAGGTAGAGGATTGTATCACTCGACCTTGTTTCCTCTCCCAAGTTGCAACTATTATTTTTTGGGGACACCTTATCAAACTGATTGCAATATGACATATATCCACATTGTACTTATCATTAGATATGATTTGTCATAGATCCATCATAAATCATTTTGGTTTAACTACTAAGCATGTGAATTCCCAACTCAAGACATGATTAAATATTTTTTACATATGTTTGTTGTTTGCATGCCTCATTCCATTCTGAAACTCTAAAACTCTCTCTCATAAACTGTGTTATAAAATTTTTCAACCATCATCTTCTTCTATGACATCACACTATAGGGGGATTTTTCTATACAGGGAAATACCTTCTCATAATATAAGAAGAGAAGAACATATTTGTGATTGGAATACATCCTTGTTTCAGGTTTTTTTGACACTGTAACACACCCTACAGGAACCCCAACATAAAGTGTGTTAACGCTGACCATAAACTAGTGACATGTGTTACCCTAGAAATGAACGCTCGATATCTTCATGAGGACCACATTACCTAACTTTCACATAACCATGAGAAAAAATCATGAGTTGACTCAGTGTGACTCAATTATTCACTCAAGTGGACTCTAAAAAGGTGGAAAAATATTGCCTCAAGATCATCCATTGATGTTACCTATCCTAACCAAGGATACTAAAGCAAGAGAAAGCTATAAAATATAGGAAACATCTTCCACCCTAATGGATTTTTCCCAAAGTGAAATAAAGGAAAAATTGGCAGTCTTTTAGCCTCCCTTCACCTATATATTAGAGGATAGACCATTGACATTGAGATTTGAATTCATACACTATTATTCAGGCAAGATATTGTTTGAGAGAGAGAGAGAGAGAGAGAGATATTGTTTCAAAAATAACACTTCCATTGTGTCTAGAATACCCAAACGCCCTTATGTAGGCTCTTTTTGGGCTCAAAAAGGTTGGAAAATGTTAACTTAGGCCTCCTTCATTTCTCTGCTAATTTTTCTACAAATTTTTCCCTCTATCAAAACTAGCAATGAAATTTGGCTTTGGTGGCCTTGCATAGTAACAATTTCGCACTTACAAGTGGCAGGATTGGCCACAAAACCGACCGATATTGTTGTTATTTTTCGAACTGTTAATTTGACTTTTGTGCCCTTATTCTCTACCCTGTGGTCTATCAAATGGAAAGCAATGTGACCACGAGGCCTGGGCCAGAGGCCACACGCTCGATAACTCCCAATCCTAGTCGCATTCTAGTTATAGAACCACATGTTGGGCATAGACAAGGAGCCATGCGCACGCCACTCCTTAGGTTTCTACTAGTGGTTACATTGAATTAACAGAACCCGGGGCTAGGGCCTTATGCCTAACCCTTTCTGCTTTGGCACACAATATCATTGTAATACATATGACTTGGGTTGGGTCAGTATGCGTGCCTGTCAGTCCTTCGCTCCCCCAAACGATGCAACAGATCCACTTTATTAATAATCGGTCAACCACTATATAACGAGTAACAATATGGCGTAATGGTAGGGAGTTTGGTTTATAACGTGGAGGTTATGCGGTTGAACCTTGCAGAGGCTCATCTAGCATATAATTTTTTTTTTGCACAAATATCAAGGGTCACGTGGTGCCCTCTCATAGGGCCATGTGGTGCCCTCTGATTGGCCCTAAACCAAATCCATTCAACCAATCGAATCGTGCCATTTTCCAGTGTACGACCATGGTGGATGTCATGTCCTGATTAGATCCATACTACACATTCACCTTGTTGACATTAGTACCATGTCAGCATATGGAATGCCACATGGCATCCGTACACTACCCAATTAACCCTGCAAGTTGACTTTTTACTGTATGCCAAAAACTTCAGAACCTGATAACTTCCTCATATGATGTTGTATTGAGGCAATTCAACCATCATTAGATTCATAATGATGAGATCTATGATTTAGTGTGGGTTTTGGGAGATTTTGAGCACTTTGATTTTTGTTCATGTTTTTGATCTCCTAGATCATTCCTTTGCACTAGAATCTTTTGGACCACCAAAAGTATGTTTTTACTCAACACATAAGTGAGGGTAAAACTCCCTCATTTTCCTGATCTCAATACACCTTGCTTTACTTGGATTGGTACCTTTGAGCCCCACTTGAAGATACTCCACATTGCCTCTGCATGAAGTCCTGATCCTCCTGCCAAGAATTGAGTCTTCCTACAACTCATTTAAATATCCAGGGGAAAAATATTCTATAGATGGAATATGAAAATTCTCTTCTTGATCATCAATCATTGGAGGCTCATACAATCTCAAGTTTTCCACATTCACAACAAAATAAATTTGCATGTAAGGTGGAAAATTTAATTAGAAAGAATTATTACCAATATTCTCCAAGATTTTGAAAGGACCATATATGATTGGCTTGAGTTTTTCACCTTCACCTTGTAGTATTTCCTTGCTTATGTACAACCAGACTTAATCTCCCACTTGGAAATCATGATCAACCTGATTCTTTTCATGTCTTGATTTGTACTTGGATTTGCTTTTCTCTAGATGTTCTTGTACCATTTGATGCACTAGCTAAATACATTAAATGAAATGCTTTGATTTGTCCACATCACTATGTCAATCTACTACAATACCTTTACCAAAGATGAAATCCAAAGGAGACTTTGGCAAGTATCCCAAATGAAATTCAAATGGAGATTCTCGTGTAGATGAATTATTGGCACAATTGTAGGTATTCTAGATGTAAAGAAAATTCTCATCCCAAAGTTTAGGATGCTTACCACAATATCCTCGAAGGAGATGCAATACTGTTTTATTCACTACTTATTTCTGGTTGTCATTTTGTGGATGAAATGTGATACTCTTCTTTTACTTTGTGTCCATGAGTTCCCATAAACTTGACCAAAAATTCCTCACAAATCGATAATCTCGATCATAAATAATAGAAGTGGGTAACCCAAAGTGAACCCATACATTTTGGCATAACATCTTTGTAGTATGTTCAGCTATAACCTGTTTCTTACATGGCATCAACATATACATTTTGCTGAAATGATACACAAAAACATATAGATAATCATGACCTATCCTAGAAATTATAGTCCCCCAACAAAATCCATAGAAATACTTTCCCAAGGACGAGAAGGAATAGGAAGTGGAGTATACAAACCGAATTTCCTATTGCTTGGTTTGCTAATAGCACACATGGAACATCCTCTCACATATTTTGAAACAATTTCATTCATGCAAGGCCAATAACAATACCTATGAATTTGGGCAACTGTTTTTCCTACATCAAAGTGCCCAATAATAAGAGAAGTGTGCACTTCCCTTACGACATTGACTCTTTCACCCCATGGAACACATAACTTGCCAAGATGATACTTTTTTTTTGAACATGATAATCCAACTCTTCAACATAATTTACTTGACTCAAAGTTGCATAAACATCTTTAAAATATTTACCTTGAGCACATTGTTCAATGTAACTTTCATGCATGATTGAGTTATGCTTAAGAATGAAAAATTCATTAACAATAGGCCTTGATAACACATCTGCAAATTTGCTGTATATATCTTTCTTATACTTGATTACCAAATGAAATTGCTGTAGGAATCCCATCCACCTAAAATTTCTAACCTGTTGTAGTTTGGTTTGTGATTGTAAATATTCTAAAGGTTGATGGTCGATATGAATAATAGTTTCTTTACCCATCAAATAATGCTTCCATTTATTCACACTTTGTACCAAAACATACAACTCTTTATCATAATTTGGATAGTTAATTACTGCATTGGTAAAGGTTTCAGAATGATAACATATTGGCTTACCATGTTGCATCAAAACTGCTCCCATAACATATTCTCTTGCATCGATTTGAATTTCAAATGGCTGTTTAAGATCTGGAAGTACCAGAACTGGTGTTGTACTGATTTTTTGTTTCAAAATGTCAAAGGATTTTTGCTGCTTGCCTCCCCACTGAAATAGATGTTTCACACTTGTCAAAGCATGTAATGGTGTTGCAATGAATGTGAATTTAGCAATAAATTTTCTCTCATATTGGGTTTCTCCCAAAAATCTCCTAACTTTTGAGGGATTAATCTCAATTCACCCCCTCCTACAATATGACCCAAATAAACCAAATATTTTTTCCTAAATTCACATTTAGACATATTTAAATAAAACTTTTCCTTTTTCAATACATCTAGAACCTATTTCAAATGCTTGACATGCTCTTCACGAGTCTTACTAGAAATCAAAATATCATCTAAGTAGACTATGAAAAAATCTTCAAGGAATAGTTGTAACACATCATTCATAAGTCTCATGATTTTTGTAGGTGCATTGCAAAGCCAAATGAAATAACTAACCATTCAAATAAACCTTGTTTTTTATTGAAATAAGTTTTTCAAATATCATCTTAAAAAATCCTTAATTGATGATAACCGCTTCTCAAATCTAACTTAGTAAAGTAAACAAATTCCTTTAACTGATCTACTAAATCATCAATGCAAGGAAGAGGATATATATTCTTTACCGTGATCTTGTTCAAATCTCAAAAATTCACACACATGTGCCATTTATCATATTTCTTTGGAACCAAGACAATATGAGACCCACAAGGAGATGTGCTATGCCCAATGACACCTTTGTCAAGCAACTCTAGAATTTTCTTCTTGATCTTTGCATTCTCCAAAATTGACATTCTATACATGCCAATATTTGTAATTGGTGCATCCTGTTGCAAGTGAATCTCATGTTGGATTCCTCTTTTATGAGGAAACCCTTTAGGTTCCTGAGACATCTTGTCATATATGCTTCAACCAATTCATGTGTGAGTTTAGAATCACATCCTGTGAAAGCTTCATATTCCATAGTATCTTTATCTTTTCTCATCAACTACACAAAATTCTTACTAGAATTTACAAGCCTTTTCATCTGACCAACACTAGTAAGCGATAAGTTCATCTTCTTGTGATTTTCTCTAAAAATATACTTAATGCCATATTTAAAAAGATGATATTTGTTCTCATGATGATACAATATGGATTTTTGGTCATACAAGTATGGAATCCCTAAAACAATCCCACAAATATCAAATGGTACAACATCAAGCTCTACCTCATCTATAAAATTAGTAGTGATGACAAATTTGAGTTTACATTTTCTTGTCACTTGTAATTTGGCATCATCACATACCCAACACAAAGGGTAAGGTTTAGTATGAGGTGTAGTTTCTGGATTTAGTTTCTTGACAATTACTTTAGAGATAATATTAACTTGGGATCCATTATCAAACAATGTATCAACTTTTTTATGTTTTGTAATAACACTGATATGGAAAATCTCAGGATTCTTTCTTTATCAATTGATATTCAATAGAATTAGTAAGCGAACTAGTACTTGCATTAGAAACTATACCTTTAATTCCCATGGTTTTGATTTTGGTTTCAGGACTTGAATCAGATCCTAGATCTTGTTGAGTTGTAGCAACAATATTTTGTTTCCCCTTGTTATTGAACTTATTTTATCTCATTTCTGGATGTAATTTCTAATATTGGTTTTCATCATGACCTTCTTTTGAACAATGTTGATAGGTAAGTTTCAATCGCTGTTTCTTGACAGTATGTTATACATTATTTTTTCACACTCAACTTTGTGTTGTCATGCTAACAATGTTGCAAAATATGTTCTCCATAAAACATGCCTAGAACATCCCTCAAGAAGTGAAAGAAGACTTGATTTAAAAAGATTTTGGAAATCTTGTCAAAAACCCTATTTTACAATCCCCATGTGCTCTGCATCGCTAATGATCCATTCTTCTCACCCTATTCAAAACATGTGTCAAGTGCTGGCAGCACAAATTTTTTCAGGAAAATTTGCGCTGACCCTCTTTGGGAAGTTTTCCCAAAAATGGAGGAGAATATTCCCTTACTAGAAACCTCGAGAATGTTGATGTGGTTTCAGGTTGTTGATGATAGGAGTGAGACCTCCCATTCATGGCCATGGATCCTATTTCCCCTGATATTTCCCTTAATATGTGGAACTCCTCCCACCTTTTATGGATCCTAAACTCCCTCTCCTTCACTATAAATGAAACCCTTACCATCCACTCATGGTTGACTGCCATCCTATGAGTTGAAGCATACCCAATTGCTGCCGATATGTGAAGGAGGAATTTTTTTGAAGAGTTGAAGCTAGGACTAGGAGTCTCACCTGAAGGAGGCGCCTAACATCAAGACTTCTGTTTGTATTTCTCCCTTTATCATTCTATTAATAATACATTGTGTTGTTCCTTTAGATAAATGTGTCTATTATCACATGTTTATTGCAGTGCTCCTTGATATGATACATATATTATACTAGAGATTTTTATGCCTTATATTTATTTGTTGTCTCCATTTTTTCTTCCTTGTAGGCATTTGTATTCACTGGCGGAGAGGAGAACGTGAGCATGGAAGTGAAAGAAGCAAGGCTGGCACCAAAGGCAAGCACTAGCATCAGAAAGAGGTAGGACATCTATCCTACATTTTTTTCTATCATAAGTTAAGAAATGTTGCATATATTTGTCTCTTTTGTTGATAGATACTCTCATTAGGACTAGAGGGATCACTTTTTTTCACAAAAGATATTTCCTACACAGCAAAATGGCGACTCCGCTGGGGATCCATTAACCCTTCAATCCTCTTTGTATTTTCGGTATCTTTGATTAGTTTGGAAACCACCATATATTCCATCATTTTTATTTCTTATAAGTTTTCATTATGAGTAGTCTAGTCTTTAGAGTGTTGCATCTAGATTTATTTTCAGTTTTGATTGTATTTTCCTAAGTTTTCCTTGCCCAATGTGTTTTCTCTGGAAAACATAGCATTTTCAATGCATTTTTTACTTTGAACAGTCGCGCTTAACTCCTTGGTTACCACTGTCTACCCTCGTTGGTCTTTAAAAGTGATTTTTTTAGGGTTTATTGAGTAAAATTCTAGAATGTTTTGATCTCTGAGGTCCTTTTCATGCTTTGTTTGCTTTTCATTTTGATTTATTGTTGTTAGATTCTTCATGGTTTGCAAAATTTTGTCTCATGTTCAAGTAGTGAAAAGAGCTTGAGGAAAATCTTTAGTTATTTGGGTGATTTTTGTTGGCATGTGTTACTAATTTGTTGTTTGATAGGAATTTTAGTTCTTTTGGAAATTTAAAAAAAAAATTATCTCGCATTTGTTAAGTTTTCTCTCAAAAATTTGATCATTTCTTATGAAAATTGCATTAGTTTGAATTGCATTGAAAAATAGAATTTTTAGATCATCATCAAGCATAGATTACATTTATTAGTGATTGAAAGTTTATAACCACATATTTTTTATTTTAAAATAAAAGGAAAAAAATAAATAAATCATATAGGTGAACTTTAGTGAATTGAATTTCATTTACTCTTTCATTGTCGTATTTGAAAAGTGAAAGTGAGAGTTCTAGCTTGGAATCTCTCGTTTGCCACATATTTGTTTGATTGCATCAATGTTTGAATTCCTTCCCTATACTAAATAGATTTCATCAAAATTAAAAGAGTATTTTTCTCATATTAGTTGCATCATAGGTGTTCAGGTGACATCGATATTTGAGCCTTAAAACTGAAACGTAAATCAAGATCCTAAAGTTGATCGTTTCATTCTTCACCTATTCTTTCTTCCCCTTGTTCTTCCTCTTCTCCTAGTGAAAGTATTGATTCTAGTAACCGAGAAGTTAAGAAGAAGAAGAAGAAGAGGATGAAGAAGAAGAAGTTGAAAATAAGCAGGGGGCCAACCAAGAAAACATTTCTACCAATGCAACTAATGTAGACAAACCTTCCAATCAGCCCCAAAAAGTCAAATTCCCTTGCAAGTTATGCAAGGTTGAGCACCTTCTTAGAGTTTGTCTTGGTATTTCGAAGATATTAGAAGTGTTTTCCACTAGCTCACATCAGCCTTTGTCATCGACCTCTAGAGATTATTCTAGTGATAAAATCTCAAATAGTGATAATAAGGTCCATGGGAAAAAGGGTAAAGTCAAATTTCCTTGTAGGTTATGTTAAGGGAATCAGCCCTTTCACCTTTGTCCTTACATGGATGAAGCTTAAAAAATGTTGGAAAATCTTACATCTCCTTAGTCACGACTTCACGTTGGTTACCGGAAGCTTTCCCCTGATCCTCCACTAGTTGATGATGTGATTGATCAAATTTGAGCTATAATTAATCCCATTCTCTTTGAAATTGAATAATATGAGTCCATTTCTGATCAACCATTGGTTGAGAAAACGGTTGACCTGATTTCTCCTTCAGTTGATTGTACTTTTCCCATAGAGTGAACATCATACCACTCATGTTCTTCTTGTTTCTTCAAGTTAGAATGAACTTGAGGGAAATCCTCTCATTACCATAGTAGATTAGGGTGATCCTCCTGTTCCCAAAACACAAGGGGGCAGTTCTTCCATTCTCAAGACAACTCCTCCAAGTAGTATGATAACTTCTTTTTATTGGATTCGACTGGTAGGATATCATCTTTCTTATTATGTTCCCTTTCAGATCACAATACAAGCTTATAATGTGGTTGTACGTGGAAAATTCATAAACGAAGGCACACCTATTAGTATTATGTCTTCAACCACTTGGAAAGCTTTAGGTTCTCCGCAGCTTGTGCCCGTTACCCAAAGTCTGTTGGCTTTTAACAGAGGAACCAGTCAACTGTTATGGATCCTTCCTAAGTTACCCATTACTTTGGGAGGAAAATTTTTCTATATTGATGTGATGGTTCTCCAAGGCCCTTTGTATTTTAATTTACTCCTTGGGTGTGACTATTTTTATGTCATGGGGGCTCTTGTCTCTTCTATCTTTCACGTGATGTGTTTTCCACATGAAGGAAGAATTGTGACCATTGATCAACTTTAATTCATTGGTCCTAATTTGGCTCCCAATCAACCAACATCCCTAAATGGTCCTTATATGAAAATGGTATATTCCCCACCACAGGTTAATTATGTGGCAACATGTTCCATGCCTGTGTTTAGTGATGATCTAGTCAGTGATATAGTGCATCATGTACTAGGGGCATTGGATCCTGATCTTTCCATTATATCCCTTGATATTAACCCCTTCTAGAGTGTTGTTCTCCCATCTCATGAGAACCTCTTAGAATCCATGACCTCTTATGCGCCGTGATCAAAATTACAGAGCACATTTCCTTGTCTTGTATCAAGCTCATTTAAAATGAAACAAGGTGTTTGGAGCAAAGTTCCTTTTCTTGTGTCAAGCTCATTAAAAAATTAAACAAGGTGTCATGAGGATAGTTCTTTTATTGTGTCAACCTTGTTAAAAAATGAAATAGGTTCTTATGAGGATATTTATTTTACTTTGTCAAACTCGTTATAAAATTAAATAGGTCCCTATGAGCATAGTTATTTTCCCGTGTCAAGCTCTTTAAAAAATTAAACAAATCCCCTTCAAAATCAAGTCTTTGATTAGATCTCGTAAATTCCCAATCGAGTCTTTCACTTAATCTCGTAAATGAACCTTCATTCCATTCACCTGCTAGTAAAAAATATTCTACTTAGGTGAATTAAATGAAGCTTTGGAGGAATGTACCACAAAGTGAGTCATTATGTTGGGGGCATGAAAACTTATCTCAAGCATAGTTTGTCCTTATTTCAAGCTTGTGTAAAAATGCAACCATCTTCAATTGATTTTAAGCATAGTTTGCCATGTTTCAAGCTTGTGTAAAAATGAAACCATTCTGATCCTACCTCTCGTGATTTCCTTTTTATCAGCCTATTTTTCCAGATGAGCCTTGGTTTTTTCATTCCATCGTCACCATCTGCTTGGCCGTTCATACACTTTCACTTGGTTGTTTTACCCTTTCCCGAGGAACCACTACGATGAGTGGTATTATTACCCAACCTCTTAAACTTTACATGTTTTTGAGAATCTACACCATGACCAACACTAGTCGCTACCCTTTATACCACTCATTCCTCTAGCTGGAGTCATCTTTCAGATCTTTTCTGACTCTCAAAAAATGAAAGGATTTCCGAGCACTTGTCTTTTCGAGCTCGTTAAAGTAAATGAAAATTCATCTACTCAATATAAGTTTAACCCTTTTCTAGACTGAGATAGAATAATTACTAAAAAGGAATACCTTATTCAAACATAATTAAGAGGTTCCCTTGAATATTGTTTTCTACCTTTTCAAATTCAAGAGACAATTTAGGAAAATGGACATCTGGAGTTTTCTTTTCCTCATATTTTTCAAACTCTCTAAACATGAAAAAGATGTTGAGTTACCCCTCTATCGAACTCGTAAAAATTAAATGACGAAAGACTTGTCAACATGATGAGACCGAGTTACTCCTTCCGAGGGCTCGTTAAACTTAATAGGATGGATTCATCTGAAGGGTGAATTTATATGTTAAGCATATGGTATCCTCTTCAAGCTTGCGATAAAAAATAAAGAGGTACTCGCTAGAAATAGTGGGGGGGAATGGAAGGAATCACATATCTTGTATTTCATTTAAAATGTAGCATGTCGCTCTTGAACATGACACTTATCTGTATCTCATGTTGGGTTTGGGATATCCTCCCTTCGTCACTTTCCTTCTTGGGTTTGGGAAATCCATTTTCCTTTCATTCGATTATCTCTTTTTGTCATCATGACCTCTGATCCCATTTTGAGTCATGTGGCCGATGTGTTCAAGAGAAGTCCCCATATATAAATTTAAACCACTTATTCCATGTTTTACCTTCTTTGCATTAGTCTTGAATCACTCTTATCAACTCTACAAATCCTATTTTTTGTGTTGATGATGTGGGAAACATTATGGCCCTCCTTTGACGGATCACTTCCTGTCGACTGCAACTCGTTATCTAGGAAGATGATCTAGAAGCCCCCTTTTAGTACCTTGGATCTTACATGCCTTAATGGCAGGTTCTTCACATTCGACAATAGGTTCACATCATTGGCCTTTGATTGAATGATTCTGCAAGTGTTCGACTTCAGCTTCATTGTTCACACCAGTATATTGTGTTGTTGTACCTTGAGATACATTGTGAGCATTGGTGGTTTCTCTCTTTCCTTTTAAAGGTTTGTATCATTGGACGGTAATAAGGTAGTTTGTACCATGTTCGACTTCAACACATCTATTCACATGGTCAGATTTGTATTTTGGATGGATCGAGATAGAGGTGAAGACTCTAGGTTTCCTTTGATAAATCCAAGTTTCATGGAGTTATTAATGATTTTACACATGATCCTTTCTAGTTGGATGGTTGTGCCCATGTCGTGGATTCATGTATTCATATATTCATGACCCTTTTCTGTCATATGGTTGTGTCCATGCCGTGGATCCATGTATTGTTAGATGCCTTGTCAGAGATGTATTGCTCGCCATACTTACATCAAAGATGTCATATATATTCTATCTTGTTTTATTTGTAGATCTCCTTATGGTGGTTCTCTAAATTCCTCGCCTTTACTTGTAAACCACTTCAGCCATGGCTTCCTGTTCTGACTTCGTGCTTTAGGGGGCATCTATTATACAATATTTTTTCACACTCTACTTTGTGTCTTCATCTCACTAGTGTCACAAAATATGTTCTCCATCAAAAATGCTTATAACATCCCTAAAGAAGTGAAAGAAGACTTGATTTAAAAAGATTACGAAAATATTGTCAAAAACCCTGTTTTACAAGCTCAGTGTGCTCTGCATCACTAATGACCTGCACTTGTCAAGTTTTGAAAAACACGTGTCTAGTGCTGGAAGCATGAATTTTTCTAGGAAAATCCATGCTGGCCATCTTTAGATAGTTTTTGCAAAAATGGAGGAGAATCTTCCCTTACTAGAAGCCTCGAGAACAACGACGTTGATTTAGATTGGTTATTATAAGAGTGATACCTCTCATTCATGGCCATGGATCCTCTTTCCATGGATCTTTCCTAAAATATGTGGAACACCTCCTACCTTTTATGGATCCTCAAATCCCTCTCCTTCCCTATAAATGAAACCTTTACCATCCACTAGTGGTTGGTTGCTATCCTATGAGTTGAAGCATGTCCAATTGCTGCCCATCTGTGAAGGAGGAATTTGTTTGAAGAGTTTACGCTAGGACTTAGAGTCTCACCTGAAGTAGGCGTCCAACATCAAGGCTTCTGGTTTTATTGATCCCTTTATCATTCTATTACTAATACATTGTGTGCTTCCTTTCCATAAATGTGTCTATTATCGCATGTTTTTTATAGTGCTCATTGATCTGCTACATAGCTTATACTAGATATTGTTATGCTTTGAATCCGTTTGTTGTCTCCACTTTTTCTTCCTTGTAGGAATTTGTCTTCACTGATAGAGAGGATATCATGAGCATGGAAGTGAAAGAAGCAAGGTTGACACCAAAGGCGAGCACTAGCATCAGAAAGAGGTAGGACATTTATCCTCCTTCATGTTTTTCTAGCATAAGTTAGGAAAGGTTGCATATATTTGTCTCATTTTTTTCTAGATCCTCTCATTAGGACTAGAGGATCACTTCTATCTACAGAAGGGATTTCCTGCACAACACAAGAATTTATTATTATTATTTTCATTTAAACTTCCCCTTTCATTTGTCTCCAAATTTGAAAGGTTTATTTCTAGTCTCTTAACAAACATTCATGCCTCTTGATTCTAAATGAGTTTCCTAGAAACATACTTCATCTATATTGGTGGGATTAAACATAAGTATAATATGTCTCAAATCATTATGCAATCCACCTATTTATTTAAGGAGAGTAACGCGTGAAGAAAAATCAAAACCCAAGATTAAAGCTCTTCTTCTAAATTATTATGTGTAACTTTGGAAACTTTGACCTTTAGCTTGTCTAAAATTTTTCCAATCCATAATTTATTTTTGCATGTAAGCTAATGGCTAAAATTTCCTTCTTAATGCAACTATAAAATAATTCCAAGAAGAGATAATTTTACCACTTTTCTTCAAATATTCTTGACTTTTGGCCTCCCACAAGATGAGATCTACACTTTTCAAATGAATAGAATCAAGATGGATCTCAATAACATCATCATCAATCTTTTGAATCCTGCAATAGACTTCAATTTGATGAACCCAATTATCTAAGTTTTCAGCATTTACTTCCCCATCATGTTGAAATATGTAACTAGTTTTGATCTTCATAATTACATATGTAATCATGATTTAATATATTTAATGAAAAGAGAAAACAAATTTTTATTGTTATTCTTGAGGCATGGGTTTCATCCTTAAGGAAATTTATTTTATAAGTAAAGATCCCATTGAGATCTTCTAGGGCTTATCATTTAGTCTACAAGTCAAGAAATTCATTGCCATGTATGAAAGACCCTTCTTGGGCATGTTACCTATTATTTGAGTGAATGTCAAAGTCAAAATATCCTCCAATACCTTTCCAAAAAAGAAAAATAAAGTCAACCTTCTTGAAAGATCAAATCGGCCTACAAGGTGACAAGTAGGCCAAATGAAGGGACTATTCAACCTACCTTCTTTTGTAAGATCATAAATCATAGAAGAAGAAATCCGATCAAGAAAAAAACAAAAGAAAAAAAGGAAGTCAGAATACTTAGCCGAGAAGAGGAGAAGGAGAATAATGTTTAGAACTGTCTTTTGGGATGAACCTGTACACACGTGCGGAAGTGATAGAGTATCCCATTTTTGGAACCCTCACATAAATGGGCTCATGCATGATATATTGAGGCTATAACATTGGAATATGCTCCAGGGAAAAAGAAATCAAAATTGAACTGTAGCCAAAGTTTTCTAGTTTTTCTTCTTTTTCTTTAGTCAGTTTTTCCTTCATGCTGACCAACACCCCCTCGCACTAGTTGAATGATGTCAGCTCTAGACACTCCAATTCGTATTGCATGTCTGATCTACTAGATACGAGAAGTGTTGATATACTGACCAATCTAGAGATAATGAAAAGGATGGTTGTTAGAGGCAGACAGGTCACATACCTAATACTTATCTTCCCATATCTAGTCAGCTATGCTCGAGGTATACAATGAGTGGTAATGTAATCCTTTACTAACTCTCCTTCACTTCTCCCTCCTAGGAGTGAGATGAGGGCACCCCTCATGGACAAACCTGTCAAAAATTATATGTCTTCCACTTTGATCTCAAGTAGGTGTTCCCCTAACTTGAATGCATGTACCTGTACATCCCATGAATGAACTAGGAACTTATGTAATTCCATTTGTTGCCTCATGCTAGGTAACCAGAAGAATTTAAACAAATCACAGTTTTTGAGTGCCTGAATGGTGGAAGGATCATTTTATGCATTTAAGTCTTGTTCTTCGTGTTCTTTTTCTATGCACACAAATGAAATTTTGTGGTAATGAATACCTGAAAGATCAATAAGGCACTCATTAGGATCATTTTCATGCAAAAAAATAGACAAAATTCGAGAAAAACTGAAAATTTTGACTAAGGAATTGCATCAAACGCTGCCCCAGAAGGGACGACATAGCATTTCACCCCTCCCTGCAGTGAAATATTTCCTAGGTGAAATGCAGTTTTTGATAAAAAGGGCATGCATTGGTCCTAAGGAAAGTTTTTAGAACCACAAGGCTCTTAAAAATCCACAAAAATTGCATGAAATCACAAAAAGGGACCATAAATTGAAACAAAAGGGTCTTAGCTCCTACCTACATGTGAAAAAATTAAAAATGATCCACTATATTGGCCACAATCAGCTGCAGAAGATCGAGGAAAAAAAGGGCTCATAACTTTCACTATTGAAGGTGAATGATAAATGGTAAAAATTAATAGCCATTTTCATTACTTATGGTCATTTTTACATTATTTTATCATATTTAATGTTTTGACATAGTAAATTTTCATTTTTTATCATGAAACATGTATGTTTGATCCTTTTTGTGGTGTTTTGAGCAGGTTAACAATTGTTTAACACATTTTTTTGTGATTTCACAAATGATTTTGACCAAGGAGTATAATTTAATAGCTTTTTAGGTTTCCATGAACACATAAAAAGGAACTCCCTTGGAGTCCTCTTTTAGGTCTTTTCAGACTCACAAAATATGAAAATATTGTGTAGCACTTGTCTTTTAAAACTCGTTAAAGTAAATGAAAAGACATCTATTTAGTATAATTTTAACCCTTTTCTAGACTGAGATAGACTATTTACAAAAAATGAATACCTTAGTAGAACATGACTAATAGGTTCTCTTGAGTATTATTTTCTTCCTTTTCATAATTGAGGGACTATCAATGAAAAGGAACATTTGGAGTTTTCTTTTTCGCCTCTTTTTCAAACTCTCTAAACATGAAAAATATGCCGAGTTTTACCTTCGTTAGACTCGTTAAGAAATCAAACAATGATGGGATTTTCAAACATGACAAGGTCGAACTACTCCTTCTCAGGGTTCGTTAAACATACTCGGAGGGATTCACCTAAAGGGTGAACTTACAAATCAAGCATATGTTATACGCCTCAAGCTTGTTAAAAAATAAATATGTACTAACAAGTATCGTTGGGGAAATTGGGAAAACATGGTACTGCATTTTTCTAAAGGTAGTGAGTCACTCTTGAACATGACACTCTTCCACTTCATATCTATGGCTGTTAGTTTGGGTAATATGCTTGTATTTTGATTATCATACCATTTTCAAAGCATTAGGGGAATTTTGAGGTCTAAAATGGGCCTCCTAAGAAAAATGTACAACCAAAATAAACTTTATAAGAACCAATAAGATTAAAGATGATGATGTCAACTATGGGGATGATTGACCATTTTTGGATAAAAAAATTAAAAAGAATAAAAAAGAATAAAATAATAAAACTACTTTTTCAATTCGTATTTTCAACTTATATCCCTAAGTTTTTACTCAAATTTCAAGCGGGAGTACTAGTTGGATATAAAATTTAATTCCTCATCCAAGGAGTAACCATATTGCATACTTTAGATGGACCCTGCTATGCGAAAAATGAGAAATATGTGAAAAAACATGATTGCAATCATGTTTTTGATGTATTTGTCATTTTTCATGTAGTAGGGTCCATCAAAAGTATGTAACATGGGAACTCCTTGGATGAAGAATCAAATTTTGCATCTAATAAGTGTATCTGCTCGAAATTTGAGTAAACCCATAGGGAGATAAGTTAAAAATACGAGTTAGACAAATTTTTTTTTTTCCTTCTAAATTTTGATGATGTAATCAAATCTTATTTTATTATTTCCACTATTATTTTATAATTTACTTAGGAGGCCCATTTTAGACCTCAAAACTCTCCTAATTCCTCCATTTTCAGTTTTGGGTCAATGTTGATGACTCCATTCAGTGTCATCATTTTGTTCAAGAGAAGGCATTCAACCAATATCTGCTACAATACTCTTAAGCTTGCATTCGATTTCTGCATTTCCTAATCGAGTTTTGTATCATCATCATTTTGTCTCAAATCATGATACTCATTTTGTGTCGTTGATGGGTGATACATCAAGGCCCTCCTGCAACAATTCTCCTCCTATCGACATCAACTCATTATCCAAGAAGTTGACCTAGAAACACCCCTCGGTACCTTGGTACTTTCATACATCAATGTAAATTTTTCTTGCTCTCAGCGGCAATTTTACATCATTGGCATTCGACCAAAAGATTTTGTGTGGTGTTTGACATCAACTCATTTACTCACACCATATTGATTGTCCCACAATACCTTGATATCCATTAACATCATTGGTGGTTTCTCTCACATCTGTTAATGAATTACATCATTGGTTAGTGATAAATGGTGTTTACCATGTTTGACTCCAGATCATTGATTCACATGGTTAGACTTGTACATTGGATGGTTGTGTGAACATGATAGAATACCCTAGACCTAGTTTCATCCATCCGGGATGTGATTTCAGGATAAATACAAGATCACAATTAATGATGGCTATGGTCATACAAATATTCATCCTTTCATGGGTCTGTCATTTGTCATCAGTGAACATTTATTTTGATCATTATACATGTAATGTTAGCTTATGTGTTGAGTATGGGTATGCCTCCCTCAAAAAATATATCATGATGTAAATTTATTGTAACGAAATATGATCTTGTCTGTTGTTCTTGATCTTGACTTGTCACAAGGTAAATCACTTCAGTCATCAGTCATGATTCCTGACTTTGGGATTTAGGGGGAAATATGTTATAGGAAATTTTGTCACATCTGGTTAGTCATCCTACAACATGGATCAATCAACATCCTTTTACCCCTTGACATCACCATAAAACAAAGTCATGTCCATGACACTCTCTTATCCCAAATTTTCTACCTAAAAACACCTTGTTTCAGTCATTTTAAGGACCAACGCTCCCTGGCCTCATACTAGAAAGCGTTCACCTACAATTTCATCTAACGTGGCATGCATTGATCACCTATGGGTTGCTTCACTATGCACATGCATTGGTTCTAGAAATTTGGGGAAAATAGAGAAATTCCAAAAGCCTATTTTTCTAGAAGCTTCCATAATTTGTTGCAACCATTTACCTCAAATAAAACATTCAGATCCTATCCTATACTACCTTGGAGTTTCCATCCCCTATCCTTTGATCCCATGCTCCCATCAAGAGTTGATCTCAAACCTTTGATAGGTAATTAGATATGAAATCCTAACTTACTCCCCTCATCTCTATATTTTTGGCCATCCACAAGCTAGGGGTTGTATTTTGGAGACATAATTATACCCTCATCTTTTTGTTGTAAAGACTTAACTTTCCATGCATTAGGGTGATTAGAGGTGCACTTTGAGAAAAAGAAGGAACGATTCATCCTAGATGAGCTCTTCTACATGATCGACTTTTATTTATGGTTGTAAGTCCTTCCATTTATATCAATGAAAATAGTTCTTTTCTTCCTATATCTGATTTCATGATTTCATGTATTTATATGCCATGTTGGTACATTGAATGAAATATTTAGATGATGCTACATAGATTCCCTAGATCATTGAATTGTGTTGTCTGATTATGCAGGTTCTAATTTTGGTGATAAGAGCTAATATTGGAGCATTCAAGTTGAGAAACAAGTGAAGCATGCATCAAAGTATAGGTAGCCTTCATCCCATTATCTATTTTATTTAAGGAAAAAAATAGCTAGTTTGTCCTTATGTTGTTCTAGACTAAGCCACCCAGTCTAGGGAAGACATGTTTGTCTACATTCATAGATTATGTGTAACAAGAGTATTGCAAAGCTAGAAGAATCCCATATCAGTGAGGCTAATCACTACTACGAAATCCAAACGAAGCATCATGAAAAGATGCATGTTATTTTCAATACAAGTTTCCATGAATGAGGAAGTTGACAAAGAAATAGAAGCCTAAGGGAACTGGGTTGCTTCAAAAGTACATTTATTTCAATAGTTTGTGGATGTTTTTACAGTGGAAGTCCTTGGATTATCTCCTCTTAGAGATATATATGTTTCGGGAAATAAATCCCTAGAGGTCGTTGGGTCAAAAACCTCCACAGATCAGGGCATGCTATTCAAGAAGGACTCACACAACCAAACTTGTGTGCTAAAAACTAGATAACATCGATTTTATAACTCACCCGTAATCCTACGTTTGATGTAGATCCCGTGGGGTCCAAACCCCCAGCAACCCTTCGTCCTCTTCAATCTAGAAATCAAGAAAGAAATGCACGAAAATCTAGTTGTACAACATATATTTCTCCTAAATGTCAGTGTAATCCATGTGAAACATCATATAAACAAAAATAAATGCTTAATTAACAATATTTGCACATATATAAGCAGATATTAATACGTGAATTCGGAAACAAGATGGTTCTTTTGCATTACGAACAGCATGTACAATAATAGAAAGGTGGAGAGATCACCTGAATCCTTCCACAAACTTCGAACAGACCGTTGTCCGGATCCGTCTCGCCCTTGCCTCACTAGGATACTTTCAAGACTTGTGCACACGAGATGACATATAAGTTGATGAACATCTCCAGGAAACACGGGTTTCCTGTAAAAATCTGGGAAGTGCAGGAGGCACGGGAAATCAGACTTGAATTGGGGCTCCAACAGAGTATAATGTCTATAAATTTCTCTCTCCCTTAGGCCATGCATATGAGGGGATTTTATACTCCCTCAAAGTAGTTGGAAACAGTTGGCCACGGGCTGGGGTGGTTGAATTATGGGAATAACCATCAACCCAGCCTCGAAAATAGGGATTTTTATATATTTTTTGATGATTTTAATGGCATACGTGGAAAAGTATCTCTGGACTCGCGTATACAAGCGGAAAAGTCTGGGCATACCTGTGTATGGGATTTTAAACATTGTTTTCTATGAAATTTTATTCAAGTCTGTGGGAATGGGTGCCCAAGGCCACAAAGGCAATCATGAATCACATGAGGGTGAAAAAATGATGCTATAACAAGAGTATTGCAAAGCAAGAAGAATCCCATATCAGTGAGGCTAATCACTACTACGAAATCCAAACGAAGCATCATGAAAAGATGCATGTTATTTTCAATACAAGTTTCCACGAATGAGGAAGTTGACAGAGAAACAGAATTCTAAGGGAACTGGGTTGCTTCAAAAGTACATTTTTTTTCAATAGTTTGCGGATGTTTTTACAGTGGAAGTCCTCGGATTATCTCCTCTTAGAGATATATATTTCTCTATCAAGCTGGTACCAAAAGAAGAACCAACATCAAAGGCTCCATATAGAATGAACACCCCAGGGTTAGTTGAGCTAAAATTACAACTAAAAGAAATGCTTAACAAGGGTTACATAAGGCCAAGTGTGTCTCCTTAGGGAGCACCTATATTATTTGTAAATAAAAAAGATAGAACCCTTAGATTTCTTATTGATTACAAACAACTAAATAAGGTAATCATCAAGAATAGATACCCATTACCAAGGATTGATGATCTCTTTGACCAATTAAGAGGAGCAATGATTTTCTCCGAAATTGACTTGAGGTCAGGTTACCACCAAGTAAGAATCAAGGAGGAGGATATTCATAAAAATACTTTCAGAACAAGATATGGACACTATGAATTCGTAGTGGTACCTATTGGCTTACCAATGCCCCAACCACGTTCATGTGCCTAATGAACGAAGTACTGCATCCTTACTTCGACAAATTTATCATAGTGTTTGTTGAAGAAATATTAGTTTACTAAAAAACGAAAGAAGAAAATGAAAAAAAATTGGATATAGTGTTACAAATGTTGAGAGAATATAATATCTATGTGAAGCTCAGAAAGTGTGACTTCTTCTAGTCACAAATACATTACCTAGGATAGATTGTCTCAGAGAGAAGCATATCATTTGACCCTCAAAAGATAAAATCCATAAGGGAGTGGCCAAATCTAAAGAGCATGGATGAGGTTAGATCATTCATGGGGTTAGCAGGATACTACATGAGATCTATTTTTTAATTTATCCAAAATTGGTCGTCCCATTAAAGCATTACCGAAACAAGGGAGAAGATTCGAGTGGAATGCACAATGTGCAGAATTTTTTGAGAAGTTAAAGAAAGTGCTCACCAGTATACCAGTGCCGAGAATTGAAGATCTTGACAAGGAATTTGTTGTGTACAGATGCATCAAAAGATGGACTTGGTGGAGTCTTAATGCAAGAAGGGAAATTAGTGTGCTACAAGTCCAGAAAGTTGAATAAACATGAGGAAAATTATGTCACACATAATTTAGAATTGGTTCATGCCTTAAAAATGTGGAGAACCTACCTTCTGGGTAGGACGTTTACGCTCATGTCACAACATAGTGGACTCAAATACTTGTTTGGACATTTAAAGTTGAATGTTAGGCAAGCAAGATGGATGGCCACACTTAGCAAGTTTGACTTTAAAATTAATTACATAAAAGGTAATGAAAACAAGGTTGTTGGTGCCTCGAGAAGAAGAATCCAAGTAAATCACTTGGTAGCAGTAAGTATGTATGCACCATATATGGGGGAAAGAATCAAAGGTGCGGGACAAATAGATGAAAGATAATAGCAATTGAAAGGAAATTTGTAGCAAGGTGGTCAAGATGAAGGATATCATCTCACTAAGGAAAAATTTATCAGGTTTAAAGGTAGGATTTATGTGCCTAATAGTGATGAAATAAAAAGGCTAACAATGAAAGAATTATATGTTAAGCCTTACTCATTCCACCCAGGGTATAAAAACAACTTCATAGCCATTAAAAATTATTATCACTAGACAAAATTGAATAAAGAAGTGGCAGATTTCGTAACAAGATGCATAGAATGGAAATAGATAAAGGATAAATGAAAACATCCAACATGATTGTTGCAGCCTATCCCTATTCTGAAATGGAAGCGGGAGTTTTTTTTTCTATGGATTTCATTACAATTTTTTTTTTTATAGCATCATTCAACACTCTTGTAGTTCTGATGCTCTTTGTATGGCCTTGGGCAACCCTTTCTCATTCATAATTTATCATTTATTAAAAAAAAATATTTTGAATTCCATACGTGACTCTTCCCTTGAAAAAGTTCATACATGCACGGAAACCTCCATATAGAAACTCTGTATATAATTTAAAATATGAAAAAAATATAAATGTTCTATTTTTCAAGATGATTTTACGGGTTTCACCGAAAGCCCACCTATCGGAGCCTGTGACCCAAATCAATTAACAAAATTCTAGTGGTATTTATACACCTCAAGTGAAGGCCTAATTATACGAAGGAGATAGGATAATGAAATTATAGTAATTTCAGTCCCAGATCAAGTATGATTTCCCTTGTGCCTCTTGCACTCCAAAATATAGGGAATCCTTGTTTCCTTATAGAGATGTTCATCTTCCCTTATATGGAATCATGTTGCTTATGATCGAGAGGTGGTCTTTGAGGCTTGGGCTGGATGGATCCAGAGGAAGGGTTCATTAGTGCCGTGGATGAATCAGGTTGTATCTCTCCACTACTCTTTGTTGATATCAATAAATAAGATTTTTATTATTCCTGAAATGTTGTAGTCCCATGTTTTGTGATTCATGTTGAATATATATCATGATTTAAATGCGTATGCTTCATGATATAACATGTTAATTATGCACATGATTTTAAATACTTGGTGTATATATGATTCTCTGAAATTTGTTGCAGGTATGATTTCTTTGGAGGAAGCAAAGGGTTTGAACCCTATGAGATCGACATCAAACGTAGGACTTATTTTGATCCTAACTTGAGTAGTTTACATAGTTTTTTTGCATGATGTATGCTTCTTGTTGATTTAATGCTTCAATATGTTGAGGTTGTCAACCCTTACCTTAGTGTTACACTAAAATTTGTCACCATGACTATCGATTCGGATATCTTGCCATCCGATGGAGTGTCTCAAGTGAGTCCCTTATGAATCTTGAAGTAAAATAATACCAGGGACAAAAGGAATTTTGGTTTTCACTACTTAAACCATTTTTGAGCACCTGATTGGTTTTCTTGAACAAAACATGCGCACCTGCGTGGTTTAATTGAACAAAACCTGTGCACCTGGGCGGTTTTACTGAACAAAACCTATGCACCTACATGGTTTTCCTGAACAAAAAGTGTGCATGTCCATTCATACACGTGAAAATAAAAAAGGTAAGTTCTAGAAGATTTTTTTGAGGAATCTTATCCAAATTAGAAACCTTGAACTGCTACATACCTGCGCCTCATACCTTGCTATATGGAACTAAATTCCTTTTCTTAAGGATCATATCCCTTGAGAAGTGGAACTAGAAACCTCCTCACCCTTCCTATAAATTAAGCATAGGAATGTAAGAATGAGAGGGACTTGGATTGCTAAACTCATTCTGTTGGTTTTGGGTCTGAAGTGCTTGTCATCAAGGGAAGGAAAGGAGACCATTGGAAGAGGCTTGTGACATCAAGGCACCATGTTGTAAGCTTCTTTTCCCTTTTTATTTTAATACAAACTAATTTTTCTTTCCTAATTGCATTTATTTATATGTTATTTCTGGGATTCCTTGATCACTCACATGGTTTATAACTGATTATTGATTCATTTATATGTTGTATGCTGGACTAAGGATTTCATTTATTTTTTCTTTTATATGTGAGATGCTGTGATCCCTTTGAATTTTTTTGTCTATGTAGATCTCTTTGGCGCATCATGGAGAAGTTATGGAAAGCATTTGGAGAGACTGTAAAGCATTGAGGAAAAGATGGTTATGGAAAGCACTAAAAGGAATTCTACAAGAACTTCCTTAATAGGTAAGTGATCTTTCACATACTACATGTTTCATGTTTCAGTTATAGATAAGGAAAGCGCCATTGTTTTATTTGTTTGTTTCTAGTTACTTGTTGGAGTACTAGGGAGATCGCTCTTGTTTGCAAGAGGGATTAATCCTGGTAACAAATTTGCGACCATACTGGAGAACGATTTCTCCTTTGTGTCCTTTTTTAACCTTTGATGCCTTTAGACCCTTTTAATAATTGAAATTTCTGGTTTGAGACCTTTATTTTTCATTTTTCTTAATTTTCTCGCTCTGTTCGGTTTCTGTTTAGAAACAGAGCGCAGACATGCACAATTTTCCTTTAGAAACAGTGCGCATGCACACTGAAATCTATTGTCTGCCTACGTAACCCTATAAAATTTTGAAAAAGTTAAGGTTTCTCTGATTTAAGTCCAGATTTTTTGTTTTTATGATCATGTTAGCTTGTTTACAGTCTCATTAAGTCTCTGTTAAGTTAATTGGGTGTTTTAAATTATCTTTTTTGAGAGATTCTTAATTTGATTTCCTTTGGTCATTACTTTGAGGTTTTTCTCAGTTTCTTAACAATTTTGCATCTTTTTGCTTTTGCTTTTGTGTCTGAGTGTTAATCGCCTTTGAGTGTTTATACTTTTGACCTTTGGAATTCTCACCCAATTTTCTTTACTTACACTTGATTGGTTCTTTAGATTACATTGGTGAAGGAAGATAGTCTTGTTTTTCTTTTGCGGATTTGGAATCATCTTGTGTTTGAGAATTCTCTTGCATAGATTACATTTGCATAGTTTACATTCTGGAAAAATCAATAGTAGATTTAGATCAGTTTCTTTGATTGTCTTTTTGAGGAAAAACACTTATCTTTACATTTTTTTTTAATTTTGTGATGGTTTGTTGATCTATCAAAAAAGAGTCTTTTCTTTCAGTAAATCTCATTATATATTCATTTATGCCTATTGTAAATAATTATTTCATCGATTGAAAATATAGTGTCTCTCATTTTAAAGATAGCCCTAATTTGAATTTACATGTTTTTATGCTTGTTTTAAAACATAAAAACATAAAAATTGTTTTGAATTGATTAGCATTAATTATTCTTGCTGAAATTATTGCATTAGAGAATTTTCTATATTTTCTCTTATTTATAAATTTTTGCATTGTTGGAAGTGAATGGAACCTCTCTCCTTACTTTAGTTAGGATTCATCGAATTGAAAATCTTACATTATCATATTCGATTGCATTCAGTTTTTGGCCAGGTCATAACACCATTGGTTTCATATCCATTTACCCTTTGAGTAGAAAATAACCAAAATAAAAAAGTGCTAAATAAAATCAATCTAGATATTATTTACATTTTCTAGGGCTCATTGCACCAATTTAGCTTAGGCTAATGCTTTGGAATAGGTTTTAATTAACATTGAAAAAAAACTAAAACAAACAAGTAGCATCTTGCAATAGGGAAATTGAATTGTTGCATTTGTACTCTGGGAATTTCTTCTTAAAAGAGTCAAGCACAAGGTCATGTCGTACCTAGTGAGGTAATCGTACCTACTTCATTGGTGAAGATAGAAGACGTGCACGCAATACAAACGAAAAAACTTCGTTTAACCTATTGAGATTCAACAAGATGATGAACTTAGTGAAAATCAGTCACCTTCACTAAGTGGGCCGGCAGGCTATTTTTAGGTGTAAGCCTATTTTTAGACATGGTGATCATATTTCAGAAGTTGCAGGATGCTATTTGTGGATGTTTGGTCAAGTTGGAAAAATAGATGGAATTATATTTTTAGAATATTGGGCGAAGTATATTTATAGATCATCGATATAAAAATAGAAGTGTTGATTATTATTAGCTCTTAATAATAATTCGACAATAAACATCAACTTGTTCTCTTGGAGTACTTAATTTCAATATACAGATTTGTCAAATCAGTGGGCTGAAGGAATTATGCAATTCCTAGGGTTTAATGGTGGTTCATGCATGGAGGACTCAGTTATAACTGAAGTGGAAAAGTTATGACAGAGTTGTAAGAGTAGTTCATGGAGTTGTTATTCAGTTTAACTCAGTTAATTGAGTTAAACTCAATTGAGCTAGTTGTATCTAGTCTAACTGAATTATACACTAGTGAGAGTGGAGTGAATTAATTAGTTAATTAATTCACAAATAATAACTAATTAATCAAATGAACAAATACAACAGTTAACTACAGTGCATGTTAGTTCCATTGGAGAGATAGGTGAAAGGGCAAGATGGACTATTCGTTGTGACTATAGTGATGCATTGATTGCACCACACACACATTGGAGTTTCCAATGAGGTTTGCGCAGTGCAAGCAAGGTAAATTCGAATTCATCTAGGGGTCTTCTTTAGCAGGGATTGCGCAGTGGAGGTAGGCTATCAGGTGGCAAGAAATCAGTGCATGGATTTGCAGATTTCTTCTGATTAGTGTGTGACAATTGATTATACTGAGAGCTTGATGTGATAAGCTTTGTATGAGATTGTTACATGATCTCCATGATACATAATATATGATAGTTGGGGTTTCCAGCTTCAGGATTTCCCGTTAAACAACTGTGTTATGTGCGATTGTTTTTATTGATTCATGTGTTTGCAATTGAGTTTTTTAAATTTCTGCAAAAGATTAACAGTGGAAGGATTCTGTATTTAGCAAGAAGATAAATATTGTTAGATTAGGAGAATCTGGATATATACATGCATCTTGTATATAATTTCTACATGGTATCGGAGAAGTGTTAATTCTTGAAGATTGCAATTGTGAAGAATTGATGAATTTGTGCTGGTGGACAATTTGAATTTGCTGCAGAAAATTCTTGGTGCGACAGTTGAGTATACATTGAAATGTATTTCAATGGGTTGCAATTGGAGTATGCCCTTGATGGCAGCTCGAATTACATAGCTTGGAAGGATAGGATCGAGGCAGTGCTGGAAGATAATGGACTGAAGGATTTCATCGATAGCGATGTTCCTAAGCCGAGATCTAGCGATGCTGCATTACTTGACGCATGGAAAAAGAAGGTAGCAATGACAAGAAGAATTCTGTTGGAAGGTGTGAAGGACCATATTGTGTCTAGCCTTCATGGGAAAGCCACTCCATTTTCAATGTGGAAGGATTTGACAGATTTTTTCCAAAGCAACAGTGACCAGAGGAAGCTGGCACTGAAAGATAAGCTCAGAAAAATAAAAATGGAGAAGGGCGACAGTATTGCAAAATATCTCACGAAGTTTGTCCACTGTAGGGATGAACTGGGAAGTGTGGGGATTAATGTTGATGATGAATATTTGGTCAGATTGGATCTCATTGGGCTTCCGAAGAGTTGGCATAGCTATGAAGACTCTGTCAATGGACGAAAGAAATTGTCGGGGTGGGAGTGACTTTGGTCGAATCTTGTGTAGGAGGAGATAAGGAAAAGTACTAGGGATGGCTCTTCATCGAAGAATGAAGAAGAAGAGAATTTCACTTTGGTTTCCAAAGAAAGGAAAGGGAAGGGGAATAAATCCCATCCAAAATCTGAAGCTAAAGGCAAGAATCAGGATTTGTCCAAGGTGAAGTGTTTTCACTGTCACGAACATGGGCATTTCACCACTAACTGCCCACAGAAGAAAAAGAACAAGAAGGTTGTTGGAGCTGTAGCTGGAGAGGAATTAGCCTTGCAATTTGAAATTTATTTCTCTTTTATCGCATGCTTGGTTTCAAGCTCTATGGGATCGGTGTGGTATCTTGATAGTGGTGCATCTTTCCATATGACGGGAGACAAGGAGTTGTTTAGTGACTTGGAGGAGAAGGACCTTCAAATGCATATAGAGATGGTTGATGATGGTTGATACAGTGCAACCGGCATTGGGACCATTACCTTTGAGAGGGAGTCAGGTAATCCATTTCTGTTGAAATATGTTATGCATGTTCCAGGTCTGAAGGAGAACTTGGTCTTGGTCGTAATGTTGGAAGACAAAGGTTATGACATTGTTTTTAGCGATGGAAAAGCTTTCCTACGACACAAAAAATGGGTCAAACCAAGAGGATAGGGATTTGAGTTAAGAATCTCTACAAGTTGGAGGTAGATGGTTGTGTTGTAATGATGGGAAAAGAAGAAGAAGTGGTGAGCGGGGACGAGGGTGAATTATGGCACAGGAGATTGGGCCATCTTCACCATGGCGCTTTGAAGATTTTGCAGCAGATTTCTACTGGACTTCCCAAGGGTAATCTTGTGCAGTCAGATCAGTGCAAGGGATGTACTATGGGGAAGTTTGTGAAGAACACCTTTCATGAGAAGGAGAACCGTGCTTCAGTGATCCTTGAGAGAATTCACACAGACGTGCGTGGACCTTTCTCGGTTTCTTAAAGAACAAAACATAGGTATTATGTTATATTTGTTGATGACTATTATCGTAGATGCTAGATCTTCTTCATGCAGAAGAAGAACGAAACATTCTCAAAGTTTTGTGAGTTTAAAGAATTGGTGGAGAAGGAGTCAGGGAAGCAAGTGAAAGCTCTACGAAGCGATAATGGTGGTGAATATATCTCGGGTGAATTCAAAGACTTCTGTAGCAAAGAAGGAATTCGAAGAGAACTCATAGCGCCTCATAACCCACAAAAAAATGGGGTTGCGGAGAGAAAGAAAAGAATGATAGTGGGTGCTGCACGAGCGATGTTGCATGACCAGGGCCTACCGATGCACTTGTGGGCGGAAGCATGCAACATTGTGGTTTATTTGCAAAACCGTTGTCCTCATAGAGTACTTGGCATGAGTACACCTGAAGAAGCTTTTACTGGTAAGAAGCCCGATATTTCTCATTTGAATATGACAAAGGATGCTAGGAAGAAGCTGGAGCTGACTATAGAAGTTGGGATATTTGTGGGGTACACAGAAACATCCCATAATTATCGTGTGTATTTTCCAGACAGTCAGATGACTGTGGTGCGACGGGATATAAAATTCAATGAGGTGAAAGCCATGAAGTTGTCGCTTGAGAGGGAGCTACACTTGAATGCAGAGGAGGAACTTATTGTTCCCAAAGATGAGCCTCTAGATGTGGATCAACCACAGGAGGAGATTCATGGAGTGAAGGAGTCCACTCATGCAGAACCAAACATCATACAAGGCAGAAAGAATACCACAGAAGTTGAGAGACTGAAGCTTGATGCAGCACAAAATGTAGGAGTCCCTACATCACAACGCAGACAGAGATAGTCACGTGACTGATTTACTGGATACATGGCTCTTATGAGCAAGTGTATCGTGACAAAGCCATATTTTTTTGAAGAAGCAGTGCAGGATCGCACATGGGTAGATGCCATGGTGGAGGAGTATGACTCCATTGTCAGAAACAGTGCTTGGGAGATTGTGCCAAGGCCGGTGGGTAAATTAGTTGTAGGATTAAGATGGATCTACAAGGTAAAGCAAGCTGCTGATGGGAGCGTCGAGAAGTATAAGGAAAGATTTGTTGCCCGGGGCTTCTCATAGATCGAGGGGATTGATTATGAAGAAACCTTTGCACCTGTCACACGGTATTCTTCCATAAGGACCATCCTTGCTCTCTCAGCACAGACGGGTTGGCACATTCATCAAATGGATGTGAAGACTGCGTTCCTTAATGGGATAATTGAGGAAGAAGTGTACATTGAGTAGCCTTAAGGATTCAATATCTTCAGTAGTGAGTTTCATGTGTGTATACTCAAAAGAGCGCTCAATGGGCTGAAATAAGCACCACATGCTTGGTACACATAGAACGACAACAATTTCACTAGATTTGGCTTCTCCAAGAGTGAGGCGGATGCAAACCTGTACCAAATTCTGGTGGAGGGTAAGATTTTAATCATTGTTCTTTATGTTGATGATTTAATACTAATAGTTGATGAGCAATTGATACACTCATGTAAGACAGATCTTGCGAAGGAGTTTGAGATGATGGATTTGGGCCTCATTCATTATTTCCTTGGATTGGAAATATGGCAGCGGGAAGGTGAACTATTTGTGTCTTAAGGCAAGTATGCCCAGGAGATACTTGAGAAGTTTCACATGCAAGGATGCAAGCCTATTGATACTCCTCTTCCAGGAAATTGGAGGAAAGAGGATGCTACATCGACAGAGGTAGTGGATGCCAATGTTTATCGACAGTGGGTTCACTCATGTATTTATTTAATACAAGACCAGACATATGCTATGCGGTGAACCAGCTTTCACAAGCGATGGTTAAGCCTACCAAGCTCTTTTGGAAGGCAGGCAAGCATGTCCTGAGGTGTCTCAAGGGCACATCTGAGTATGGCTTATGGTACAGACGGATGGATGAGGTGAATTTGCATGGTTTCATGGATGCAGATTGGGCAGGCAGCCCAATGGACAGAAAGAGCACATCAGGAGGGATTTTAGTATCGGATCTACAGTGGTTTCTTGGTACAACAGGAAAAAAATACCCGTGGCACTCAGTTCAACGGAAGAAGAATACATGGCAGCAAGTCAAGCTGCATGTGAGCCTATCTGGATGAGGAAGATCCTAGTCGGTTTGTTTGGTTCACATTTAGATCCTACAGTGATACATTGTGATAATCAAAGTTGCATTAAACTCTCGATTAATCCTGTATTTCATGATAGATCTAAACATATTGATATCCGGTATCATAATATCATAGATTGTGTACAGCGAAATATCATGTTGCTTCAGTACATTCCTATGAAAGATTAGGATGCAGATATTCTGACGAAGGTGCTCACTAGGAGCAAATTCGAATACCATAGAAGTAGGATCGAGGTGAAGGATAATCCCTATATTGTTGAGAGGGAGTGTTGAGATTCAACAAGATGATGAGCTTAGTGAAAATCAGTCACCTTCACAAAGTGGCCCCATAGGCTATTTTTAGGTGTAAGTCTATTTTTAGACATGGTGATCATATTTAAGAAGTTGCAGGATGTTATTTGTGGATGGTTGGTCAAGTTGGAAAAATATATGAAATTCTATTTTTAGAATATTGGGCGAAGTCTATTTATAGATCGTCGATCTAAAAATAGAAGTGTTGATTATTGTTAGCTCTTAATAATAATCCAACAATAAACATCAACTTATTCTCTTAGAGAACTTAATTTCATTATACGGATTTGTCAAATCAATGGGCTAAAGGAATTACGCAATTCCTAGGGTTTACTGGTGGTTCATGCATGGAGGACTCAGTGAGAATTGAAATGACAAAGTTATGACAGAGTTGGAAGAGTAGTTCATGGAGTTGTTATTCAGTTTAACTCAGTTAATGGAGTTAAAATCAATTGAGCTAGTTGTATCTAGTCTAACTGAATGATACACTAGTGAGAGTGGAGTGAATTAATTAGTTAATTAATTCACAAATAATAACTCTTTAATCAACTGAAAAAATACAGCAGTTAACTACAGTGCATGTCAGTTCCAGTGGAGACCCAGTGGAGAGATAGGTGAAAGGGAAAGATGGAATATCCGTTGCGACTATAGTGATGCGTTGATTGCACCACACACACATTGGAGTTGCCAATGAGGATTGCGCAGTGCAAACAAGGTAGTTTCAAATTCATTCAGGGGTCTTCTTTAGCAGGGATTGCACAGTGGAGGCAGGCTATCAGGTGGCAAGAAATCAGTACATGGATTTGCAGATTTCTTCTGATTAGTGTGTGACGATTGATTGTACTAAGATCTTGATGTACTAAGCTTTGTATGAGATTGTTACATGATCTCCATGATAAATAATATATGATAGTTGGGGTTTTCAGCTTCAAACTTTCTCGTTAAACAACTGTGTTATGTGCGATTGTTTTTATTGCTTCATGTGTTTGCAACTGAGTTTTTAAATTTCCGAAAAAAATTAACAGTGGAAGGATTCTGTATTTAGCAAGAATATAAATATTGTTATATCAGGTGAATCTGGATATATACATGCATCTTGTATATAATTTATACATAGCCATTGTCGAGGAGCTTGGGGCCACTTGTTAAAAAACCTAGGATTTACCATGTCGAGGAGCTTTCAAGGGGATTGAGCTTGATACTCTGCCCTTGCATGTATATCAGATCGTAGACTATTCCCCGAGGTTCAATTGTCTCTTTTGGTGACCATAGTGGCCATAATATTTAGGATTTTTCCCAAGGTGACTCCCACTATACCTGGAGCAAACATTGACTAGATTCACTTGAAATTTCCAGAGGGTGCTCTTCACTTAGAGATTGCATAGTGAAGTTACTTGCACCAGACTGTTTCATTAAGAAGGTTTTCAGGGTAACTGTTCCAACCACCAGTTTTCCACATTAATTTCCGCGACGTTGGATTTCATCACCAATTAGTGTTTTTATTACAGAAACATTATATTTGTGTGTGGTTTGACTCCTAGATTTCATAGAGCGTGTTCATTTGTTTGCTTTTACTTTTTAGAGACCTTAGGTGTGGATTGTGAATTTGAATTGTTAATATTATTGAATTATTAATAAAATTCACTGAATTTGAATTTAATGGCAACTGTTCCAGAATTTACCAACCAAGAAACCCGTCTTAACGAGAATCCTAGTACTTTTCCTTGCTTTGGAAATGTTGATCCTCTGTATATGGCTACATTGTAATTATCTTGAATTACCATAGGTTTACCAGTATGGTTATTTTCAACTTCGTTGGCCTCAAATACTCCAATTGTTCCACCTCAATCGGATGCTTCACCTCAACATAGTTCACCATCTCAACATCACCAACATCATGTTGACCCTTTACCTTCTTTGACCAACATGTCTTCCTCCCTTTCTTCTTCTTCACTTGGTAAAAGCCTTGATGCTAGTAACCAGGTGGCTAAGAAGAAGAAGAAAAGGAAGAAGGAGAAGAAGCAATATAAGGAAGAATTCAACCAACCAACCATGGTTGTAAGTATTGGTAGTGTTGAGGAAACTTCGAACATGCATCGTAAACCCAAATTCCCTTGAAACATTTGTAAGGGTGACCACTTCCTTATCAATTGTCCTGGTATTCCTAAGGTCTTGGAAGTATGGCCAGAAAAATCCTATCAACTTACTATTGATCCATCAACCAAATATTTTCATGTTCCTAGGAAAACAGGTAAAGTTAGGTTTCCTTGTAGGTTATGAAAAGGGAGTCATCAAACCATCATTTTACCTCACATGGATGAAGCCTAAACATTGTTAGAAAACCTTTCTATTCCACAACAATAAATTCCAACTAGTTATCGTAAAATTTCTCCCAACCTATTGTCAGTTAACGATGTGATTGATCTAATTCCAAGTACAATCAATCCCACTATTCCATTGGAGAGTGAAACCCATATCACTCAGGTTGATGATCCATTAGTTGATCAAGTGGTCGAATTGATTTCACATTTGGTCGATCCCATTCTCCCTATAAAGAGTGAAATTCATACCACTCAAGTTCTTCTTGTTACATCATATTCTTCTACGCCAGGGGGCATTTCACCTATTTCTGCAAAACCTCCTCCAAGTACTGAGGCAATTTCTTTTGATTGGAATAGCCTGACATAACCTTGTCTTCCTTCTTCCATCCCTTTCCAAATCATTGTGTAGGCTTGTGGTAATAATGGGCATCACACAAATGTAGATTAAGGTTCTTCTATTAGTATTTTATCCTCAACTGATTGGCAATCTTTGGGCTCCTCTCAGCTTGTGCCTGTTACACAGAATCTATCAGTTTTTAACAGAACCATTAGTGAACCTTTAGGGATCCTTCCTAATTTTCCAATTACCTTGGAAGGTAAAACTGTCTATATTGATATTATGGTAGTCCGAGGCCCCTTGGATTTCAATTTTCTCCTTGGGCAAGATTATGTCTATGCAATGAAAGATGTCGTATTGACACTCTTTCGTGTGATGTATTTCCCTCACAATGGAAACATTATGAATATTGACAAAATTTCGTTCGTTAGTATTAATTCGTCTACAAATCATCCGACACCCTTGAATTTTCCTTATACAGAAGTGGTATCTACCCCACCACATGTTAATTATGTGGCAACCAGTCCCATGTTTTCAGTTACCGATGCAAGCGAGCCTCTTACTGCTTGCTCGCATTTATTTGATTTACATATGGTAATTGACATGGTAAACCCTATGGGGGTATTTGAACATGATGTTCTTATCCATATTGATTCCCTTGACATGGGTTCCTTCCAGAGAACTTTTCTTCTATCTAATGAAGACCTCTTGGAAGCCATGGTCAAAGTTCATCATGAGGAGAGTTCCTGTTATTGTGTCATCCTCATGAAAAAATGAAACATGTTTCTTTGAGCATAGTTCCTTTTCTTGTGTCAAAATCATTAAAAAATGAAATAAAGTTCTATGAGCATAGTTCTTTTCATGTGTCAGGCTCTTTAAAAAATGAAACAATTCCTCCCTAATTAAGTCAACTTTTTGACTAGATCTTGTAAATGTTAAGTCATATCTTTCATCTGATCTCATAAATGAACCTTCATTCCATCCAACTATTAGTAACCAGTCGTCTACTTAGGTGAATGAAATGAAGCTTGGGGGGCATTGAAACTTATCTCAAGCATGATTTTTCCTTTGTTTCAAGCTTGTGTAAAAATGAAACAAACCTATCTCAAGCACAATTTTCTCTATTTCAATCTTGTGTAAAAATGAAAATAATTTCAAGCATAGTTTTCCTCTGTTTCAAGCTTGTATAAAAATGAAACCTATCTCGAGTCCATTTCGGTTATTATTTTCAAGGTTCATTAAACTCATGAAAATCACGAGATTATTTTTCTATCTTTCATTCTTGTAAAACACATGAAAATTCCGAGTTCTTTCCGTTTTTTCCTACTCGTAAATTAAATTGGAAGTTGGCCATATGAGTACACTTTTTATCTCTTTTTTGAACTCGTTAAAACTTATGAAAAATAAAAACCATGGAGTTCTTTTTTAATCCCTTTTTAAACACTTTAAACATAAAAAGGTTGTCAAGAACTTGACTATTCAGAGTCATAAAAGTAAATGAACAATCGTCTATTCAATATATGTTTACCCCTTTTCCGGACAGAATTAGACTATTTACGAAAAATGTATACGTTGACGAATCATGGTTAATAGAGTTCTCTCCTGAATTATTTTATCCCTTTTCAGACTTGAGGGACTAAATTCACGAAAAATAACATTTGGAGTTTACTTATGTTTTTCTTCTGACTCCCTAAAAATTAGAAACACCGAGTTTTACTTTCTCCGGGCTCATTAAAAATTTACATTGAAAGAGTTGAATGAGTTTTATTTTTGTGTATTTTTAGACTCTTTAAACATGAAAATAACATTGAGTTACCCCTACACCGGACTTGTGAAACTTAAAAAGTGTAGGATCTATCAATTACAACGGGACCAAACCACTCCTTCCTAGGGTTCGTTAAAAATAATTCAGAGGACTCGTTCGAAGGATGAGCTTATATGACAAGAAAATGTTATCCTCCTTAAGATTTAAATAAATAAAGAGGTACTTTCCAGTAATGGTGGGGGGAAATTGGGAAAGAACATTCATTTTTGTATTATTAAAGGCAGTATGTTTCTCTTTAACGTGACACTCCATCACATCTGTATCCGAGTTGGGAAATCCATTTGCATCACAGTTAATCAAACGTCATTGAAAGTATTCAACTAGTTTTGTGTATTATATTTAAGTGAAATGTTTCCAAGTCTAAGTGTAGTGTCGCCAATATTTTCAAGAGAAGTCCAAACTCAAAAGTTACCTTGCTATTCATAACCTTCAGTCGCGTCAGTCTTCCCTGAGTCAGTCCTGAATTACTTCAATTTTCTCTTCAAAACTTGACATGAGCTTCGTGTTGTAGGCCCTCCTATGACATATCACTTCCTATCGAATTAAACTCACTATCTAGGAAGTTGATCTAGAAACCTTTTGGTACCTTGGAGCCTGCATTCCTCAATGGAAGGTTTCTTTCTTTCGACGATAGGTTCTCATCATTGACCTTTGATTGAATGATTCTATGAGTGTTCGATTTCAAGACATTTAATCGCACTCCATAGACTGTACTGGGAGTACCTTGAGGACCATTGACATTATTGGTGGTTTCTCTCACACTTGTTAATGTTTCACATCATTGACCTATAATCAAGTGGTTTCTACCATGTTCTACTTCAAGACATTCACTCGCATGGTCAGATTTGTGGATCGATAGAGATGGAGATCAAGACCCTGGATCTAGTTTCATCCATCAGGTTGCGCGGAGTTATTAAATATTCATGATTGTAAATATAGATCCATTGATGACTCTATCCATACTATGTCTACTGTTGACATGGATCTTTATGTATTTCCCTACTAGTTCATTGAGTTATGTTTACTCTGAGAATGGAAATGCCTACCTCAGTGATTTATATGAAAGAATTATATGGTAATCCTTGATTGTTTGTTTCAAGTCCTCAACCAATTGGCCTCTGATCCAAACCTTTGACATGATAAAGCACTTCAGTCATCAAACATATTTTCTGGCTTTGCACTTTAGGGGGCAATCTGTTACACTAAAATTTGTCACCATGACTGTCAATTCAGATATCTTTCAATTCGATGGAGTGTCTCAAGTGAATCCCCTATGAATCTTGAAGTAAAATAATACCAGGGATAAAATGAATTTTGGTTTTTATTGCTTAAAAACCATTTTTGAGAACATGCTCAGTTTTCCTAAACAAAACCTGTGCACCTGCATGCTTTTCCTAGACAAAACCTACGCACCTGCATAATTTTCCTGAACAAAACCTGCGCACTTGCGCAGTTTTCCTGAACAAAAAGTGCACAGGTCCATTCACACACGTAAAAATAGAAAAGGTAAGTTCTAGAAGCTTTGTTGGAGGAATTGTGTCCAAATTAGAAACCTCGAACCACTACAATATACTTGAGCCTCATCCCTTGGTATATGGAACTAAATTCCTTTGATTAAGGATCGTATCTGTTGAGAAGTGGAACTAGAAACCTCCTCATCCTTCCTATAAATTCAACATAGGAATGAGAGATTGAGAGGGACTTGGATTGGTAAACTCATGTTGTTGGTTTTGGGTCTCAAGATATTTCAAGGGAAGGAAAGGATACAATTGGAAGAGAATTGTGACATCAAGGCACCCGGTCGTAAGATTATTTTCCATTTTTATTTTAATACAAATAATTGTTCTTTCCTAATTGTGTCTATTTTGATGTTATTTGTGGGATTCCTTGATCACTCACATGGTTTATAACTGATTATTGATTAATTTATATGTTTTATGTTGGAATAAGGATTTCATTTACTTTTTCTTTTATATGTGAGATTCTTTGATCTCTTTGAATGTTTTTGTCTATGCATATCTCTTTTGGCGTGTCATGGAGAAGCTATGGAAATCATTTGGAGAGACTCTAAAGCGTTGAGGAAAAGATGGTTGTGGAAAGCGCTGAAAGGACTTATAAAAGTACTTCGTCAATAGGTAAGTGATCTTTCAAATACTACATGTTTCATGTTTCAGTTATAGGCTAAGGAAAGCACCATTGATTTGTCTGTTTGTTTCTAGTTACTCGTTGGAGTACTAGGGAGATCGCTCTTGTCCGCAAGAGGGATTAATCCTGGTAACACTCAGGGAATTTTTTACCACCAATAGAATTGGTGAATCTGCTACGGAATACAATCTTGTATTTCCTAGAAGGGTTGTTTGTCTCTTGATTTGGGTTTTGTATGTCCTATTTCTTGACTTTTCTTGTATTGTTGACTTGCCCTCAGTATGGGAAACCAGTATCATCTTTTGGATTAGGACTGTATTTTTTATTTTTACCTAATTTTCTTTATACAAACACTTTTTTTTGCATACAGATGTGTACATACATGTTTTTTGTCAAATAAACTAGCATATACACTAGTTTCTTCGGGAACAATAACTGGGAAAATTTGAAAATTTTAAATTTTTGCCTTCAATCAAGGGTCTGGACTAATTTTTTCTACTTGCCTGTGATCATTTACTGTCTCAAAGAGTCTTGCTTCTTATTTTTTTCACTTGTTCTATATCCTTTTGCAAAAATATCTTGTCAATAATAGGTTTTCATTTTGGTAATTTTTTGTGCTTAAAGTTTGGCTTCCAGTCCCTCTTTTTGAAGTGCTTGACTTTTCTTTGGTTTTGGGACAGTGAGTTGATTTTCAACTTGCTTATAATGCTATATTTCCATTTCTTTGCTTTACATTCTTGAATTTGACCTATTTGGTTTCTTTTTTATCATTTGAGAAGAGTCTTTGCAAGCTTGGTTCGGTGAAGGGTTTTGGGTTCCCTAAAATATTTCTATTTTTTTTAATCTTTTTTTGAATCTCTTCAGATTAGGTTGTTCAAGTTCTTGGTCTCTTTTTCACTTCAGTTTTATCATCTTGATGATTTTTTTTTAATTTGTGAAGTTTGGGGCCTTTTTGCTTGATTTTGATCTTGAAGTGATTGATTCCTTTTGACTTCTTGAATTTTTTATTATGAGTCCTAAAAAGGAAAAAGAGAAAAACATTTGTTTTTTTCCTTTCTTTTCTTTGGTTTTGGTTTTTTTCTCAGTCTTTTGGCTTTCCAAAAGTGTGAAAATATCTGTTTAGTTGAAATTTGTTTCGTTTGGGAGAATTTTTCTTGGTATTTGTTTATCCGTGTTTATCAAATTTTGGTTTTTGACCTTTAAAAGAACACATTTGTTTATTTAAGATAAATCCATAGGATCCTGCATTTGTGCGTTTTAGTATGCATTAAGGTAGTTTTCATTTTAGGTATTTTAGTCTCTTTCGATAGGTGTTGAATATGGGTGTGTGTTTAAACAGAGGAAAAATAGTTTTTTCTTTCATAGATTTATTGTAGAACCTTGTAGAGATCACTATTCATTAAAGAAAAAATAAGTTACAATACATGTAGTCTAGTTTTCTATTGGTTTATTTTTACGTAAAAAACATCACAAGTTGCACTTCCGCTACCCTTGACTTAAGTAACAACCAATAAAATCAAGTGCTTAATTTAAAATGAACTAGATTTTTTTTTTTTCATAGATACATCAATTAGTCTAGGGAATTTAGGGAATTAGAATAGGTTTGTGGAGAGTAAACTCTCCAAGGCCTCTCTAAACTAAAGCTTAGAAGTTGATTAAAGAGTGCAAATCCATTATCATTAAGTTTTCTGAGAAATATTCTCTAACATAGGAGTTAAGCACGAGGACGAGTCACTAGTACATATGGTCAATTTTCCAACACTTTAGTTCCAACAATTTTGACGTATTGTCGGAAAGTTCCCCAATTTTTCTCAATTTTTTAAATCCTGCCACGCAGTTTTGATCTTGCGGCCCCGATGGTGATGTTGTCGCTCTTGTGGCACTATGAAAAAGTGTCACTATTACAACCCACCCGGATAGGGTGTCGCAATAGCGATAGTAATAGAAGACAATGTTGCTATAGTGACATCCATGTTATGTGCGTCAGTACACCAACGAATATGAAAAGACTGTTGTGGAGTGGTCACTTTCCCTTTGACAAAGTCAAAGTTGAGTTGGTCAACTAGCATCACAATAGCGACGATTTATTTTAAATATATAAGGTGCGTTGTAAAAAAAATTTCTGACATCTTTGTTGTAATAGCAACAAATTTTACTGTAGTAGTGATGGTTCAGAAAGGGTATACGATATTTTGTCTAGTAAAAGAACATAATTATTATTGTTCTTTATAGGATAATTTTCATCAATAGCAGAAAAAATTAGAAGTGGAAAACAAATTCAAGAGGGTGAAAGGGGTGATGGTAAATTTTATTTCCCTTGCAATAGATGTTGTTCGAGACATAATGTTAGAGTTTTAATAGCAACAACAATAAAATATTGTAAGAAATATGGGCACACTAATGGTGGATCGAATGAGTATCGTTCCGTGGTAATTAATTATCAATATATATATTCATTCATTATCTATCTTCATTTTGATTATATAGTAAAATTTTATATTATTTTAATGTTTGTTATATATGCACTAATGTTTAATGATTGTTTGTAAATTTTATAAAGGCATAGTTTCCCCCCAAATTTTTGCAGAACATTCCACAACTAAATAGTAGCATATTAGATGATTTTGCACCACAAGAGAATATTGCAGCAAATAGTAGTACTGGAAATGATGTTGTACAAGGTGAAGAACATGAAGCAAATGATGAAGATGATGTTAATGATCCCATGGAGATAAGATGATTACAATAATGACACAGTTCATAATTGTGGGAAAAATCAAATGCTCCAAGACTTGTATGGTGAGTCGGATGATGATGGTGGAGATAGTGATGGTGTTTATGATGTACCTCTGATTGAAACGTCAAATGAACAACTTTTTGAACTCTCAAATGCAACTCTTCTCTCTGCTACATTGTTGCTGGTGAACTTAAAGGTTATGAATAATTTTTTGAACAGATGTATGACACAGATCCTAAGGTATGGAATATGTATATATGATCACATATATGTAAATGCTAATTATTTTCCCTTTTTTAGTTGTAATAAATGTGTAAAATAACAATTCAATACTTATATATATGATTAATAATCTTTACATTAACTCCCGGATGTGGGTGTCCTCACAACAGCGTAGCTGGGCCGCTTCTCCGCGTGGCAGTTGGAATGGCCACATGGCCATGCATGGCTCATGCGAGGGAGATATTAATTCCCACAGACAACACTCCAATGCCATTACTCTATCAACTGTCCTCGCTTCGAGCTTTTCAAACAGTCCTACACAACTTCCATCCTCATTATTTCATGGCCTCTAGTGAATTCCATTCCTCTGCTTCACCCAGTCGTCTTTCTATTCAGGTGACTGGAAATTGCGCTATCAATTCGGTCCTTCAGCCCTCCATTCGGCCCGCCATTCAATTTGAGGCATCCTTCGTATTCTCCATACGCAAGCTTGTCTGCCATCCCTTGACACCTGAGCTATCCAACACCACCATGCCTCGTAGACATAGAATGTGGTGTTGCAGAGGTTAAGGATGCGGCCAACACTCTCACCCTCCTCTCCCTCTTCGCGATGATGGATCTATCCCCCTCTGTGATGAAGGCACTGTCCCTGTTGAGCTCACTATCAGTGTGAATTCAATAGAAGCTCCATACTTGCAACAAGTCTTGGCCCTCTTCTTGTTGTTCCTGGTTAGAAAATTATATATTACAGAGCAATGCAACACATAAAATATGCAGAAAAAAGAAGCACAAAAAACACATAAAACCAGAGAGACAAATATATATGTGGTTCACCTAGTTTGGGCTATGTCCCCCCCGAACAGCCAGTCCTTCCTTTCTATTATCCAACAAAATGAAGAGACACAACCTACAAAAGATCTGCTATAATATCCTCTGTTATCTCTCACAATCTCCCTATCTGTTTCTCACTCTGAGAATACACATACAATACACAGCGGCAATACCATACCCTCATACAAGCAGAGGGATTTCCTACTAGGAAAAAAAACCATAAACTAAACATAACGTCTACCGTCAGATCATCCGCCTAATGAACAGTCTAGATTGACTAGAAATTAGTATACATTTACAAGTCGATTTTACATTTTTTTTTAGCTTCGGGGGCACCACTCCATAAAGTCACCACTGCCCCCCTCTAGACCCCTAGGCATAATTTAACTATGGGCGACGTTGTCGCCCCATTAAGGTACAGGGGTCCAACGTTGTGATACAAAATAAACAAGATAATCAGGCTCCACACCCAACAATCTCCCACTTGGAGACTGATTGTAGCAACTCCACCGCTGCTTCATTTGCTGGACAATGACTCCACTTTGGACCTGGTTGCTTCTCATCTTCATCATCATACTTGAAGACCAATTGAAACTGAGCATATTCTCAGTTTTTCCCTGGTTACAACTTTTGTTAGCATATCTGCAGGATTCTGGCTAGTGTGTATCTTTTCCAGCTTCAACTGTCCATCTTCCAACACTGACCGTATGACATGGTACTTGAGCTGTATGTGTTTAGTCCTGGAATGAAATTTTGAGTTCTTTGCAAGATGAATGGCACTTTGGCTATCACTGTACAACGTGCCCATATCATGCTTCTTACCCAATTCATCCATAAACCTTTGTAACCAAATAATTTCCTTACTAGCCTTTGTAGCAGCGACATACTCCACTTTTGTTGTTGAAAGTGCAACAACACTTTGGATTTTTGAAACCCAACTAACAACAGTTCCACCTACAATAAATACATACCATGGAAAATTTTAGGGGCTAATATTCATAGGTGGGCTAATTTTCTATACTTTTTACAAAAAAAGGATTCGCTAATTTCCATTTTTATCTAAAAATGATTTGCCCAAATTTTATATTGTGAAGTTATTATACCTAAAAAATCGCCAAAAATGTATATAGAGACTATATAAAATTCTTAGAAATTTGAATATTTTTACAAAAATATCTCCAAACATTTTACAGATTGCATATTACGGACTAGTAGGATTCACCAAGGTTTCTAAACTTTAAGATAAATTTCCATCCTTAAAATTTTCCTTGATACATACCCTGTAGTGCTCCTCCTATTATCTCTGTCACCTGTCATATCTACATCAACATATCGCTTTAGAGCAATGTTTAAACCACCAAAGCATAATGCTTGATTTGTGGTACCTCTCAAATATCTGAGAATCCATTTCACTGCAATCTAATGTTCTTTTCCTGGATTGTTCATGTACCTGCTTACAACTCCCACTGCATGTGCAATATCAGGCCTTGTGCAGACCATTGCATACATTAAGCTTCCAACTACTGATGCATATGGAACTTTAGGCATATAATCCATTTCTTCTTGGGTATTTGGGCACATCTCCTTACTAAGTTTGAAACGGCTAGCAAAAGGTGTACTAACTGGTTTTGCATTCTACATATTAAATATTTTCAACACCTTTTCTACGTATTCATTCTGAGACAGTGTTAATTTGTGATTTTTCCTATCTCTAGTTATTCTCATGCCAAGGATTTGTTTTGCAGCTCCCAAATCCTTCATTGCAAATGAATTTGCCAATTTTCTTTTGAGCCCATTTATTTCCTGCATGTTAGACCCTACAAAAAGCATGTCATCTACATACAATAAAAATATAATATACTTGCCATCATTTTGCCTTTTTAGATAAAACACAATGATTAGATGACATCTAGTATAACCTTGTTCAGACACAAACCTGTCAAATTTTAGATACCACTGCCTTGGAGCCTGTTTTAATCCATACAAGATCTTCTTTAGCCTGCACACTAATTTTTCCTTCCCTTTGACCTCATATCCTTCTGGTTGTTGCATATAGATATCTTCCTCCAAATCTCCATGGAGAAATGTTGTCTTTACATCTAACTATTCAAGATGCAATTCTTCTGCTGCTACAAGAATTAAAATAGTTCTGATTGAAGTCATATTAAAGACAGGAGAAAATATTTCATCAAAATCAATACCTTTCTTCTATGCAAACCCCTTCACCACAAGTCTAGCTTTGTACCTCTGTTTTCCTCCATCTTCTTCCTTCATCCTATAAACCCATTTATTATGCAATGTTGTTTTACCTGCAGGCAACCTGACTAAGTCCCAAGTCTGGTTATGTATTAAGGAGTCCATATCTTCTTCCATGGCTAGCTCCCACTTCTTCCTAATTTCAACCTTTATTGCTTCTTCATAACATTCAGGTTCATCAGAATCAATCAACGATAAATAATATAATGAAGGAGAGCATCATTCACGGGTTCTACATATCCTAGTAGATCTCCTGACACCACTTCCAGGTGTTTGAGGTGCCTGTTGCTATTGTGGTGGTTGCTATTGTTGTGGTTGTTGATTATTATTATTTTTAGGCACCTTTAATTTTGCTGTGATCTCATCAAGAACTATGTATACTTTTTTTTCTTTTTCCTGTTTCTTTTCCTACAACTGATTAATATACAAGAAATTTTCATTGAATATTACATCTCTTCTCCTAATGATTTTATGATTTTGATAATCATATAAGTGATAACCAAAATCATTAACACCATAATCAGTAAAGTGACATTTCTTTGATTTTGCCTCAAGCTTTGCTCTGTTTTCTTTATTAATATGAATAAAGGCCTCACAGCCAAAAGGCTTTAAAAAAGAGTAGTTTACCTTTTTACCTGTCCATGCTTCCTCTGGAATGCCACCATCCAAGGAACTTGAAGGCCCTTTGTTTATTAGATAAACAAAAGTATCTACAACATCTGCCAAAAATTGTAAAGGCAATCCTACATGCAATATCATGCACCTTGCATGCTCCATGATTGTTCTGTTCATCCTTTCTGACACACCATTTTCTTGTGGTGTTCTTGGAACTGTCTTCTCTCTGTGAATTCCATGCTATGAACAGTACCTATCAAAATCTTTACTGTAATATTCACCTCCATTGTCTGATCTGAGACACTTCAACTTCTTTCATGTCTCAATCTCAACCAAAGCTTTCCGTTTCTTGAAAGTATCAAATACATCAAATTTATTCCGAATACAATAAATCCAAGTTTTTCTAGTTGCATCATCAATAAAAGTAACATAATAACGAGAGCCACCGAGAGATGATACCTGAGTAGGTCCCCATACATCTGTATGCACAAGCTCTAATTTTTTTCTCTTCTTTTCTTTCCCAACTCTGAGAAATATGACTCTCTTATGTTTTCCATAAATACAATTCTCACAGAAATCCAAATCAACATTCTTCAAACCCGACAACAAATTTCTTGAGTGAAGAATCTTCATCCCCTTCTCACTCATGTATCTGATCCTATGATGCCATAATGCTGCATCTTCTCCTTTCGAAGTTAAAGCATTAACATAGTTAGAAATACCATTGCATAAATACAATGTACCAACCTTTTCGCCTTTTGCTATTACCAGGGCTCCTTTCGTGACCTTCCAAGTTTTATCTGTGAAAGTTGTCACACAACCTTCACCACCTAACTGACCTGTTGAAATTATATTTTTCTTCGGGTCTGGAACATACCTTACCTCCTTTAATATCCATTGGTTTCCATTCTGTTGTTTTACAAAAAATTTACCCATTCCAATAATTTTACAAGGTTTATCATCACACAAATGAACTTGTCCAAAATCTCCTTGAACATAGTCATGAAAATATTTCTTATCAGGTGTGGCATGGAATGAGGCCCCTGAATCTACCACCCAAGAATCAGTAACATTTTCAAAAGAAAGAATAAAAGCATCTTGTAACACATCACCTATCACATTTGCTTCATGATTGTTTTCTTGTTGTGCAGCTCCTTGTTTTGCCTTCCGAGATCTACAGTCTTTCTTCAGGTGTCATTTATTTTCACATTTCCAGCACATTATCCCTGATCTAGACTTGGATCTGCCTTTCCTTGATTTATTGCGATATCCTGAGCTCTTTCCTCTTTCCATTTTTCTTCCCCTAGACTCTGCACTCAAAGAATTACCCGATGTCTCACCGGAGCTTTTCCATTGCATTTCCACGCTAAGGATAGCACCAACAACATCATCAAACTTTAAAGTACTAGATCCAAAGACAGAGTTACTAATGGCCATAACTAAACCATTCCAGCTTTATGGAAATGAGAACAGAAATAAAAGAGCACTAAATTCATCATCAAAGTTTACCCCTACGGAACTTAACTGACTGGTAACTGTATTAAAATAATTTAAATGGTTTACAACAGATCCACCTTCCGACATCTTCATATTAAATAAATTTTTCATATGAAATATCTTGTTTGAGACAGAGGATTTTTCATATAGTTTCTCCAATGCCTTAATCAAAACCCTCTATTGTTGTTTCCTTCAAAATATTGAAGGCTACTGATGCCACGAGGCACAACCGTATTGTTCCGAGTGCCTTCCTATCGAGAATTTCCCATTTTGCGTCTATCATAGTCATCGAATTCTTTTTTTTTCTGCCCAATGGTAGGTACAGATCTTTCTGATACAGATAATCTTCCATCTGCATCTTCCACAATGGAAATTTTTGGCCTTTAAATTTCTCGACCGTAAATTTACCATCTTCTGCCATTGCTCCCACTCGAACTAGGAACCCTTCTTTCCTGCGAGTTTATCAACCAAACAGGCAGTTGTTAGAAAAGTATATATTATAGAGCATTGCAACATATAAAATACATGGAAAAAACAAGCACATAAAACCTATAAAACCAGAGAGACATAGATATACGTGGTTCACCCAGTTTGGCTACGTCCACCTTGAACAACTAGTCATTTATTTCTATTATCCAGCAAAATGAAGAGACACAACCTACAGAAGATCCACTATAATATCCTCTATTCTCTCTCACAGTATCCGTATCTGTTTCTCGCTCTGAGAATACACATACAATACACAAACGCAATAACATACCCTCATACAGGTAGAGGGGTTGCCTATTAGGGAAAAAAACCCTAAACTAAACATAACTTCTACTGTCAGATCATCTGCCTAATGAACGGTCGATATTGACTAGAAATTACTATACTTTTACAAGGTGAATTTACATCTATTTTTATCTTCAGGGGCGCTACCCCCGAAACCCGTCTGCCATGGGGGGGGGGGGGGGGGGGGGGGGGGGGCTCCATAAAGTCACAGGCGCCCCCCTTTGGGTCCCCCAGGCAGCATTTAATTATGGGTGGCATTGCCACCCCATTAAGGTATATGGTTCCAATGCTGTGATACAAAATAAACAAGATAATTAGGCTCCACACCCAACAACCTCCCACTTGGAGACTGATTATAACAACTCCACCGCTGCTTCATTTGCTGGAAAATGACTCCACTTTGGACCTGGTTGTTTCTCATCTTCATCATCATACTTGAAGACCAATTGAAACTGATAATATTCTCAGTTTCTCCCTGGTTACAACTTTTTTTAGCATATCTGTAGGACTCTGGCTAGTGTGTATCTTTTCCAGCTTCAACTGTCCATCTTGCAACACTGACTGCATGAAATGGTAATTGAGCTGTATGTGTTTGGTCCTGGAATGAAATGCTGAGCTCTTTTCAAGATAAATGGCACTTTGGCTATCAATATATAACATGCCCATATCATGCTTCTTACCCAGTTCATTCATAAAACTTTGTAACCAAATCATTTCCTTACTAGCCTCTGCAGCAACAACATACTCTGTTTTTGTTGTTGAAAGTGCAACAACACTTTGGATTTTTGAAACCCAAATAACAGCGGTTCCACCTACAGTAAATACATACCCTGTAGTGCTCCTCCTGTTATCTCTGTCACCTACCATATCTGCATCAAATTATCCCTATAGAGAAATGTTTGAACCACCAAAGCATAATGCTTGATTTGTGGCACCTCTCAAATATCTGAGAATCCATTTCACTGCAATCCAATTTGCGATTTTTCATGTCTCTAGTTATTCTTATACCAAGGATTTGTTTTGTAGCTCCCAAATACTTTATTGCAAATGAATATGCCAATTTTATTTTGAGCATGTTTATTTCGTGCATGTTAGACCCTGCAACAAGCATGTCATCTACATACAATAACAATATAACATAGCTGCCATCATTTTTCTTTTTCAGGTAAACACAATGATCAAAGTGACATCTAGTATAACCTTGTTCAGACATAAGCCTGTCAAATTTTAGATACCACTTCCTTGGAGCCTGTTTTAAGCCATACAAGCTCTTCTTTAGCCTGCACACTATTTTTTCCTTCCCTTTGACCTCATATCTTTCTGGTTGCTGTTATAGATCTCTTCCTTCAAATCTCCATGGAGAAATGCTATCTTTACATATAACTATTCAAGATGCAAATCTTCCTCTGCTACAAGAATTAAAATAGTTCTGATTGAAGTCATCTTAACAACAGGAGATAATATTTCATCAAAATCAATACCTTTCTTCTATACAAACCCCTTCACCACAAGTCTAGCTTTGTACCTCTATTTTTCTCCATCTTCTTCCTTCATCCTGTAAACCCATTTATTCTGTAATGTTGTTTTACCTGCAGGCAACCTGACTTAGTCCCAAGTCTGGTTATGTATTAAGGAGTCCATCTCTTCTTCCATGGCTAGCTCCTATTTCTTCCTAGTTTCAACCTGCATTGCTTCTTCATAACATTCGGGTTCACCAGAATGAGTCAATAATAAATAATATAATGAAGGAGAGTATCGTTCAGAGGGTCTACTTATCCTGGTAGATCTTCTAACACTACTTTTAGGAGTTTGAGGTGTCTGTTGTTGTTGTGGCTATTGATTATTATTTCCAGGCACCTTTATTTTTTCTGCGATCTTATCAATAATTGTGTATTCTTTGTTTTTTTTTTCTATTTCTTTTCCTGCAACTGATTATTATACAAGACCTTTTAATTGAATATTACATCTCTTCTCCTAATGATTTTGTGATTTTCATAATCATATAAGTGATAACCAAAATCATTAACACCATATCCAATAAAGATACATTTCTTTGATTTTTCCTCAAGCTTTGTTCTCTTTTCTTTATTATTATGGACAAAGGCCTCACAGCCAAAAGGCTTTAAAAAAGAGTAGTTTACCTTTTTACCTATCCATGCTTCCTTTGGAATACCACCATCCAAGGAACTTGAAGGCCCTCTGTTTATTAGATAAACAACAATATCTACAGCATCTGCCCACAATTGTAAAGAAATCCTACATGCAATCTCATGCACCTTACACGCTCCATGATTGTTCTGTTCATCCTTTCTAACACACCATTTTCTTGTGGTGTTCTTGGAACTATCTTCTCTCTGCAAATTCCATGCTCTGAAGAGTACCTATCAAACTCTTTGCTGCAATATTCACATCCATTGTCTGATCTGAGACACTTAAAATTCTTTCATGTCTCAATCTCAACCAAAGCCTTCCATTTCTTGAAAGTATCAAATACATCAGATTTATTCTAAATACAATAAATCCAAGTATTTCTAGTTGCATCATCAATAAAGTAACTTAATAATGAGAGCCATCGAGAGATGATACCTGAGCAGGTCCCCATACATATGTATGAACAAGCTCCAATTTTTTGCTCTTCTTTTCTGTCCCAACTTTGAGAAATCTGACTCTCTTTTGTTTTCCATAAATACAATTCTCGCAAAAATACAAATCAACATTCTGCAAACCCGAAAAAAAAAAATCTTGAGTGAAGAATATTCATCCCCTTCTCACTCATGTGTCCGAACCTATGATGCCATAATTTTGCATCTTCTCCTTTGGAAGTTAAAGCATTAACAGAGTTAGAAATACCATTGCATAAATACAATTTACCAACCTTTTCACCTTTTTCTATTACCAGGGCTCCTTTCGTGACCTTCCAAGTTTTATCTGTGAAATTTGTCACACAACCTTCACTGCCTAACTACCCTGTTTGAACAAGATTTTCCTTTAGATCTAGAACATGCCTTACCTCCTTTAATAGCCATTGGTTTCCATTCTATTTTTTTACCAGAACTTTACCCATTCCAATAATTTTACAGGGTTTATCAACACCCAATCGAACTTTTCCAAAATCTCCTTGAACATAGTCATGAAAATATTTTTTATCATGTGTGGCATGGAATGAGGTCCCTGAATCTACCACCCAGGAATCAGTAACATTTTCGAAAGAAAGAATCAAAGAATCTTGTAACACATCAGCTATCACATTTGCTTCATAATTGTTTTCTTGCTCTATGTCTCCTTATTTTCCCTTGCGAGATCTACACTCTTTTTTCAGGTGTCCTTTATTTCCACATTTCCAGCACACTATCCCTGATTTGGACTTGGATCTTCCTGTCCTCAATTTACTGCAATATCCTGAGATCTTTCCTCTTTCCATTTTTCTTCCCCTAGACACTGCACTCAAAGAATTACCCGATGTCTCATTGGAGCTTTTCAGTCGCATTTCCTCGCTAAGGATAGCACCGACAACATCATCAAACTTTAAAGTACTATATCCAGAGACAAAGTTACTAATGGCCATAACTAAACCATTCCAGCTTTCTAGCTGTTAGCACTCAAATCTACCTCAGGCTGAAATGAAGTAAAACTCAAGGCTACATCAAACCACGCTCAGCCTCGTAGCTAGCCCTACGAGGACAGGAGAGGGCTCTCTCCGTCAATCTCGAGAAAATAAGCAATAGGATACGAGATGACTTATAATAAGAACTGATTTTAGGCTAGTAAAGAGATAGGTATGTTTGATTTTTGGTTTTTTGGGTTTTCGCTGGAGAAATGGGAAAACAAGTTTTGGGTCCGGGGATAAGGTCAGACCTTTGCAGAGTTCAAGCTGGGGCGAGGTAGGTGATGATCTTGATGCTTCGTATTGGATTTTATGGATAGATTAGACTGACGAGGAGCTGAAGAGGGCAAAGAAGAACTTGGATCCTCTCCAAACAGCTGAAAACATATAGAACTAACTGAATTCAAAGGCTAAGCACTGTAAACAATGGATTCAACCTTAATCACTCATTCAAACTTAGTTCAGAAGCATAATGAAAGAATGGCAACATTAAACATGAAGAAACTTACAGTAAACAAAGGAGAAACATCATCAAGAACAGAACACCACAAGGATCCCAACAAGTGCCGCAAAACCCCTGATCTTTCCTTAGCCAAAATATGAAAGTATGTACAATAGTATCAAAAGTATCCCAAGAGTCCAACCTCTCCAACCTCTGAAAATGATTGAGAAATTACAATATATAGATCACTATAACACCTTTCCCCACATCTAGGGGTCGAATTCCCTCTTCAGGGATCAGTTTCAACCAATTCTAATCATGGAACTACAATCTAGGCAGCTAACAACTTGCCTCTAAAAGAGTGGAAACTGATCCATTACATGATTTTTTACTCATTTGAGAGTGAATATTCTAGAAGAGATAAAAATAAGCCAAAGTTACATGCCAAACATGAATTTACATCATAAAAACCCAAAAATTCTATCCATAAGCAAAACTGGTCCATACTAGGCGAAAAACTGAGCTGGCAGCTGAAAATTCAGGAAAAATTTCAAGTGGGTCGCTCATGTTCCAGGCTGAATTTGAGGTACTTCCCGGCATCCAAATTGAGCTCATGATAGCTCGTTGGAAAGCCCTGGATGTCTAATTTCCAACCCAAGTGCTACTTTCCAACCCAAGTGGAATTTCTGAATTTGTAGGTTATTGGACCCTCCAAAACCGCATTCTCCCAGAGGTACTTCCTGCTGGTGCAAAAGGTGGCAGCAAGGTGGTTTTCATGGTGTTTTTGAGCTTTTTGACCATCCAGATTTCGATGAAATGCTAAGTTGACTTCAGAGGATGCATAATTAACCATGAAAAATCAAAAAATGTAAAAATCTCCTCCAGAAAGTGTCTCAAAAAAAAGCGAGCGCATGAGCGCGCGACCCACGTAGCTGCAAAACCTGTTTTTTAGACCAAAAATTTGAAAATGACAAAATTTTCTCCGAATTTGCCCAAATTCGGAGCGGAGGTCCTCCATCCTGTGTCCTGCCCATTCAATGAAGCCTCGGCCAAAATACGAAGTGGATTAGGCCTTTTCCGCCGTCGAAGTGCTTTGCGCAACCTCCTCTTCATGATCTTCATCCTTGCCTTGCAAACATGCATGCGAGCCCAGTAATGGCCTTTCATGTGGTGAAGCATGTCTTTGTCTCGATTGGCCTTCGCCAACAACTTCTCCAGATGTATATTTACCCGCGTGAGTACAGTATCTCTGTCAGCTGGTGTCATGTCACCGGGTCTTTTTCTATTCCACTGTCTGTCCTCACGGATTTGGCGTACCTCATAAAATGTGAGCTCATCCTCGAGCTGTTTTTTGCACTGCTCCAAATAGTTAATCACCCACTGAGCCTTCTGCAATTGGTCTTTCAGCTGGTCATTCTCGGCCCTTTGCTCCTGGATGACCTCCCTCAGCTTCGAGCTAGGAGAGCCTGTATCAACATCAATGACTGTCATATCGGTGTCCCGACCTCCTGATGGGCCCTCATCATGCATGGGCCTCTTGCCCCTGTCTTGTACCTGTACCTGCACTGAAGAAGAAGGCGAGACCCTTTCCACATCATGTGGAGATAATACTCGCCGTGTCGATGAAGTCGGCAAGACCCCTTCCACCTCACATGGAGATAATACTCGCCGTGTCGCTGCAAATAAGGCCCTGTGGCCTCGCTGATATGTCTGAACCAAAGGAGTGATGATATGCTCAACCTCAAGCATGTCCGGCTGGTGTGAGGGCTCTCCTGCATCATGAACTGCCTCGGGAGGCTGCTGTGGCACTTTGAAAAAGTCTCTAGAAATGAAATCCTCCCAAGTGATGCCCTGCTCTGCCAACTGATGTAACACCAAGATTTTGATCAAAGTGAAATGGTATATACTCCTGTACTGCTGCACTGGGCTCGTCTTCTTCTGCACAAATGTCACCATCCTCTCTATGTTGCGATGTATGAAATACGGAATATTCATCATACGCACCCTTGTGAAGTGCATCAGCAAACGAATATGGTATGAGAAAAGACGAGCATACCTGCCCTCACAACTAAAATACTGAATAATGAGCCTCATGAGCGGTGCATACTCATCTCTCAAGAATCTGAATGGAAAAAATCTGCTCAAGTAAGCCCTATATCCAGTTTTAATGTATGGCTCATAGTGAAATTTCTCTAACTGCTGACCCTTGTTCCATTCCTCGCCCATGTTCGGTATACCAGTGGCTTGAGCAATAGTCAAGGGTGATACAATGAAATCAACCCCAGCAAGGCTTACCCGATCACCCCGTAAATGAAGGACAAACAGACGGGATAATTCACGATGAGGCCGGGTTTGTGCAACCATCTCACAAAATCTGAAACATGACAAATATCGGAAACAATCCATAGCTAATGGACATGCCTGCAACCGAGCCAAAGAAGTAGGCTCCTCTCTGCGATGATCACTGCTTCTATGTTCTCTGCGGGACCCCCGTGGCACATTACCTTCAGTCACCGAATCACTGCCTGACCCTGGCTCATATTCTGACTCTGTCTCCGACATGGCTCTAACCAAGCTTTTGGCAATGTGTATACTGATATGAAAGCAGTGCAAACAAAGTTAGGATGTATGTTTCAACACCCAACCAATATTCCCACCGTCAAAGCACCATCAAGGAATCAAATCATGGATAAAATCTCTGTTTTAGATGGATTGGAAAAAGGCACAATCTCTGTTTTGAATGCAAGTGAAATTTTGACCAAAAGGGAGCAGGCAACCTTCAAAATATTGAACAAGTCTAGTCAAAGGGAGGGCATGGCATCAATAGAATGTGTTTGTTTATGAGTAATAACCACAAAGGTCTCAATGGGAAGTTTGAAACAAAGTCATGAGAATGTTTTTACATTGGGAAGTGAGACTCATTACAACCACAGTCACCATGGAACAAAGGGTTTTAACATGGTATAATAATAGCAATGGTCAAAATGGCAAAATGGGCATGAGAGCAATATGGTTTTGATATTATATGCAAAGCTGGATGTATCACTGCCATAAGATAGCAAACAAACTCTTTCAACCATTCATTTTCATTTTAAAACCCTGAAAACAATAATGCTATGACTGTGGGGTTTTAAATCCTCCATTTGAACATTTGAAACCACCAATGATGCCACCAATGCATTCAAAAACATCAAGCAATTGATAGAAACCTGTTTGAAGGCCAGTTGCATCGATTCCAAGCAAGGCTGGGCGCTCAGAATGAATTTCGAAACCCTGTGTCTGCGTGGGTCGCGCAGCCTCTGCGTGGGTCGCTCGGCCCAGGTGGGTCGCGCGCCTTGCAAACTTACACTGCTGAACTGACCTGCGTGGGTCGCTCTGCCCAGGTGGGTCGCTCGGCCTCTGCGTGGGTCGCTCGGCCCAATAACACTGCCCACGCAACTTAAAACTCTGAAATCGGCCCTCCAATTTGCAAAACACGATTTGGGTGCTATGGATTTGTGAAAATGAAACTTGTTTGGCTTTTATACTTGATACAAATATCTTCACAATCAGATTTTGTTTCAAATCTAATTGCAAACCCATATTACAAATGTTTTTGTAATTTCACTTTTGGCTTTTCAAATACAAACTTCCTTTGGCTTTTTTGAGGTCGATACTAATGATTTTGTTGTCTTCTTGCAGGGATATGGCTATCTTGGCTAAGAAAGAGACCAGGGGTCTGCTTTTGACAATGTCTTCATGGCGGAATAATTACAATTTTATTACAAAATGATAATGACAAATTTCTAGTTCCAAAACAGAGTTTTGGACTAGAAATATTTTTTTTAAAATGCTGATGATAATAAAATAAAAATCACAAATGCAGAACTTTCCTCACTTTGCAGGCTTTATGACTAGTATATAAATGACTCAAAAACCCTAGACACCAAGACCTAGGACACTTATTGACATTTTTAATGACCATATATGTAATGACAATGACTATGAATGATTTTTTGAGAAAATTTTTAAAATAGCACTGCAGGTGTAAATATGAGGAAACATAAGACGACAAACCCCTTCGTCAGTGCATGGCATGCTCCTAGTGAAATGAAACGAAGTGGAACAAGCAAGACACCTAATAATGAATATGCAAAAGACGAAATGATCACTGACGGAGGGCTGCAAGGGCCGACTCTAACACTAGAAATGAGCACAGAAATAAAAGAGCCATAAATTCATCATCAAAGTTTACCCCTACAGAACTTAACTGACTGGTAACTATATTAAATTAATGTAAATGGTTTGCAACAGATCCACCTTCCAACATCTTCATATTAAATAAATGTTTCATAAGAAATACCTTGTTCGAGGCCGATGGTTTTTCATATAGTTTTTCCAATTCCTTAATCAAAACCTCTGTTGTTGTTTCCTTCGAAATATTGAAGGCTACCGATGCCGCGAGGCACAACCGTATTGTTCTGAGTGCCTTTCTATCAGGAATCTCCCATTCTACGTCTGTCATAGTCGTCGGCTTCTTTGTTTTTCCTCTCAATGGTAGGTACAGATATTTTTGATACAGATAATATTCCATCTACATCTTCCATGGCGAGAAGTTTTGGCCGTTAAATTTCTCGTCCCTAAATTTACCATCTTCCTCCATTGCTCCCACTCGAACTAGGAACCCTTCTTTCCTGCGAGTTTATCAGCCAAATAGACTGTTGTTAGAAAATTATATATTACAGAGCAATGCAACACATAAAATATGCGGAACATACAAGCACAGAAAACACATAAAACTAGAGAGACATAGATATACATGGTTCACCCAGTTTGGGCTACGTCCACCCCGAACAGCTAGTCCTTCCTTTCTATTATCCAGCAAAATGAAGAGACACAACCTACAAAAGATCCGCTATAATATCCTCTGTTCTCTCTCACGGTCTCCCTATCTATTTTTCGCTCTAAGAATACACATACAATACATAGCCGCAATACTATACCCTCATACAAGAAGAGGGGTTGCCTACTATGGAAAAAAACCATAAACTAAACATAACCTCTACCGTCAGATCATCTGCCTAATGAACTGTCCAAATTGACTAGAAATTACTATACTTTTACAAGGCAATTTTACATCTGTTTTTAGCTTTAGGGGCGCTACCCATGAAACCCCCCTGCCAGTGGGGGGGGGGGATCCATAAATTCGCAGCTGCCCCCTTTGGACCCCCCAAGCAAAATTTAAATACGGGAAAAATTGCCGCCCCATTAAGGTATATGGGTATAACATTGTGATACAAAATAAACAAGATAATTAGGCTCCACACCCAAGAGACTGATTGTGGCAATTCCACCAATGCTTCATTTGATGGACAATGGCTCCACTTTGGACCTGGCTGTTTCTCATCTTCATCATCATACTTGAAGACCAATTGAAATTGAGCATATTCACGATTTCTCCCTGGTTACAACTTTTGTTAGCATATCTGCAGGATTCTGGCTAGTGTGTATCTTTTCCAGCTTCAATATCCATCTTCCAACACTGACTGTATGAAATGGTACTTGAGCTGTATGTGTTTAGTCCTTGAATTAAATGTTGAGTTCTTTGCAAGATGAATGGAACTTTGGCTATCACTGTATAACGTGCCCATATCATGCTTCTTACCCAATTCATCCATAAAACTTTGTAACCAAATCATTTCCTTACTAGCCTCTGTAGCAACATGCTCTGCTTCTGTTGTTGAAAGTGCAACAACACTTTGGACTTTTGAAACCCAACTAACAGCGGTTCCACCTACAGTAAATACATACCCTGTAGTGCTCCTCCTGTTATCTCTGTCACTAGCCATATTTGCATCAACATATCCCTGTAGAGCAATGTTTGAACCACCAAAGCATAATGCTTGATTTGTGGTACCTCTCAAATATATGAGAATCCATTTTACTCCAATCCAATGTTCTTTTCCTAGATTGTTAATGTACCTGCTTACAACTCCCACTGCATGTGCAATATCAGGCCTTGTGCAGACCATTGCATACATTAAGCTTCCAACTACTAATGCATATAGAAATTTAGACATATTATCCATTTCTTCTTGGGTCTTTGGGCACATCTCCTTACTAAGTTAGAAATGGCTAGCAAAAGGTGTACTAACTAGTTTTGCATTCTGCATATTAAATCTTTTCAACACCTTTTGTATGTACTCATTCTAAGACAGTGTTAATTTGCGATTTTTCCTGTCTCTAGTTATTCTCATACCAAGGATTTGTTTCGCAGCTCCCAAATCCTTCATTGCAAATGAATTTTCCAATTTTCTTTTGAGCAAATTTATTTCCTCCATGTCATCTACATACAATAACAATATAATATAACTGCCATCATTTTTCTTTTTCAGATAAACACAATGATCAGAGTGACATCTAGTATAACCTTGTTCAGAGATAAACCTGTCAAATTTTAGATACCACTACCTTGGAGCCTGTTTTAAGCCATACAAGCTCTTCTTTAGCCTGCACACTAATTTTTCCTTCCCTTTTGACCTCATTGTTGGCAATATGATGCAGAGTGTTGTCCTTGATGGCAACCCACTTGATGAAGATGATGGCAACCTACTTGATAAAGTTGTCCTTGATGGAATGTGTCTTGATGAACCTGTTAAATGATGTAAATATGATGTATCCACAATGAGTACTGAAGGTAATGATGGAAGGAATGTCAGTATGTGCCAGAACATGATGAAAAGAGTATGTCTCAAGGCATACGCGGATTTGTCTAGACGAAGTAGCGTATGCACGCGGGAAATAATGTGCCAAGTCACGTATGGGAAAAAGCGCTCTAAATTTGTAAAACTAGGGGTAAATACCATGGTATTGACCCAATGTATTGAATGATGGTTCGCCTATGTGATCCCGTCCAGGAATACCATTGGAAGTAATGTGGTTTTGACTCATGGTATTGATGAAGGGTAACCCTATATAAGGAGAAGAAATTCATTGTGCAAAAGGTGTGCATGTGTCTGGGCTTTGATGAATACTTCACTCTGAAGTATATCTGTATGGTTGAACCCTGTTTCTAATTGATAGATCTGAATCTATGATGCACCTATGAACATGATGAAGGCTCTAGATCTCTAGATCTAGAAATGGTGAATGTCAAGGATGATCTGAAAAGAAGTGAAGAAGACCTGGCGCAATCCTGTTGAAGAGATTGAAGAAATCTGGGTAAGTTCATAGATCTGGTATGTACTACAAAGTTTATCTTTTATAGATCTATACACAGGTTCGTTTCATGAAAAGCGCGTGTATACGTGGGTCTGTGGAAAGAAAAGCACGTATGCGCAGTTAGGGTTTTTCCCTGGAAAATGCACTGAAGTATACGCGGGTTCGTCTTCTAGAAAGCGCGTATATACGCGAGTCTGATTAAATAAAGGTGCGTATGATTTCTGATCTAATGGTTGCTGAAGGTTGAATGTGTTTCTGCATATCTATTCTGAAGTCTGGGTTATATCTGATATTCTGGTTACAGTGGTCTCACTGTTCTGTTTGAAGCAATGAGCAAGGTATGATTGTTGATAAGTGAAGGGTTGCGTTGAAGCTGTTTGATCCAGTTTGAAAATTGATGAAACGTGGTCTGCAGTGGTGCTGAGGGTCGAAGCCTTCAGTCAGGGGGTTGTATCTCCCTTCCAGGAGAGGCTGGTAAACGAGTTCAGGGGGTCGTAGCTGCCTTCTAGGAGAGGCTAGTAAACGAGAGCAGGGGGTTGTAGCTCCCTTCCAGGATAGGATGGTAAACGAGAGAAGGTTGTAGCCTTCTGCAGGTGGGTGCCTGCGTGCTGGTTTGAGTCTGCACCAGTACATGATTGTAAGAAGTTTTCTTAATAATAAATTTTGAAGGCTGAAACGACGACAGCGGTGGTTTTCTCCCGAATTGGGTTTCCACCTAAAAATCCTGGTGTTCATGTGTGTTGCATACGTGTGATGATTATTATGTTCTATCTGCACCTGTTTACTATTTCTGAAATATCTAATGAATGAATAAAGCAATGATCTGAGTTAAGATTCAATCACATAATTAGATCTCTGGACATACGCGAGTTCTGTAAAGGATATCCGCGTATATACGCTAGTTTCCTTCAGTAAAGTAGCGTATGGGTTTTTAGAAAGGAAAAAGTAAAAGTTTGATTCTCTGCACTAAATACTGATTCACCCCCCCCCCCCTCTCAGTATTTTTCCCAACAATTGGTATCAGAGAAGGTCCTTCTGAAAAAGCTTAGCCGCTAGAAGGAAGATCAAGCAAGATGAGCAATCAAGATGGAGCAGCATCTATCAAGCCTCCACTCTTTAACGGAAGCAATTTAATCTTCTGGAAAATAAGGATGAGATCCTATCTTCAGTCTATGGGAGCAGATATATGGGCCATTGTTGAACAAGGATATCAATATCCAGCCGCAGTATCAACAGATCCCACATAAAAGAAGAATTATGAAACAAATTCAAAGGAAGTCAATGCACTATTGGGAAGTCTAACTGAATCTGAATTTGTCAAGGTTATGCATCTGAATACAGCAAAGACAATATGGGACAAAATCATCCTAAGTTATGAAGGTGATGCAAAGGTAAAAAGTGCAAAACTCCAAACTCTCAGAATTGAATATGAAAATTTGAGAATGCATAATGATGAGAGTATTGCTAGTTTCTTTTTACGTCTTGATGATATTGTAAATCGTATGAGAAACCTGGGAGAAACAATAGCAGAATCTACTTTGGTTGAGAAAATCTTAAGATCGCTAACATCAAAATTTGAATCAAAAGTCTATGCTCTTGAAGAAAAATAGGATCTTCAAACTCTTACTGTGGTGCAACTTCATGGCATACTGAATGCATATGAAATGAGGAGAGGAGGACCATCTGAAGTCAAAGAGGTTATTTTTAAAGTTTCTACAAAAGGGAAAGAAGTTCAAAAGGAAGGATCAGGATATATATCAAAAGAAGATGAGGCAAACTTTGTGAGAAGACTCCAACTAGGAACCGGAAGATTCAAAGGTAAGCTTCCTTTCAAATGTTTTGATTGTGGAAGAGTTGGTCATTATGCGAAAAAATGTCCTTATAAAGAAACATCTGCTAAAAGGAAAGAAGTAGCAAGAAGGAATAATAACCGATCTAGCACTAAGAAAAGTTACTATACTAATGAAGACAGTGATGGGTTATCTGATAGTGAGGAAGAATGTGAACAAGATCTTAGACTTCTCATGGCATTTGAAAATGATTCTAGAGAAGACAAGGATGTTTTTATGGATGGTCTAGATGACAATGATGTTCTTGATCAAAACAATCAACTCAAAGTTTTCTTGGAAGAAAGTAAAATAATCATAGAGACTCTGAAAAGGCAGAATGAAGAAGCAAAGAAACATAATGAGAATTTAGAGTGTGAAGTAGTAAGTCTGAGAAAAGAACTTGATAAAGTAAAGACTCTGAATCTTAGATTTGCTAAAGGATCTGAAACCTTATATGAGATTATCAAGGTACAACGTTCTCCTCTTATAAAGACAAGTCTTGGATACACTAGAGAATCTTCTCAGACTTCAGCACCAAATTATCTAAAAGCATCTACAGCTGGTTTACTACATTCAGCCACTCAGCAAGGGAATAAATAATCTTTACAGGTAAAGCATTATCATCATAATTCAAGGAACACTAACAGGGATGTCTTTCAAAGAAGCTACAACCAACAGGTAAATTCAAATAGAAGATTTCATGATCGCAGAAATTTCTACTTCAATGGACAATGTTTCTCATGTCACAATTTTGGTCATAAAGCTGTTCAATGTGTTTCCTATAAAACCATCATGACAAGAGAAGCAAGAAAGAAAAGGATGGATATTGAACCAAAGAAGAACACCTATAACAACTTTTCTCCTCTTCAAAATAAAGTTGAATGTGCTTATTGCAATAACTTTGGCCATGAAGAATCTGAATGCAGGAGCAAAGACCAGCCAAAACAACATTTTCCTTCAAGTACCAAAGTATGGAAAAAGAAGGAATTACAGGTGGAAAATTGTGGGATAGCGTTATTTGCAGAAGGTGAAGAAAATCAATGGTACATTGATAGTGGATGCTCAAGACATATGACAGGTGACAAAAGCAAAATTCTTGCATATAATGCTCTAGAAAAAGAAAAGAAAGTTACATTTGGAAATGATACCCCTACTGTAATTAAAGGAAAAGGGTCCGTGTTTCTAAAAGAAAAGGTGAAGGCTAATGATGTCATGTATGTGGATGGATTAAGGCATAACCTGTTAAGTGTAAGTCAAATGTGTGATCAAGGAACTGAAGTTGTCTTTAGTTTAAAGGAACGTGTGGTTCGTGATCTTGATACAGGTAAAACTATTATAAAAGGGAAAAGAACTCCAAGCAACCTATATGTATTAAAGAACTGCAAAGATCAATGTTACCTGAGCAAATCTTCAGAAAATTTGCTTTGGCATAGAAGGCTGGGGCATCTAAGCTTCTCTCAAATCAACAAATCAAGCAGACTTCAAGTTGTTCGTGGTCTTCCCAATATTACTTTACCAGAGAGTATCATATGCAAATCTTGCCAATTCGGTAAGCAGACTAGAGTACAATTTAATGCCAAAGAAGGATCATCAAGTAAGCCTCTTGAACTCATTCATACTGACATATGTGGACCTATGAGGAAAAAGTCACCACGTGGGGAAGAATACTATATCTTATTTATTGAATATTTCTCTAGAATGTGTTGGATTGGGTTGATTAAACACAAAGATGAAGCATTTGAAAATTTTCAGATCTTCAAAGCACTGGTGGAAAATGAATTAGATCTAAAAATCAAGTGTATTAGATTTGATCGAGGAGGAGAATATACATCAAATGAATTCCTTGAATTTTGTGAACAACATGGCATAAAAAGACAGTTCTCTGTAGCTGGTACTCCACAACAAAATGGCGTAGCAGAAAGAATGAATAGAATAATTCAACAAATGGCTAGAGCTATGCTAGATGATTCTGGAACACCTGACATTTTCTGGGGTGAAGCAGCACATACAGCAGCAAACATTCTCAACAAGGCACATGTTCAGGTAAATAGTGACAAAAATCCATATGAACTCTGGTATGGTAATTATCCCTCTGTGAAGAATTTTAGAGTTTTTGGAAGTAAATGCATTAACAAAAATAATGATGAAAAGCTTGGCAAGTTTGAACCTAGATCAGATGAAGGGATACTTCTTGGTTACTCATCTACAAGCAAAGCATACAAATGTTACAATAAAAGGCTTCGAAAGATTGTTGAATGTATTGATGTTGTTGTTGATGAGTCTCCTGCAGCCCCTAAAGAAGAAAAACAAACAGCTGAAGAAGATGATGGTGACTATTGTCCTTATACATCAAATAGGAATGATATAGAGAGTGGATCCAATGAAGAACCTGAAAATGATTTATCTGAAAAGGCTCCTTCCAGATATGTTCAGAAGAATCATCCAGAATCTCAGATTTTGGGAGATAAGGCACCAGGTGTACAAACAAGAAGGACTCTTGTAGGATCCTCTAGCTATCTGGCATTTCTATCTACCATTGAACCACACAATGTCAATCAAGCTAGCAAAGATGAATGTTGGGTTCAAGCCATGAATGAAGAGCTTGATCAAATTGAAAAAAATGACACTTGGGAATTAGTACCAAGACCTCATAACAAAAATGTCATTGGAACTAAATGGATATTAAAAAACAAGTTAAATGAAAATGGGGATGTCATAAGAAATAAAGCTAGACTTGTTTGCAAGGGGTATACTCAACAAGAAGGTATAGACTTTGAAGAAACTTTTGCTCCTGTAGCTAGACTTGAAGCCATAAGAATGTTTCTTTCTTTTTCAAGTTTTCAACAAATCAAAGTTTATCAAATGGATGTTAAATATGCATTTCTCAATGGTGATCTAGAAGAAGAAGTTTATATAGAACAACCAGAAGGATTCATTTTGGGAAATGATGAAAATATTGTTTGTAGACTTAAAAAGGCTCTATATGGTCTCAAACAAGCTCCAAGGGCATGGTATTATCGTCTTGACAAATATCTTCATCAACAAGGATTTTCAAAGGGGTTTGCTGATAGCAACTTATACACAAAAGTTGAAAATGATAAACTATTGATTGTGGTTGTATATGTTGATGATATCATTTTTGGGAGTAATGAAGAATCTATGAGTCGGAAATTTGCTTTTGTCATGCAGCAAGAATTTGAAATGTCCTTACTTGGAGAACTAACATTCTTTCTTGGCTTGCAAGTGCATCAAACTACAGATGGTATATTCTTATCACAAGCAAAATATCTTAAGCAAATTCTGAAGAAGTATGGCATGGAAGAGTGCAAACCTGTAAGTACACAATGATAACCGGATGTAATCTCGGTTCTCATGATGATTCTCCCACGGTGAATCAACCAGAATACAGATCTATGGTAGGAAGTCTACTTTATCTCACTGGGACTAAACCGGACATTATGCATGCAGTTGGGATTGTTGGACGATTCCAAGCTAATCCAAAAGAGTCTCACCTTCAAGCTATCAAAAGAATATTCAAATATCTACAAGGAACTCAAGACTTTGGACTATGGTATCCAAAGAATGTTGATCTTACTCTTCATGCTTACACTGATGCAGATTGGGCTGGAAATGTTGATGATCAGAAAAGCACAAGTGGTGGTGCATTCTATATGGGGCCCTGGTTGGTATCTTGGCTCAGTAAGAAGCAAATTTCTATTAACTTATCTACTGCTGAAGCAAAATATGCGGCTGCCGCATCTTGTTGCACTCAACTCCTTTGGATGATGCAAACCTTGGAATATTTTCAAATCAAATGTACTTCTCCTATCTCCATTATGTGTGATAATACAAGTGCCATTAGTATCTCAAAGAATCATGTTATGCATTCGAAGACCAAGCACATCCCCATCAAGTATCACTTCTTACGTGAACAAGTGCTTCAACAAAAGGTGAAGTTGGAGTATGTTCCCTCCGAAGAACAAGTTGCTAATATTTTTACCAAACCTCTGCCCAGGGAAGCGTTCGAATATCTCAGACAAAATCTGGGTGTTGTCTCTGCCTCTCAGAAGATCAGATCTGATTAAATTCAGAAGATTAAATTGGATACGCAGGTTTCTTTATAGACAGTCGCGTATATACGCTAGTTTATACACAGAAACCCGCGTATAGTTGGTTGCTGATAATTTTTGATTGGGGTCAGCATTTCTCAGTGCTGTTTTGTATCTCTGATGCTCTTTGATGTCTCTGGTGATGTTCCAGTTCTTATATATCTGTTTCATTCTCTATTTTTGGTTAAAGATGCCTTTATGACTTGTTGATTGAAAGTGTTCAGGTTGCATAAGCTAAGGAGGAGCCTTGGTAATATAGAAAGGAGACTTGGATGCACTGTTTCAGGGGGAGCATTAGCCTTGCTGAGTATTATGCATTGTTGGCAGTATGATGATTCTGAAATATAATCTCTTTCTTGAGATCTTGTTGATTTTTGTTACAAAAGGTCATTTTTGTAATTGGTTGAAAAAGGGCATGTTGAAACCCATGATATAAATTTGTAATATTCAGTCATGTAAGGACTTGTTCAAATCTGTAAACCCACTTGGTTGGGTAGTTGAGTCAAAATATGCAAATCCACTTGGTTGGATCTGTAATGTAAGTATGAGTCCTTGGTGATAGGAAGGTCATAGAGTCGTGTACTTCTTTGTAAAATATGTTTGAAGATTCAGCTTGAACTCAGGGGGAGCATGGTAACTTCAATGCACTTCAGATCTGCAAAGAACTTCTTTCTACATAAGGAGAAAAACCTTGTGTTGATTTTGGTCCGCCCTTTTCCCTTGATGACAAAGGGGGAGAGTGACATGTGACATGGTGTTTTAATAGGGGGAGAATATCATTATGCTTAATGTACCTATTTGATGTGGTGATCAAACACCATCGTGGTTGCCATCAACTCCAAAGGGGGAGATTGTTGGCAATATGATTCAGAGTGTTGTCCTTGATGGCAACCCACTTGATGAAGATGATGGCAACCTACTTGATAAAGTTGTCCTTGATGGAATGTGTCTTGATGAACCTATTAAATGATGTAAATCTGATGTATCTACAATGATTACAGAAGGTAATGATGGAAGGAATGTCAGTATGTGCCAGAACATGATGAAAAGAGTATGTCTCAAGGCATACGAGGATTTGTCTAGATGAAGTAGCGTATGCACGCGGGAAATAACGTGCCAAGTCGCGTATGGGAAAAAGCGCTCTAAATTTGTAAAACCAGGGGTAACTACCATGGTATTGACCCATTGTATTGAATGATGGTTCGCCTATGTGATCCCGTCCAGGAATACCATTGGAAGTTATGTGGTTTTGACTCATGGTATTGATAAAGGGTAACCCTATATAAGGAGAAGAAAATCATTGTGCAAAAAGTGTGCATGTGTCTAGGCTTTGATGAATACTTCACTCTGAAGTATATCTGTATCGTTGAACCCTGTTCCTAATTGATAGATCTGAATCTATGATGCACCTATGAACATTATGAAGTCTCAAGATCTCCAGATCTAGAAATGGTGAATGTCAAGGATGATCTGAAAAGAAGTGAAGAAGACCTGGCGCAATCCTGTTAAGAGAGATTGAAGAAATCTAGGTAAGTTTATAGATCTGGTCTGTACTGCAAAGTTTATCTTTTATAGATCTATACACAGGTTCGTTTCATGAAAAGCACATGTATATGCGTGTCTATGGAAGGAAAAGCGTGTATGCACAGTTAGGGTTTTTCCCTAGAAAATGCACTGAAGTATACGCGGGTTCGTCTTCTGGAAAGCATGTATATACGTGGGTCTGATTAAATAAAAGAGCGTATGATTTCCGATCTAATGGCTGCTGAAGGTTGAATGTGTTTCTGCATATCTATTCTGAAGTCTGGGTTATATCTGATATTCTGGTTACAGTGGTCTCATTATTCTGTTTGAAGCAATGAGCAAGGTATGATTGTTGATAAGTGAAGGGTTGTGTTGAAGCTGTTTGATCCAGTTTGAAAATTGATGAAACGTGGTCTACAGTGGTGCTCAGGGTCGAAGCCTTCAGTCAGGGGGTTGTAGCTCCCTTCCAGGAGAGGCTGGTAAACGAGAGCAGGGTGTTGTAGCTCCCTTCCAGGATAGGCTGGTAAACGAGAGAAGGTTGTAGCCTTCTGCAGGTGGGTGCCTGCGTGCTGGTTTGAGTCTGCACCAGTACATGATTGTACGAAGTTTTCTTAATAATAAATTTTGAAATCTGAAACGACGGCAGCGGTGGTTTTCTCCCGAATTGGGTTTCCACCTAAAAATCATGGGGTTCATGTGTGTTGCATATGTGTGATGATTATTATGTTCTGTCTGCACCTATTTACTGTTTCTGAAATATCTAATGAATGAATAAAGCAATGATCTGAGTTAAGATTCAATCACATAATTAGATCTCTGGACATACGCGAGTTCTATAAAGGATATCTGCGTATATACACTAGTTGCCTTCAGTAAAGTAGCATATGGGTTTTTAGAAAGGAAAAATTAAAAGTTTTATTCTCTGCACAAAATACTGATTCAGCCCCCCTCTCAGTATTTTTCCCAACAATTGGTATCAGAGGAGGTCCTTCTGAAAAAGCTTAGCCGCTAGAAGGAAGATCAAGCAAGATGAGCAATCAAGATGGAATAGCATTTATCAAGCCTCCACTCTTTAACGGAAGCAATTTAATCTTCTGGAAAATAAGGATGAGATCCTATCTTCAGTCTATGGGAGCAGATATATGGGCCATTGTTGAACAAGGATATCAATATCCAGCCGCAGTACCAAAAGATCCCACGAAAAGAAGAATTATGAAACAAATGCAAAGGAAATCAATGCACTATTGGGAAGTCTAATTGAATCTGAATTTGTCAAGGTTATGCATATAAATACATCAAAGACAATATGGAACAAAATCATCCTAAGTTATGAAGGTGATGTAAAGGTAAAAAGTGCAAAACTCCAAACTCTCATAATTGAATATGAAAATTTGAGAATGCATAATGATGAGAGTATTACTAGTTTCTTTTTACGTATTGATGATATTGTAAATCGTATGAGAAACCTGGGAGAAACAATAGCAGAATATACTTTGGTTGAGAAAATCTTAAGATCGCTAACAACAAAATTTGAATCAAAAGTCTCTGCTCTTGAAGAAAAATAGGATCTTCAAACTCTTACTGTGGTGCAACTTCATGGCATACTGACTACATATGAAATGAGGAGAGGAGGACCATCTGAAGTCAAAGAGGTTATTTTTAAAGTTTCTACAAAATGGAAAGAAGTTCAAAAGGAAGGATCAGGATATATATCAGAAGAAGAAGAGGCAAACTTTGTGAGAAGACTCCAACTAGGAACCGGAAGATTCAAAGGTAAGCTTCCTTTCAAATGTTTTGATTGTGGAAGAGTTGGTCATTATGCAGAAAAATTTCCTTATAAAGAAACATCTGCTAAAGGGAAAGAAGTAGCAAGAAGGAATAAGAACTGATCTAGCACTAAGAAAAGTTACTATACTAATGAAGATAGTGATGGGTTATCTGATAGTGAGGAAGAATGTGAACAAGATCTTAGACTTCTCATGGCATTTGAAAATGATTCTAGAGAAGACAAGGATGTTTTTATGGATGCTCTAGATGAAAATGATGTTCTTGATCAAAACAATCAACTCAAAGTTTGCTTGGAATAAAGTAAAATAATCATAGAGACTCTGAAAAGGCAGAATGAAGAAGCAAAGAAACATAATGAGAATTTAGAGTGTGAAGTAGTAAGTCTAAGAAAATAACTTGATAAAGTAAAGACTCTGAATCTTAGATTTGCTAAAGGATCTGAAACCTTAGATGAGATTATCAAGGTGCAACATTCTCCTCTTATAAAGACAGGTCTTGGATACACTGGAGAATCTTCTCAGACTTCAGCACCAAATTATCTAAAAGCAGCTACAGTTGGTTTACTACATTCAGCCACTCATCAAGGAAATAAAGAATCTTTACAGGTAAAGTATGATCATCACAATTCAAGGAACACTAACAGGGATGTCTTTCAAAGAAGCTACAACCAACAGGTAAATTCAAATAGAAGATTTCATGATCGCAGAAATTTCTACTTCAATGGACAATGTTTCTCATGTCACAATTTTGGTCATAAAGTTGTTCAATGTGTTGCCTATAAAACCATCATGACAAGAGAAGCAAGAAAGAAAAGGATGGATATTGAACCAAAGAATAACACCTATAACAACTTTTCTCCTCTTCAAAATGAAGTTGAATGTGCTCATTGCAATAACTTTGGTCATGAAGAATCTGAATGCAGGAGCAAAGTCCAGCCAAAACAACATTTTCCTTCAAGTTCCAAAGTATGGAAAAAGAAGGAATTACAGGTTGAAAATTGTGGGATAGAGTTATTTGCAGAAGGTGAAAAAAATCAATGGTACATTGATAGTGGATGCTCAAGACACATGATAGGTGACAAAGCAAACTTCTTGCATATAATGCTCTAGAAAAGGAAAAGAAAGTTACTTTTGGAAATGATACTCCTGCTGTAATTAAAGGAAAAGGGTCCGTGTTTCTAAAAGAAAAGGTGAAGGCTAATGATGTCATGAATGTGGATGGATTAAGGCATAACTTGTTAAGTGTAAATCAAATGTGTGATCAAGGAACTGAAGTTGTCTTTAGCTCAAAATAATGTGTGGTTCGCGATCTTGATACAAGTAAAACTATTATAAAAGGGAAAAGAACTCCAAGCAACCTGTATGTATTGAAGAACTGCAAAGATCAATGTTACTTGAGAAAATCTTCAGAAAATTGGCTATGGCATAGAAGGCTGGGGCATCTGAGCTTCTCTCAAATCAAAAAATCAAGCAGACTTCAAGCTGTTCGTGGTCTTCCCAATATTACTCTACCAGAGAGTATCATATGCAAATCTTGCCAATTCGGTAAGCAGACCAGAGTACAATTTAATGCCAAAGAAGGATCATCAAGTAATCCTCTTGAACTCATTCATACTTACATATGTGGACCTATGAGGAAAAATTCGCCACGTGGGGAAGAATACTATATCTTATTTATTGATGATTTCTCTAGAATGTGTTGGATTGTGTTGATTAAACACAAAGATGAAGCATTTGAAAAATTTCAGATCTTCAAAGCACTGGTGGAAAATGAATTAGATCTAAAAATCAAGTGTCTTAGATCTGATCGAGGAGGATAATATACATCAAATGAATTCCTTGAATTTTATGAACAACATGGCATAAAAAGACAGTTCTCTGTAGCTGGCACTCAACAACAAAATGGCGTAGCAGAAAGAATGAATAGAACGATTCAACAAATGGCTAGAGCTATGCTAGATGATTCTGGAACACCTGACATTTTCTGGGGTGAAGCAGCACATACAGCAGCAAACATTCTCAACAAGGCACATGTTCGGGTAAATAGTGACAAAACTTCATATGAACTCTGGTATGGTAATTCTCCCTCTGTGAATCATTTTAGAGTTTTTGGAAGTAAATGCTTTATCAAAAATAATGATGAAAAGCTTGGCAAGTTTGAACCTAGATCAGATGAAGGGATACTTCTTTGTTACTCATCTACAAACAAAGCATACAAATGTTACAATAAAAGGCTTCGAAATATTGTTGAATGTATTGATGTTGTTGTTGATGAGTCTCCTGCAGCCCCTAAAGAAGAAAAACAAACAACTGAAGAAGATGATGGTGACTATTGTCCTTCTACATCAAATAGGAATGATATAGAGAGTGGATCCAATGAAGAACCTGAAGATGATTTATCTGAAAAGTCTCCTTCCAGATATGTTCAGAAGAATCATCCAGAATCTCAGATTTTGGGAGATAAGGCATCAGGTGTACAAACAAGAAGGACTCTTGTAGGATCCTCTAGCTATCTGGCATTTCTATCCACCATTGAACCACACAATGTTAATCAAGCTAGCAAAGATGAATGTTGGGTTCAAGCCATGAATGAAGAGCTTGATCAAATTGAAAAAAATGACACTTGGGAATTAGTACCAAGACCTCATAACAAAAATGTTATTGGAACTAAATGGATATTCAAAAACAAGTTAAATGAAAATGGGGATGTCATAAGAAATAAAGCTAGACTTGTTTGCAAAGGGTATACTCAACAAGAAGGTATAGACTTTGAAGAAAATTTTTCTCCTGTAGCTAGACTTGAAGCCATAAGAATGTTTCTTGCTTTTTCAAGTTTTCAAAAAATCAAAGTTTATCAAATGGATGTTAAATCTGCATTTCTCAATGGTGATCTAGAAGAAGAAGTTTATATAGAACAACCAGAAGGATTCATTTTGGGAAATGATGAAAATCTTGTTTGTAGACTTAAAGAGGCTCTATATGGTCTCAAACAAGCTCCAAGGGCATGGTATTATCGTCTTGACAAATATCTTCATCAACAAGGATTTTCAAAGGGGTCTGCTGATAGCAACTTATACACAAAAATTGAAAATGATAAAATTTTGATTGTGGTTGTATATGTTGATGATATAATTTTTGGAAGTAATGAAGAATCTATGAGTCAGAAATTTGCTTCTGTCATGCAACAAGAATTTGAAATGTCTTTACTTGGGGAACTAACATTATTTCTTGGCTTGCAAGTGCATCAAACTGCAGATGGTATATTCTTATCACAAGAAAAATACCTTAAGAAAATTATGAAGAAGTATGGCATGGAAGAGTGCAAACATGTAAGTACACCAATGATAACCGGATGTAATCTCAGTTCTCATGATGATTCTCCCATGGTGAACCAACCAGATTACAGATCTATGATAGGAAGTCTTATTTATCTCACTGGGACTAGACTAGATATTATGCATGCAGTTGGGATTGTTGGACGATTCCAAGCCAATCCAAAGGAGTCTCATCTTCAGGCTTCCAAAAGAATATTCAAATATCTACAATGAACTCAAGACTTTGGACTATGGTATCCAAAGAATGCTGATCTTACTCTTCATGCTTACACTGATGCAGATTGGGCTGGAAATGTTGATGATCGGAAAAGCACAAGTGGTGGTGCATTCTATATGGGGCCCTGGTTGGTATCTTGGCTCAGTAAGAAGCAAAGTTCTATTGCCTTATCTACTGCTGAAGCAGAATATGTGGCTGCCACATCTTGTTGCACTCAACTCCTTTGGATGATGCAAACCTTGGAATATTTTCAAATCAAATGTACTTCTCCTATCTCCATTATGTGTGATAATACAAGTGCCATCAGTATCTCAAAGAATCCTGTTATGCATTCGAAGACCAAGCACATCCCCATCAAGTATCACTTCTTACATGAACAAGTGCTTGAACAAAAGGTGAAGTTGGAGTATGTTCCCTCCAAAGAACAAGTTGCTGATATTTTTACCAAACTTCTGCCCAGGGAAGCGTTCGAATATCTCAGACAAAAGCTGGGTATTGTCTCTACCTCTCAGAAGATCAGATCTGATTAAATTCAGAAGATTAAATTGGATATGCGGGTTTCTTTACAGACAGTCGCGTATATACGCTAGTTTATACACAGAAAGCCGCGTATGGTTGGTTGCTGATAATTTTTGATTGGGGTCAGCATTTCTCAGTGCTATTTTGTATCTCTGATGCTGTTTGATGTCTCTGGTGATGTTCTAGTTCTTATATATCTGTTTCATTCTCTATTTTTTGGTAAAGATGCCTTGATGACTTGTTGATTGAAAGTGTTCAGGTTGCACAAGCTAAGGAGGAGCCTTGGTCATATAGAAAGGAGACTTGGATGCACTGTTTCAGGGGGAGCATTAGCCTTGCTGAGTATAATGCATTGTTGGCAGTATGATGATTCTGAAATATAATCTCTTTCTTGAGATCTTGTTGATTTTTGTTACAAAAGGTCATTTTTGTAATTGGTTGAAAAAGGGCATGTTGAAACCCATGATATAAATTTGTAATATTCAGTCATGTAAGGACTTGTTCAAATTTGTAAACCCACTTGGTTGGGTAGTTGAGTCAAAATATGTAAATCCACTTGGTTGGATCTATAATGTAAGTATGAGTCCTTGGTGATAGGAAGGTCATAGAGTCGTGTACTTCATTGTAAAATATGTTTGAAGATTCAGCTTGAACTCAGGGGGAGCATGGTAACTTCAGTGCACTTCAGATCTGCAAAGCACTTCTTTCTACATAAGGAGAAAAACCTTGTGTTGATTTTGGTCTGCCCTTTTCCCTTGATGACAAAGGGGGAGAGTGACATGTGACATGGTGTTTGAATAGGGGGAGAATATCATTATGCTTAATGTACCTATCTGATGTGGTGATCAAACACCATCGTGGTTACCATCAAGTCCAAAGGGGGAGATTGTTGGCAATATGATTCAGAGTGTTGTCCTTGATGGCAACCCACTTGATGAAGATGATGGAAACCTACTTGATAAATTTGTCCTTGATGGAATGTGTCCTGATGAACCTGTTAAATGATGTAAATCTGATGTATCTACAATGAGTACAGAAGGTAATGAGGGAAGGAATGTCAGTATGTGCCAGAACATGATGAAAAGAGTATGTCTCAAGGCATACGCGGATTTGTCTAGATGTAGTAGCGTATGCACGCGGGAAATAACGTGCCAAGTCGCGTATGGGAAAAAGCGCTCTAAATTTGTAAAACCAGGGGTTAATACCATGGTATTGACCCATTGTATTGAATGATGGTTCGCCTATGTGATCCCGTCCAAGAATACCATTGGAAGTAATGTGGTTTTGACTCATGGTATTGATGAAGGGTAACCCTATATAAGGAGAAGAAATTCATTGTGCAAAAGGTGTGCATGTGTCTGGGCTTTGATGAATACTTCACTCTGAAGTATATCTGTATGGTTGAACCCTGTTCCTAATTGATAGATTTGAATCTATGATGCACCTATGAACATGATGAAGGCTCTAGATCTCTAGATCTAGAAATGGTGAATGTCAAGGATGATCTGAAAAGAAGTGAAGAAGACCTGGCGCAATCCTGTTGAAGAGATTGAAGAAATCTGGGTAAGTTCATAGATCTGGTCTGTACTGCAAAGTTTATCTTTTATAGATCTATATGCAGGTTCGTTTCATGAAAAGCGCATGTATACGCGGGTCTGTGGAAATAAAAGCGCATATGCGCAGTTGGGGGTTTTCCCTAAAAATGCACTGAAGTATACGCCGATTCGTCTTCTGGAAAGCGCGTATATACGCAGGTCTAATTAAATAAAAGCACGTATGATTTCTGATCTAATGGTTGCTGAAGGTTGAATGTGTCTCTGCATATCTATTCTGAAGTCTGGGTTATATCTGATATTCTGGTTACAGTGGTCTCACTGTTCTGTTTGAAGCAATGAGCAAGGTATGATTGTTGATAAGTGAAGGGTTGCGTTGAAGCTATTTGATCCAGTTTGAAAATTGATGAAACGTGGTCTGCAGTGGTGCTGAGGGTCGAAGCCTTCAGTCAGGGGGTTGTAGCTCCCTTCCAAGAGAGGCTGGTAAACGAGTTCAGGGGGTCGTAGCTCCCTTCCAGGAGAGGCTAGTAAATGAGAGCAGTGGGTTGTAGCTCCCTTCCAGGATAGGCTGGTAAACGAGAGAAGGTTGTAGCCTTTTGCAGGTGGGTTCCTGCGTGCTGGTTTGAGTCTGCACCAGTACATGATTGTAAGAATTTTTCTTAATAATAAATTTTGAAGGCTGAAACGACGACAGCGGTGGTTTTCTCCCGAATTGGGTTTCCACCTAAAAATCCTGGTGTTCATGTGTGTTGCATATGTGTGATGATTATTCTGTTCTGTCTGCACCTGTTTACTGTTTCTGAAATATCTAATGAATGAATAAAGCAATGATCTGAGTTAATATTCAATCACATAATTATATCTCTAGACATACGCGAGTTCTGTAAAGGATATCCGCGTATATACGCTAGTTGCCTTCAGTAAAGTAGTGTATGGGTTTTTCATATAGTTTCGCCAATGCCTTAATCAAACCCTCCGTTGTTGTTTCCTTTGAAATACTGAAGGCTACCGACAATGCGAGGAACAACCGTACTGTTCGGAGAGCCTTTCTATTGAGAATCTCCCATTCTGTGTTTATCATAGTCGTTGGCTTCTTTGTTTTTCTGCTCAATGGTAGGTACATATATTTCTGATACAGATAACCTTCCATCTTCATCTTCCACAGCAGGAAGTTTTTCCCATTAAATTTCTCGACCCTAAATTTACCATCTTCCGCCATTGCTCCCACTCGAACTAGGAACGCTTCTTTCCTACGTGTTTATTAGCCAAATAGACAGTTGTTAGAAAATTATATATTACAGACCAATGCAACACATAAAATATGCGAAAAACACAAGCACATAAAACACACAAAACGAGAGAGACATAGATATACGTGGTTCACCCAGTTTGGGCTACGTCCAACCTGAACAGCCAGTCCTTCCTTTCTATAGTCCAACAAAATGAAGAGAGACAACCTACATCAGATCCACTGTAATATCCTCTGTTCTCTCTCACAGTCTCCCTATCTGTTTCTTGCTCTAAGAATATACATACAATACACAGCCACAATACCATACCCTCATATAGGCAGAGGGGTTGCCTACTAGGTCAAAAAACCCTATACTAAACATAACTTCTACCATCAGATCATCTGCCTAATGAACAATCCAGATTGAATAGAAATTACTATACTTTTACAAGGCGATTTTACATTTGTTTTAAAGCTTCTAGGGTGTTGCCCCCGAAACCCCCCCGCCAGGGGGGGCTCCATAAAGTCACAGTCACCCCCCTCTGGACCCTCTAGGCAGCATTTAATTATGGGCAACATTTCTGCCCCATTAAAGTACAGGGGTCCAACGCCGTGATATAAAATAAACGAGATAATCAGGCTCCACACCCAACAATCTCCCACTTGGAGACTGATTGTAGAAACTCCACCGTTGCTTCATTGGCTGGACAATGGCTCCAATTTGGATCTGGTTTTTTCTCATCTTCATCATCATACTTGAAAACCAATTAAAACTAAGCATATTCTCATTTTCTCCCTGGTTACAACTTTTCTTAGCATATCTGTAGGATTCTAGCTAGTGTGTATCTTTTCCAGCTTCAACTGTCCATCTTCCAATACTAACCATATGAAATGGTACTTGAGCTGTATGTGTTTAGTCATGGAATGAAATGCTGAGTTCTTTTCAAGATGAATGGAACTTTGGCTGTCACAGTACAACGTGCCCATATCATGCTTCTTATCCAATTCATCCATAAACCTTTGTAACCAAATCATTTCCTTACTAGCCCCTGTAGCAACAACATACTTTGCTTTTGTTGTTTAAAGTGCAACAACACTTTGGATTTTTGAAACCCAACTAACAACAATTCCACCTACATTAAATACATACCCTGTAGTTCTCCTCCTGCTATCTCTATCACCTACCATATTTGCATCAACATATCCCTGTAGAGCAATGTTTGAACCACCAAAGCATAATGCTTGATTTGTGGTACCTCTCAAATATCTAAGAATCCATTTCACTGCAATCCAGTGTTCTTTTCTTGGATTATTCATGTACCTGATTACAACTCCCACTTCATGTGCAATATCAGGCCTTGTGCAGACCATTGCATACATTAAGCTTCCAACTACTGATGCAAATGGAACTCTAGACATATAATTCATTTCTTCTTAGGTATTTGGGTGCATCTCCTTACTAAGTTTGAAATGGCTAGCAAAACTTGTATTAACTGGTTTTGCATTCTACATATTAAATCTTTTCAACACCTTTTGTATGTACTCATTCCGAGACAGTGTTAATTTGCAACTTTTCCCATCTATAGTTATTCTCATACCAAGGATTTGTTTTGCAGCTCCCAAATCCTTCATTGCAAATGAATTTGCCAATTTTCTTTTGAGCACATTTATTTCCTGCATGTTAGACCCTACAACAAGCATGTCATCTACATACAATAACAATATAATATAACTGCCATCATTTTTCTTTTTCAGATAAACACAATGATGAGAGTGACATCTAGTATAACCTTTTTCAGACATAAACCTATCAAATTTTAGATACCACTGCATTTGGAGCCTGTTTTAAGCCATACAAGCTCTTCTTTAGCCTGCACACTAATTTTTCCTTCCCTTTGACCTCATATCCTTCTGGATGCTGCATATAGATCTATTCTTCCAAATCTTCATGGAGAAATGTTGTCTTTACATCGAACTGTTCAAGATGCAAATCTTCCGCTGCTACAAGACTTAAAATAGTTTTGATTGAAGTCATCTTAACAACAGGAGAAAATATTTCATCAAAATAAATACCTTTATTCTGTGCAAACACCTTCACCACAAGTCTAGCTTTGTACCTTTGTTTTCCTCCATCTTCTTCCTTCAGCCTGTAAACCCATTTATTCTACAATGTTGTTTTAATTGTAGGAAACCTGACTAAGTCCCAAGTATGGTTATGTATTAAGGAGTCCATCTATTCTTCCATGGCTAGCTCCCACTTCTTCCTAGTTTCAACCTGCATTTCTTCTTCATAACATTCGGGTTCACCAGAATCAGTCAACAATAAATAATATAATGAAGGAGAGTATCGTTCAGGGGGTCTACTTATCTTGGTAGATCTTCTGACACCACTTCACTTGTTTGAGGTGCCTGTTGCTATTGTGGTGGTTTCTGTTGTTGTGGTTTTTGATTATTATTATTTTCAGGCACCTTTACTTTTTTTGTGATCTCATCAAGAACTGTGTATTCTTTGTTTTTGTTTTCTTGTTTCTTTTCCTGCAACTGATTATTATACAAGACCTTTTCATTGAATATTAAATCTCTGCTCCTAATGATTTTGTGATTTTCATAATCATATAAGCGATAACCAAAATCATTAACACCATATCCAATAAAGGTACATTTATTTTATTTTGCCTCAAGCTTTGTTTTGTTTTCTTTATTAATATGGACAAAGGCCTCACAACCAAACTACTTTAAAAAAGATTAGTTTGCCTTTTTACCTGTTCATGCTTCATTTGGAATACCACCATCCAAGGAACTTGAAGGCCCTCTGTTTATTAGATAAACAACAGTATCTATAGCATCTGCCCAAAATTTTAAAGGCAATCCTGCATGAAATCTCATGCACCTTGCATGCTCCATGATTGTTTTGTTTGTCCTTTCTGACACACCATTTTCTTGTGGTGTTCTTGGAACTGTCTTCTCCCTGTGATTTCGATGCTATCAATAGTACCTATCAAACTCTTTGCTGCAATATTCACCTCCATTGTCTGATCAGAGACACTTCAACTTCTTTCATGTCTCAATCTCAACCAAAGCTTTCCATTTCTTAAAAGTATATCAGATTTATTCTGAATACAATAAATCCAAGTTTTTCTGGTTTCATCATAAAAAAACAGTAACATAATAACGAGAGCCACCAAGAGATGATACCTGAGTAGGTCCCAGTACATCTGTATACACAAAGCTCTAATTTTTCTCTCTTCTTTTCTTTTCCAACTCTGAGAAATCTGACTCTCTTCTTTTTTCCATAAATACAATTCTCGCAGAAGTCCAAATCAACATTCTTCAAACCTGGCAACAAATTTCTTGAGTGAACAATCTTCATCCCCTTCTCACTCATGTGTCTGAGCCTATGATGTCATAATGCTACATCTGCTCCTTTGGAAGTTAAAGCATTAATAAAGTTAGAAATACCATTGCATAAATACAATGTACCAACCTTTTCGCCTTTTGCTATTACCAGGGCTCCTTTGGTGACCATCCAAGTTTTATCTGTGAAATTTGTCACACAACCTTCACCCCCTAACTGCCCTATTGAAATCAAATTTTTCTTCAGATCTGGAACATGTCTTACCTCCTTTAATAGCCATTGGTTTCTATTATGTTGTTTTACAAGAAATTTACCTATTCCAATAATTTTACAGGGTTTATCATCACCCAAACGAACTTGTCCAAAATCTCCTTGAACATAGTCATGAAAATATTTCTTATCAGGTGTGGCATGGAATGAGGCCCCTAAATCTACTGCCCAAAAATCAGTAACATTTTCAAAAGAAATAATCAAAGCATCTTGTAACACATCACTTGTCACATTTGCTTCATGATTGTTTTCTTGCCATCTGTCTCCTTATTTTCCCTTCTGAGATCTATAGTCTTTCTTCAGGTGTCCTTTCTTTCTACATTTCCAGCACACTATCCCTGATATAGACTTGGATTTGCCTTTCCTTGATTTATTATGATATCCTGAGCTCTTTCCTCTTTCCATTTTTCTTCCCTTAGACTCTGCACTCAAATCATTACCCGATGTCTCACCGAAGCTTTTCTGTCACATTTCCTCGCTAAGGATAGCACCGAAAAAATCATCAAATTTTAACGTACTAGATCCAGAGACAGAATTACTAATGGCCATAACTAAACCATTCCAGCTTTCTGGTAATGAGCACAGAAATAAAAGAGCCCTAACTTCATCATCAAAGTTTACCCCTATAGAACTTAACTAACTGGTAACTCTATTAAAATCATTTAAATGGTCTGCAACAGATCCACCTTCCGACATATTCATATTAAATAAATGTTTCATAAGAAATACCTTGTTTGAGGCCGAGGTTTTTTCATATAGTTTCGCTAATTCCTTAATGTAATATTCCAAAATTAGCATGCAGCTAATTGGAATACTGATTTTTGCTTTTGACACTTAGGAGATGAATAAATGGGTAAGGAGGCCCATATATTTCAGAAATAGGAATAAAATCCCTTATGTTGTGAAAAGGGATCATTATTATGGTTAGATTTCACACCCTCATGTGTGAAAAGGGACATTTTCATGTGGACAAGGTCAATTTTGACCAAGTCAACAACGCTGGGATAAGAGGTGGAGATCATCTTTGGAGACAATGTAGTGATAGTGGGAGGAAGATTCCTTGGTGGAGGAAGCCCTAATGAGTGGGACCCAAGGTAAGGGGGCTTCCATTTGTATAAAGGGAGGGCAAGGCAGCCATAGTAAGACATGTTATGGATTATTGAATTTGTGGTCTGCATGACTATTGTGCTTTCTTCAATTGTTTAGTTGATATTGCTGTGCTGCTTAGCACAAGGCATTCCTGTTTAGGAATTCCATCTCCTTTCTTGAGAGGCCTCTTGAGGGAGCTTGTAATTCATTTCTCCACATCCAGGCTTGAGGCCAAGCTACCTCCTTCATCTATAGTGCAGTTTCTATTTAGAGTTGGGTTGTGTTGCAAGGTGTTGCAGTGGAGGTTTCACAACACCACTTCTGGAGCTTATTTTTCAGAGATGAAGCTTTCTTTCCTTTGGGAGATCAGTGAGGAAGCCTTTGGAGCAGATTTGGATCTTGGCACTTGGCCAACACAGTTTCTATCTCATACAGTGCAGTCCCTCTCCTTGACTGCGTTATTTTCAGTGAGTATTTGCAGTGAGGGTTTGTAGTGACTGTTGGAGGGTGAGATCTTTAGTGTTAGGATCAACCTTTCACTTGGAAGATCCATTAAAGGAGTTTTGTTTATCTTGTGCATCATCTTCAGCCATCTCCATCTAGTTATTGAGTTGTAGCTGCTACTCAGTCCTAAGACTGCAACTCCGACATTTTGTACTTTTTGCATATTTCAGGAAATCCTTTCTGGATTGTCTTAAAATTGAATTTGGGAGTCTAGATCTTCACTCCCAACATTGTGTGGGCCCTATATTTGTATATTTGTGTATTGACACTTCTCAGCAGTAGCTATCTCTAATAAAACTGCATTTTCACAGCCTTGGGCATTATTGGTGTAGCAATGGTCTTCATATTTTATGTACATGTTCTCTTGATGCTGTTTTTCCTATATTGAGTGATCATTTCCTCAAGGAATTGTATACATTTTGCGGTTATAATCTTAATATAATGGCTATTTGGATCTTCTTACACTTTATGTGTTGATGTATCACTGCTCTTTCATTATTGTGTCCATGTATTGCCGCATCCCCATTTTGGGATATTACACGTAATCAAACCCTCTGTTGTTGTTTCCTTCAAAATATTGAAGGCTACCGATGCCACGAGGCACAACCGTACTATTCCAAGTGCCTTTCTATCGAGAATCTCCCATTCTGAATCTATCATAGTCATCAACTTCTTTGGTTTTCCGCTCAATGGTAGGTATAGCTCTTTCTGATATAGATAATCTTCCATATGAATCTTCCACAATGGGAAGTTTTGGCCATTAAATTTCTCGACCCTAAATTTACCATCTTCTGCCATTGCTCCCACTCGAACCAGGAAACCTTCTTTCCTATGAGTTTATCATCAAAATAGACAGTTGTTAGAAAATTATATCTTACAGAGAAATGCAACACATAAAATATGCTGAAAACACAAGCACAAAAAACACATAAAACCAGAGAGACACAGATATACATGGTTCACCCATTTTGGGCTACGTCCACCTCGAATAGCCAACCCTTCCTTTCTATTATCCATAAAAATGAGGAGACACAACCTACATAAAATCTGCTATAATATCCTCTCTTCTCTCTCACAGTCTCCCTATCTGTTGCCTACTAGGGCAAAAAACCCTAAACTAAACATAACTTCTACTGTCATATCATCCACCTAATGAATGGTCCATATTGACTAGAGATTACTATACTTTTACAAGGCGATTTTACATCTATTGTTAGCTTTAGGGGTGCTTCCCTCGAAACCCCCCCGCCAGGGGGGGGCTCCACAAAGTCGCAGTTGCCCCCCTCTCGACCCCCCAGGCATAATTTAATTACAGGCAGCATTTCCGCCCCATTAAGGTACAAGGGTCCAAGGCTGTGATACAAAATAAACAAGATAATCAGGCTCCACACCCAACAATCTCCTACGTGAAGACTGATTATAGCAACTCCATCACTACTTCATTTGCTGGAAAATGGCTCCACTTTGGACCTGGCTATTTCTCATATTCATCATCATAATTTAATACCAATTGAAACTGAGCATATTCTCAGTTTCTCCCTGGTTACAACTTTTGTTAGCATATATGCAGGATTCTGGCTAGTGTGTATCTTTTCCAGCTTCAACTGTCCATCTTCCAACACTGACCATATGAAATGGTACTTGAGATGTATGTCTTTTGTCCTGGAATGAAATGCTGAGTTCTTTGCAAGATGAATGGCCCTTTGGCTATCATTGTGCAACGTGCCCATATCATGCTTCTTACCCAATTCATCCATAAACCTTTGTAACCAAATAATTTCCTTACTAGCCTCTATAGCAGAAACATACTCTGCTTCTGTTATTGAAAGTGAAACAACACTTTGGATTTCGGAAACCCAACTAACATTGGTTCCACCTACGGTAAATACAAACCCTGAAGTGCTCCTCCTGTTAACTTTGTCACCTGCCATATCTGCATCAACATATCCCTATAGAGAAATGTTTGAACCATGAAAGAATAATGCTTGATTTGTGGTACCTCTCAAATATCTGAGAATCCATTCCACTACAATCCAATGTTATTTTCCTGGATTGTTCATGTACCTTCTTACAACTCCCACTACATGTGAAATCTCAAGCCTTGTGCAGACCATTGCATACATTAATCTTCCAACTGCTGAAGCATATGGAACTTTATACATATAATCCATTTCTTCTTGGGTCTTTGGGCACATCTCCTTACTAAGTTTGAAATGGGTAGAAAAAGGTGTACTAACTGGTTTTTCATTCTGCATATTAAATCTTTTCAACACCTTTTGTATGTACTCATTCTGAGATAGTGTTAATTTGTTATTTTTCATGTCTCTAGTTATCTCATACCAAGGATTTGTTTTGCAGCTCCCAAATCCTTCATTGCAAATAAATTTTCCAATTTTCTTTTGAGCACATTTATTTCCTGCATGTTAGACCCTGCAACAAGCATGTCATCTACATACAATAACAATATAATATAGCTGCCATCATTTTTCTTTTTTCAGATAAACACAATGATCAGAGAGACATCTAGTATAACCTTGTTCAAGCATAAACCTGTCAAATTTTAGATACCACTGCCTTTGGATCCTGTTTTAAGCCATACAAGCTCTTCTTTAGTTTGCACATTAATTTTGCCTTCCCTTTGACCTCATATCCTTCTGGTTGCTGCATATAGATCTCTTCCTCAAAATCTCCATGGAGAAATGTTTTCTTTACATCTAACTGCTCAAGATGAAAATCTTCCGCTGCTACAAGACTTAAAATAGTTCTTATTGAAGTCATCTTAACAACAAAAGAAAATATTTCATCAAAATCAATACCTTTCTTCTATGAAAACCCCTTCACAACAAGTCTAGATTTGTACCCCTGTTTTCCTCCATCTTCTTCCTTCAGCTTGTAAACCAATTTATTCTGCAATGTTGTTTTACCTGCAGGAAACCTGATTAAGTCCCAAGTCTGGTTATGTATTAAGGAGTCCATCTATTCTTCCATGGATAGCTCCCACTTCTTCCTAGTTTCAACCTGCATTGCTTCTTCATAACGTTCAGGTTCACCAGAATCAGTCAACAATAAATAATATAATGAAGGAGAGTATCGATCAGGGGGTCTACTTATCCTGGTAGATCTTCTGACAACACTTTCAGGTGTTTAAGGTGCATGTTGTTTTTGTGGCCGTCGATTATTATTATTTTCAGGCACCTTTACTTTTTTTGTGATCTCATCAAGAACTGTGTATTCTTTATTTTCTTTTTCTTGTTTCTTTTCCTGTAACTGATTATTATACAAGACCTTTTCATTAAATATTACATCTCTACTCCCACTGATTTTGTGATTTTCATAATCATTTAAGCGATAACCAAAATCATTAACACCATATCCAATAAAGGTACATTTATTTGATTTTGCCTCAAAATTTGTTCTGTTTTCTTTATTAATATGGACAAAGGCCTCACAGCCAAAAGGCTTTAAAAAAGAGTAGTTTACCTTTTTACCTACCCATGCTTCCTCTGGAATACCACCATCCAAGGAACTTGAAGGCCCTATGTTTATTAGATAAACAACAGTACCTACAGCATCTACCCAAAATTGTAAAGCCAATCCTACATGCAATCTCATACACCTTGCACGCTCCATGATTGTTCTATTCATCCTTCCCGACACACAATTTTCTTGTGGTGTTCTTGGAACTGTCTTCTCTCTGTGAATTCCATGATCTGAATAGTACCTATCAAACTCTTTGCTGCAATATTCACCTCCATTGTCTGATCTTAGACACTTTGACTTATTTCATGTCTCAATCCCAACCAAAGCTTTCCATTTATTAAAAGTATCAAATACATCAAATTTATTCTGAACATAATAAATCCAATTTTTTCTATTTGCATCATCAATAAAATTGACATAATAACAAGAGCCATTGAGAGATGAGACCTAAGCAGGTCCCCATAAATCTATATGCACAAGCTCTAATTTTTCGCTCTTCTTTTCTTTCCGAACTCTGAGAAATCTGACTCTATTATGTTTTCCATAAATACAATTCTCATAGAAATCCAAAGCAACATTCTTCAAACCCAGCAACAAATTTCTTGAGTGAAGAATCTTCATTCCCTTTTCACTCATGTGTCCGAGCCTATGATGCCATAATGTTGCATCTTCTCCTTTGGAAGTTAAAGCGTTAACAGAGTTAGAAATATCATTGCATAAATACAATGTACCAACCTTTTTACCTTTTGCTATTACCAGGGCTTCTTTGGTGACCTTCCAAGTTTTATTTGTGAAAGTTGTCACACAACCTTCATCACATAACTGCCCTATTGAAATCAGATTTTTCTTCAGATCTAGAACATGCCTTACCTCCATTAATATTCATTGGTTTCCATTCTGTTTTTTCACAATAACTTTACCCATTCCAATAATTTTACAGGGTTTATCATCACCCAAACGAACTTGTCCAAAATCTCCTTGAACATAGTCATGAAAATATTTCTTATCAGGTGTGGCATGGAATGAGGCCCCTGAATTTACCACCCAGGAATCAGTAACATTTTTGAAAGAAAGAATCAAAGCATATTGTAACACATCACCTGTCACATTTGTTTAATGATTGTTTTCTTGCTGTGCATCTCTTTCTTTTCCCTTCCGAGATCTACAATCTTTCTCCAGGTGTCCTTTCTTTCCACATTTCCAGCACACTATCCCTAATCTGGACTTGGATCTACCTTTCCTTGATTTAATGTGATATCATGAGCTCTTTCCTCTTTCCTTTTTTTTTTCCCTATAATCTGCACTCAAAGCATTACCCGATGTCTCACCAGAGCTTTTTCGTCGCATTTCCTCGCTAAGGATAGCACCGACAACATCATCAAACTTTAAAGTACTAGATCTAGAGACAAAGTTACTAATAGCCATAACTAAACCATTCCAGCTTTTAGGCAATGAGCACAGAAATAAAAGAGCCCTAACTTCATCATCAAATTTTACCCCTACAGAACTTAACTGACTGGTAAATGTATTAAAATCATTTAAATATTTTGCAGCAGATCCACCTTTCGACATCTTCATATTAAATAAACGTTTCATAAGAAATACCTTGTTTTAAGTCGAGGGTTTTTAATATAGTTTCGCCAATGCCTTAATCAAACCCTATTTTGTTGTTTCCTTCGAAATATTGAAGGCTACCCATGCCACAAGGCACAACCATACTGTTCTGATTGCCTTTCTATCGAGAATCTGCCATTCTGCATCTGTCATAGTCATTGGCTTCTTTGTTTTTCCGCTCAATGGTAGGTACAAATCTTTCTGATACAGATAATCTTCCATCTGCATCTTCCACAGCGGGAAGTTTTGGCCGTTAAATTTCTCGACCCTAAATTTACCATCTTCCGCCATTTCTCCCACTCGAACCAGGAACCCTTCTTTCCTGCGATTTTATCAGCTAAATAGACAGTTGTTATAAAATTAGATATTACAGAGCATTGCAACACATAAAATATGTAGAAAACACAAGCATAAAAAACACATAAAACCATAGAGACACAAATATACGTGGTTCACCTAGTTTGGGCTACGTCAACCTCGAACAACCAGTCCTTCCTTTCTATTATCCAACAAAATGAAGAGACACAACCTACAACAGATCCGTTGTAATATCCTTTGTTCTCTCTCACAATCTCCCTATCTATTTCTCACTCTAATAATACACATACAATACACAACCACAATATCATGCTCTCATACAAGAAGAGGGGTTGCCTAATAGGGAAAAAAACCCTAAACTAAACATAACTTCTACCGTCAGATCATCCGGCTAATGAATGGTCCAGATTTACTAGAAATTACTATACTTTTACAAGGAAATTTTACATCTATTTTTAGCTTCAGGGGCGCTACCCCTGAAACCCCTCGCCAGGGGGGGCTCCATAAAGTCATAGTCTCCCCCCTCTGGACCCCCTAGGAAGCATTTAATTATGGGCGGCATTTCCGTCCCATTAAGGTATAGGGGTCCAACGTTGTGATACAAAATAAACAAGATAATCAGGCTCCACACCCAACAATCTCCCACTTGGAGACTGATTGTAGCAACTCCACCACTACTTCATTTGCTAGATAATGGCTCCACTTTGGACCTGGCTATTTCTGATCTTCATCATCCTACTTGAAGACCAATTGAAACTGAGCATGTTCACAGTTTCTCCCTAGTTACAACTTTTGTTAGCATATCTGCACGATTCTGGCTAGTGTGTATATTTTCCAGCTTCAACTGTCCATCTTCCAACACTGACCGTATGAAATGGTACTCGAACTGTATGTGTTTTTTCCTAGAATGAAATGCTGAGTTCTTTGAAATATGAATGGCACTTTGGCTATCATTGTGTACAACGTGCCCATATCATGCTTCTTACCCAATTCATCCATAAACCTTTGTAACCAAACCATTTCCTTACTAACCTCTGTAGCAGAAACATACTCTGCTTCTGTTGTTGAAAGTGCAACAAAACTTTGGATTTTTGAAACCCAACTAACAGTGGTTCCACCTACAGTAAATACATACCCTGTATTTCTCCTCTTGTTATCTCTGTCACCTGCCATATCTACATCAACATATGCCTGTAGAGAAATGTTTGAACCAACCAAGCATAATGCTTGATTTGTGGTACCTCTCAAATATCTAAAAATCCATTTCACTGCAATCCAATGTTCTTTTCCTAGATTGTTCATGTACCTTCTTACAACTCCCACTGCATGTGCAATATCAGGCCTTGTGTAGACCATTGCATACATTAAGCTTCCAACTGCTGATGCATATGGAACTTTAGACATATAGTCCATTTATTCTTGGGTCTTTGGGCATATCTCCTTACTAAGTTTGAAATGGGTAGCAAAAGGTGTACTAACTGGTTTTGCATTCTGCATATTAAATCTTTTCAACACCTTTTGTATGTACTTATTCTGAGACAGTGTTAATTTGAAAATTTTCGTGTCTCTAGTTATTCTCATACCAAGGATTTGTTTTGCAGCTCCCAAACCCTTCATTGCAAATGAATTTGCCAATTTTATTTTAAGCACATTTTTTTGCTGCATGTTAGACCTTTCAACAAGCATGTCATCTACATGCAATAACAATATAATATAGCTGCCATAATTTTTATTTTTCAGATAAATATAATGATCAGAATGACATCTAGTATAACCTTGTTCAGACATAAACCTGTCAAATTTTAGATACCACTGCCTTGGAGCCTGTTTTAAGCCATACAAGCTCTTCTTTTTCCTGCACACTAATTTTTCCTTCCCTTTGACCTCATATCCTTCTGGTTGCTACATATAGATCTCTTCCTCCAAATCTCCATGGAGAAATGTTGTCTTTAAATCTAACTGTTCAAGATGAAAATCTTCTACTGCTACAAGACTTAAAATAGTTCTGATTGAAGTCATCTTAAAAACAGGAGAAAATATTTCATCAAAATCAATACCTTTCTTCTATGCAAACCCCTTCACCACAAGTCTAGCTTTGTACCCCTGTTTTCCTCAATCTTCTTCCTTCAGCTTGTAAACCCATTTATTCTGCAATGTTGTTTTACCTGCAGGCAACCTGACTCAGTCCCAAGTCTAGTTATGTATTAAGGAGTCCATCTCTTCTTCCATGGATAGCTCACACTTCTTCTTAGTTTCAACCTGCATTGCTTCTTCATAACATTTGGGTTCACCAGAATCAGTCAACAATAAATAATATAATGAAGGAGAATATCATTCAGGGGGTCTACTTATCCTGGTAGATCTTCTGAGACCACTTTCAGGTGTTTGAGGTGCCTATTGTTGTTGTGGTGGTTGCTGTTGTTGCGGCTGTTGATTATTATTATTTTCAGGCACCTTTACTTTTTCTGTGATCTCATCAAGAACTATGTATTCTTTGTTTTCTTTTTCCTGCTTCTTTTCTTGCAACTGATTATTACACAAGACCTTTTCATTGAATATTACATCCCTCTTCCTAATGATTTTGTGATTTTCATAATCATATAAGCGATAACCCAAATCATTAACACCATATCCAATAAAGGTACATTTCTTTGATTTTGCCTCAAGCTTTGTTCTGTTTTCTTTATTAATATGGACAAAGCCCTCACAGCCAAAAGGCTTTAAAAAAGAGTAGTTTACATTTTTACCTGTCCATGCTTCGTCTGGAATACCACCATCCAAGGAACTTGAAGGCCCTCTATTTATTAGATAAACAATAGTATCTACAACATCTGCCCAAAATTGTAAAGTCAATCCTGCATGCAATCTCATGCACCTTGCACGCTCCGTGATTGTTCTGTTCATCCCTTCTGACACACCATTTTCTTGTGTTGTTCTTGGAACTGTCTTCTCTCTGTGAATTCCTTGCTATGAACAGTACGTATCAAACTCTTTGCTGCAATATTCACCTCCATTGTCTGATCTGAGACACTTCAAATTTTTTCATGTATCAATCTCAACCAAAGCTTTCCAATTCTTGAAAGTATCAAGTACATCATATTTATTCTGAATACAATAAATCCAAGTTTTTCTAGTTGCATCATCAATAAAAGTAACATAATAACAAGAGCCACTAAGAGATGATACCTGAGAAAGTCCCCATACATCTGTATGCACAAGCTCTAATTTTTTTCTCTTCTTTTCTTTCCCAACTCTGAGAAATGTGACACTCTTTTGTTTTCCATAAATACAATTCTCACAGAAATCCAAATCAACATTCTTCAAACCCGACAACAAATTTCTTGAGTGAAGAATATTCATCCCCTTCTCACTCATGTGTTCGAGCCTATGATGCCATAATACTGCATCTGATCCTTTAGAAGTTAAAGCATTAATAGAGTTAAAAATACCAACGCATAAATACAATGTACCAACCTTTTCGCCTTTTTCTATTACCAGGGTTCCTTTGGTGACCTTCCAAGTTTTATTTGTGAAAGTTGTCACACAACCTTCACCGCCTAACTGCCCTATTGAAATCAAATTTTTCTTTAGATCTAGAACATGCCTTACCTCTTTTAATAGCCATTGATTTCCATTCTATTGTTTTACAAGAACTTTACCCATTCCAAAAAGTTTACAGGGTTTATCATCACCCAAATGAACTTGTGAAAAATATCCTTCAACATAGTCATGAAAATATTTCTTATCAGGTGTGGCATGGAATGAGGCCCCTGAATCTACCACTTAGGAATCAGTAACATTTTCGAAAGAAAGAATCAAAGCATCTTGTAACACATCACTTGTCACATTTTATTCATGATTGTTTTCTTGTTGTGCGTCTCCTTCCTTTACCTTCCGAGATCTACAGTATTTCTTCAGGTGTCCATTCTTTCTGCATTTCCAGCACACTATCCTTGATTTGGACTTGGATGTGCCTATTCTTGATTTACTGTAATATCATGAGCTCTCCCCTCTTTCCAATTTTCTACCCCTAGAATCTGCACTCAAAGCATTACCCGATGTCTTTCCGGAGCTTTTCCGTCGCATTTCCTCACTAAGGATAGCACCAACAACATCATAAAACTTTAAAGTACTATATCTAGAGACAGAGTTACTAATGGCCATAACTAAACCATTCCAGCTTTCTGGCAATGAGAAAAGAAATACAAGAGCCCTAAATTCATCATCAAAGTTTACCCCTATAGAAATTAACTGACTCGTAATTGTATTAAAATCATTTAAATGGTCTACAATAGATCCACCTTCCGACATCTTCAGATTAAATAAACGTTTCATAAGAAATAAATTGTTTGAGTCCGAGGGTTTTTCATATAGTTTCACCAATGCCTTAATCAAACCCTCTTTTGTTGTTTCCCTCTAAATATTGAAGGCTACCCATGCCGCGAGGCACAACCGTACTGTTCTGAGTGCCTTTCTATCGAGAATCTCCCATTCTATGTCTGTCATAGTCATCAGTTTCTTTGTTTTTCCTCTCAATGGTGGGTACAGATCTTTCTGATATAGATAATCTTCTATCTGCATCTTCTACAGTGGGAAGTTTTGGCCATTAAATTTCTCGACCCTAAATTTACCATCTTCCGCCATTGCTCCCACTCGAACCGGGAACCCTTCTTTCCTACGAGTTTATCAGCCAAATAGGCAGTTGTTAGAAAATTATATATTACAGAGCAATGCAACACATAAAATATGCAGAAAACACAAGAACAGAAAACACATAAAATCAGAGAGACACAGATATACGTGGTTCACCCAGTTTGGGCTATGTCCACCTCGAACAGCCAATCCTTCCTTTCTACTGTCCAGAAAAATGAAGAGACACAACCTACAACAGATCCACTATAATATCCTTTTTTCTCTCTCATAGTCTCCATATCTGTTTCTCACTTTGAGAATACACATAAAATACATAACCACAATACCATACCTTCATACAAGCAGAGGGGTTGCCAACTATGGAAAAAAACCCTAAACTAAACATAACTTCTATCGTCAGATCATCCACCTAATGAACGGTCCAGATTGACTAGAAATTACTATACTTTTACAAGGTGATTTTACATCTGTTTTTAGATTCGGGGGTGCCACCCCCGAAACCCCCTGCCAAGGTGGGGGTTCCATAAAGTCACAGTTTCTTCCCCCTAGACCCCCCAGGCAGTGTTTAATTATGGGTGGCTTTGCCGCCCTATTAAGGTACAAGGGTCCAACGTCGTGATACAAAATAAACAAGATAATCATGCTCCACACCTAACACGCCTCCCAGATGTCCCTTCCAGTTCCACTGGCTCAGGATTTTGCAAACACATGCGTAAATCCACCATGCTGCTTGCCTATTCTCATCATCCTAGAAAATCTAGGTCTCTCCCCACTAAATATGCTGAGTACTCCTCGAACAATGAATGTGGCGATAGCTCAGCTAGGGATGATAATGCTGCAGCTCGAGGAATGCGCTCTGCCTCCACACCAGAACCGACTATCCAGATTTCAAAGCAGCATGATGACCCCTAAGATGACTACGACTTCTTCATTATGGAAGAGCCACCTCCTGAAGACATGAAGAATGATAATTCAGGGCAGGAATAACGCCACAAGGCCACCCTTCTCTACTAGTAACAATTCCAAAGTTGTTTTTTTTCTTTACTCTTTCCTGCACTGTTTGTTTAAATTTTGGTTGACTAAGTTGTGTGCTGGTTTCCCCAACTGGGGCAACAATTCTATTCAGAATTGGTTTAATTTTGGGTCTGGCTTCTCCAACAGGGGCAATCCCAATTTTTCTTCTTTGAACATTCTCCCCGTCGGAATTGGCTAGTACTGCAGTTTTGGTGGGAACGTATTGATATGTATTTCTTTTGTACCAAATAATAGAATTAGACTTACTTACAAAAAAAATAAAAAATATTTACATTAACTAGTTTTTTTTTTATGTTGTATATTGTTGGGTGATTTTTTTTTACCATCGCCAAATACTTTACCTCACACATATAGAGATTTAAGTGCTATTATGAAAGTCTTTGGAATGGAATATAACACTATAGATGCATGTCCTAAAGGTGATATTATATACTACGGAGAACATGCGTCGAAAATAGAATGTCCGAAATGTGGTACCAGGTGATATCGAACAGATGAACTAACAAAAAAGGTGCCTCAAAATGTTGTTCGTCATATTCCCATAATTCCACGTTTGCAGTGAATGTTCAGGTGTAAGGGCATAGCACATTTTATGGATTACCATTCAAAGAAGATAAGATGGTGTTCTTTGAATTCTTGCGGATGGTTCTGCATTTAGGGAAATCGACGAAAAATATAATTTAGATTTTAAAAATGAACCTCGTAATGTCAGGCTTTCTTTGGAAGCTGATGGTGTTAATCCATTCAGAGAGCTTAGGTATACTTACTTAGTGTGGCCTATTTTCATTATCAAAAATAACATTCCTCCTTGGATGTCAATAAAGAGGGATCACATAATGTTGACTATGATTATTCCAAGTATTTGATACATTATTTTTTTGAATGTAATATATTCATTTGTCTCATTGTTTGCATAATATATTTTATTTATTTACTTACTTATATATACATATCATGCTAGTAATTTGATCAGATTGGGATTAGAGCCTAAGGATTAGCTACAATTTCAAAGTTCTCAAAAATTCTTCAAACCAAGACAAGACCGTAGAGCTCATCACCAAGATTCCAACACAACTCGTTTCATCAAATTTTGAGTTCGTATGATTGAGTTATGACCCATTGTTCGTTTTCCAAAACAGGTTCAGAAAGGGATCGACCAACAGAGTGGGATTCAAATTGGTGGTTATCATGGAGTCTTGAAATCTGCATTTATAATTGGGGGTTGAATAGCTGTGGAATTTTGAAGGTGGAATAGACAGTAAGAGCAAGCCACAGAACAAAGCAATAGTGAGGACTATGGATTTGACACCAATCAACAAGAGAGATCTCATCGCAGTTGAGAAACATCGCACGTAGCACAAAACATGGTTTACCATTAAAGAGTTTCAAAATTTAAATTGTTTAACCTACGATACGAAGTGAGAAGGTAGAGATATAATGTGGATTGTAGGATCGAGAAACAAACCAACGACAGAGATTGCAGCACCCAGAAAGTGATTTCAAAAATTGAAATATTTAGAAGTTAAGAGTTCGCAAGATATTTTAAATTGGTTGCGATGCGGTAAAGTTGAAATATATGATGTGATGAGGGGACCCACATGTCAGCATTGCACACGAGCGCACATCGCATAAATTATGGTTTAGCATTTTCGATACCAAGTTAAACTTGTGGGCAAGCGATTCGCGATGTGCTATGATTGGTTATGTGTTGTGGGACTCAAGAACCCTGTTCCGTGTGTATGTAAGTTGTTTAAGGCTATGTGTGATATGTTTTAAATGTAAGCGTTGTTTGATCTGTTGTTTCCGCTAACTGTCAATACACTTAACGGTTGCGGGGGCGCATGTGGCCACCACCCTAACCATAAATTTTAATGGATGGCTTTATTGGTAGAGCAGATAAAGGCACGCTAAATTTGGGTGATGAACCCTAATCTAACTCCAGTTAACTAGAGTTCTCCACATTTAGTGGAATTTTCTTAGGAGATATTGGAAAAAAGTATAGAGGCTCAATTTTCGACCATTCTGAGTGAATGAAGAGTCATTATTGATTAATTCGATCATTATAGAGCCATTGGTGAGTTTTTTAGAGCTAGCTAAGGAATTTTGAGCGTGATTTTTCTTCAGATAAGTTCCAAGGGCCACTAGGGCCACCAGGTGCCAACAGTAGAATGAGGCCTAGCGATGGCAGCCAGAGGCCATACTTAGGAAACCAATAGTCATTTATGACTATATTTAACTTTATGAATCCAATTATGGGGTTTGTAGAATAATTTGGAGAATTATAGATCCGAAGAAGCCACAGGGAAGTTTCAGGGAGCCCAATGCCACTAGGTGTTGGAGGCATAGAACGGCGAGCTCGAGTTCATTATGAGAGAATGCACAACCTATTTTGGATTATTGATATGTGTTGGAGATAGTAGAATAGGTTTCAGAAACATAAGAGGACTTCTAAGAGATTTTTTACCACATAGAAGCTCAGGGAAGCTGAAGGACATTGACTAAAGAGGTCAAGCCCAAGGGAGCCTAGGTCCATTTCTAGAGATTGATCAATCAATCGGGTATTTTGATATTATAAACCCATTGGTACAGTCCAAAAAACCATTGGATTTTAGTATCAGCTTGTAAAATAAATTGACCATCTTAATCCCAAAGAGCCAAGTCCATTGACGAAGGCTCAAGGAGACGTAGCCCAAGTGTTGAGGGTGAAATCCCTTATTATGTTTGTTGTTATGTGTTGTTGGTTAATTTTTTGTAATTTATGGTTGTTGTACATGATTTTAATAAGCTTAAAAAAATGTTAATTTATCACACATAAAGCCTTAAAATAGTTGAAACACATACACCTGAATCAAGAATTCAATTCCACACATGCATGTATAAGCAAGATCATTAATTTGTTTTAATTGAGTGGGAGGTGCTTGCATAGAAAAAAAAGTCATCCACCCATATCAAATCATGTTGGTATTAGATCACTACGTTTCTTGCTTGAAAAAGCACTAGGTTGCTTGTTTGATAGGGCACAAGGTTGCTTGCTTGCTTGTTTGACTTGAAGGGTGTTTAACAGTTCAAATTATTTAACTGTTTGCAAATTGACTGATGCTTACAAGTTTGAGTTTTCTAGAGTTGAAGGGGAGATACTGCTAGCTAAGTCCAGAAGAAGACAAGAAGGAAGAAGGCTAAAAGCATCCTCCTTACCCAAAGGACCTTAGGGAAACCCTTGAAGCACAAGAGGGATTGTTTGCAAAAGAGGATTCTTGAAGAAGAGATACAAGCTGTAGAGAAGAGCCTGAATCTAAAACCAAATTATTTTTGAATATTTGTCAATTGTTTTTGAAGCTTTGTGATTTGTTGAAGTTATTTTATTCATTACAATTGTGATGGAAACTTCATCTAGTGGTGATTCTAAACCATCCTCCTTTACAAGACTCTTTGATAAGGAGATGTTGCAGGACTTTCACATCATGAAATATATGGTGCAACAACTGTATGAAGATGGAAGGGAGAGCACTAAACTTCAAGAGAAGTTGGTTGCTATGAAGAAAGAGAAGCAAGAACTTCTTCAAAATATGCATGAGATGGAGATTCATCTCCATGATGCTGAAGAAGCCTTAGCCAAGCATGTTCTTGAAGAATTGGTAAATAATTCAAATTTGTCTTCAATTTCCTCTCAAGATAAATGTGTAGATTCTTTTGAAAAAAGCTGTAGAGGAATAGGGTCCAAATTAATGATGAAAATGGGCTATCAAGTTCAAGGATTACGCAAACATGAAAAAGGCATGGTTGAGCCTGTTATGGTTGAGGAAAGGCCTAAGTATTTGGGTCTTGGCTATGGACAATTTTATGGAGAAAGTTCTAAAGCCATGAAGGCACTTGAAATAGTTCCACGAAGGAATTTTGTTGTAGGTTAAAACCATAAAACATGTAAAGTTTGCAATCAAGATGAATGTAATTGTTTGAAACCCATGTTGCAACAATATGCTTTTAGATATGCATCTTATGTCGAACAAGAGATTTATGACAGCTCTAAGGACATGAAAAATGTTGTTGGTATTCAAAAGAGAGCTGGAACCTCTTCAAGTTCATCTTCTCAAGAAGGTGAAAAAGATGAACATTCAAAGCAACATTAAAGGTATAATTCTTCCTATAATCATGTTTTTATGATTATGTTAAGAATGAAAAATATGCATGCATTAATGGGAGAAAAAATTGTTGTTAATATTGTGGTTTGAATAACCATCAAATTTCGAGATGTTGGAAGAGAATGATAGCATACAGGAAACAGTTCAAGCAAAGGCGACTTGAATAGAAGCTGCAAAAGATTTGCACACATTTCCAGAAAAAGGGACATCTCATTGCCCAATGTTGGACACTGCATCCAACCACTCATCCCAAGCACATGAAGCAAGAGGATAAAAATACTGGCGAGAATATGACCAACGATTCCGTCATTGGTGTGAGTCCAGATGATTCACAAGAAGAAGATGTTTAGCAGGAAAAATCGCTATTGAAGTGGGTTGGCAAGAAATGGCTCGATTTCTTGACCAAGTAAGGCATGTATTTACTTTGTACATAGATTCAAATTTCAGCCTTATTTATGCCTAAATTTATGTTGAAAGCATGACAAGTTGCAGTATATTATCACAACTTGTAGGATGCAAGATTGCATGTGAATGCTATTCAGTTGAAGGCATTTATTTTTGTTGCATAATTTCTCCATGGAGGTGTAAAAGATGGGTATGCTACTCACTTATGTTGCAATAATATCATTTAATTCAACTCTTATGGTCACCCACATGTTTTTGGATTATGCACTTGTTTGTAATTGAAAGTGTACATATGCATGAGTTTGTATGTGTAAATGGAAAACTTGTAAATAGGTTCATTGTACATGGATACATGCACGAGTGCTGTCAATATGTATGATGTTTTATATCGACTTGTGTCGATTGTGTCACACACATGTTTGTCGACTTGTGTCAATTGTGTTGCACACTTTTCATATCGTCTTGTGTCGATTGGATTGCACATTTCATGTCGACTTGTTGTTGATGTTGCATGTTGCATGACTTACGTGTTTGTCGAGGGTGTTTGTCGATTGTGAGCCAATAAATGGATACACCAATGTGCAAGAGGATCGCCATGTATGTGATGTTACATTAAGGTGACAATCAGTGCTTTGAAGAAGCAAAAAAAGGTGGTATTCATTTCAATTCTTGCATAAGATTTTATTTTCAAGATTGATCGTGTGTTCTTGTGACAAGATGTTGCAGGAATTTTTGGTCCATTCAATGAATAAGTGGACAATATGCAAGGTTTTTTTCAGCCATTGCAGAACAAGATGGTGTTTTTGTTGACAACAAGAGTTCACTCATCTTGCAAGCTTAATTTGGAAAGTGGATTTCTAAGATAGATATTATATGCCTTTGTTGCAAGAGGGACTTCATTCTCAGTGGGAAGGCTAACAGTTTGCCAAGCACATAGAGAGAACAGTGGTACAGTAGGGTATGCATCAGTTTATAGTAGCCAAAAATGTTGAAATGGGTCAACAACAGCTAGAGAGCAGTGGTCAAGAGACATAGCCAATTGCGGTGCAAGGCATGCCAGGGTGATTGCCAAAGAGACTTATCAAGAAAAATCAGTTGATATAACTTGAAAGCAACAGAGTTTTGAAGTTAAAGGTATATAATCATCAAATTTTGTGGGTCCAAAATCTTGTTAGTGGGAAGGAGTGATCAGATTGGGATTAGGGCCTAAGGATTAGCTAAAATTTCAAAGTGCTAAAAAATGCTTCAAACCAAGATGAGGGCGTAGAGCTCATCACCTGGATTCCAACGCAACTCATTTCATCAAATTCTGAGTTTGTATGATTGAGTTATGACTTGTTGTTTTTTTTCCAAAATAGGTTTAGAACTGGATTGACCAATAGAGTGGGATACGAATTGGTGGCTGTCATGGAGTCTTAAAATCTGCATATAGAATTAGGTATTGCATAGTTGTGGAATGTTGAAGGTGGAACAAACAGTAAGAGCAAGCTGCAGAACGAAGTGATAGCGAGGACCGTGGATCTGACACCAATCAACAAGAGATATCTCATCGCAGTTGAGAAACATCGCACATCACATAGAACAGAGTTTACCTTTAAATAGTTTCAGAAGTTAAATTGTTTAACCTATGATGCGAATTGAGAAGGCGAATATATAAGGTAAATCCTCAGATTGAGAAACAAAACAATGACGTGTTGAACCTTTAGTTAAACTGAGAGGGGGGGGTGAATCAGTTTAACACATTCCTTAACTTTTAAAACTTTTCATTAAACTTATTTACACTTTCATTTCATATCTAATTTAATATGTGAGTAATCTTCGAATGTAAGTAGAAAGTTTAATATAACAGTAGACTTAATATGAGAGCAGCAGGTATTAAGCAGATGATATAAATCAGATCAACACATAAATATCATGCATAGAGACATCAGATATAAGTGGAAACCCATAAAGGGAGAAAACCACATCTTATTATTGTTGTGATGCAAAGGCAAGCTCCAACTCCCTCTCACCACTGTTTTTCTGCAGGCACCAACCTACAGGAGGCTTCAACCTCAGTCAGCTACAACTGACAGCTATCAAGCTGCAACTTGATAGGGAAGCTCCAACTTCCTCAATTTATCAAATTGAATGTTTGCTGATTTACTTCAGATATCAGCTCTGTTCTGTAGCTTCTCTTTTCTGCTCTTCTTCTCTTAATCTTCTCTGCCTTATTCTTCTATATTCTGCATTCTCTATATTTTCTCTCTCTCTCTCTCTCTCTTCCTTTTTTTTTTTTCATATCAATGTGATATTCTATATATAGGGTTCATCACATGACTCTTTACATTCCTCAGAGAATTTGAAGTGAATAGTCCTGACCTTTTGACTTCTGTCTTCTCATTCCTTTATCCAACTCAATTATAATAATAATATGTACAAATTTCCATGCTACAGTGGGATTTTGTCTTTTTCTTAGGATACTTGCCTTTGCATCACAAACAACAACAAAAATAAATTACATCATTTACATTCACATTTTTAAATCATATTTCAATATCACTCAGCTCCTTTTCTGGATTTTGGCTTTACTGGATTTGTCTTTTGCTGCTGCTGTTAAGAACCTGTTCTGCATGCTCTTTGTTCACTTTCATCTGCATATTCCCTATTTTCTATGCTTATTCCTGTTCTCGGGCTGCCTGTCTACATTCTCTGTTCATATATGAGTTAAACATAATGGTTTGAAACTCACATTACATTTTCAGTTCATCCAACCTTATTCTCTTTTTCATTTTTCAATATTTCACTTAACTGTGTGTAAATGCATCCCAAAATTTCATTGCCCAATAATTTTCCCAATCCGGGCAATCTCCCACTTCTCTTTAATTCCACGCTGGCAAATTCAATTAAATAAACAAGTCTGGTTTATCTAAATTCAAAGGATTTAGATATTAATTCCATACTCCTGTATAATTATCACACGACAATCTCTTATATGTACATATGCACTAACTTCGCATTACAACCCTCATACGCAACATAATAGTTGACTATTGAACCATATAATTTAACCCTCTGTAAACACATGTAGTAAACCCAAATAATAAGGCTTCCACGCTATGCGTATTAAACCTTCAGTCTTTTAACTACGCATATAAATCTTAATTCATATGGTACCCACTTGGAAAATTTAAACATTATATGAAATATTTTCGTATATATTCCCTCGGACCTCATAAAGCGTCGAATAAAATTAATAAACCAAATTAATATATATATATATATATATGACTCTGCCGGGGCCCGCAATTCAATCAAACGAATGCATCCGTACCTGGCTTAACCTCCGCACACCTTAGTTAAACTTCGAGCAAGTTCTGCAAATGATCGTCGTCAGATATCGAGCCTCCAGATCAACGGTGTGTATCGATTTCGCTCGATGTCTTCAGTCGATGTATAATGCACGAAGGTGCATTTTAAAGGGCGGTTTTGAAACGGGTCCCTTGCCACGTGTCGATTCCTGTATGGAATTGCTCCAATTCAGAAAATGCCACCTGCTCCGGAAAAGTGGTGCGAAATGGGAGGGTGGTTTTCGGCAATCCGCGTTCATTGCTCTTCTAGTCGTGGTTCCGTTCTCTACTCCAGGTTTCGGTCCAACACTTTTAATCCAGGTTCTGGTCTTTTATAAGTGGCCCTACGATATGTATAACACACAGCTCCATTACCACTGCACTTCTAATTATGGTTCCACCTCTATTTAGTTTAACATCGTCGTGTTTTTGCTCCGTTAGTGTTATGGATAACTTCACTGTATTATCGCCAGCATCAACACAGTTCACAGACTTTGTTTATATATATATAAATAACTCCCATCTTGGAATCTTATAACGGCTCTGCCCTAGCATTGCCTCTGCTACATCTGTCGTTCTACCTCTGCCTCTGCCTCTGATAACGGTTCTGTCTCTTTTATTTCATTTTCTCCTTAACTGATGCTACTCCTTAATTCTTCTTTTGCTGCCTCTGCTTCCTTAAATGAACCTGTCTCTACTGCTCGACCCTCTCTACATCTTACTGCTTTGCTGCTTTCTTTGCCTTGTTACTACCTCAGGTGTTCCTCCTTTGCCATCTCTTTTGCCATCAATGACAACATTTCCAACAGTCTCCCCCTTTGGCATTGATGGAAAAACCTCTCCTTTTGCTTTTCCTCCCCCTTTGACATCAATGGAAAAGGGTTGATTTTTTCATTTCCTCTCTCTGAGTTATGTTTAGGCCCTCTTCTGCTAACTTTGTACCATGTTGCTCCATAGTGATGTATAAGACTTGTTGAGAGAACACTTTGAGGATTATCAAATTTGAATATACATTGCAAATTGATACAGTTCTTTCATTTGAATAGAGCTAAAAGTGAGAATAATGATACTTCATAGAATATATTGTATCAGCTTTATCTAGTCAGAGATGTATGATTTGATTCAGCAACTAAAATGTTGAGAGGCTTCAAATGATAATCACTACTCGTCTTTTATGTTTCAGATTCTCAATATAATGTTTCAATACTGATCCTTTTGCTCTGTAATTGACCTTTTGATGCTTGAATAATGCAGATAACTTTAGGATAATAACTTGGTGTTCTTTTGCCTTAATCCTTTGATCCTGAGGACCTGATTCATGCTTTCCTTGCTGGCTTTTCTCCCCCTGAAATGATATTTTCGTTTTTGTTCTCCCCCTGCAATTGTGCTTTCTCTTTATATCAGAGAGTAGCATCTACAGATACTACCCCTAATCTGTCTCTTAAATATTCAAATGGCTCTTTAGCAAGTGGTTTGGTAAATATATCTGCTGTTTGTTCTTTTGTTGGTACATACTCCAGTTTGACTATCTTTTGAGCTACTTGTTCTCGGAGAAAATGATACTTGATTGGAATATGTTTGGTTTTTGAGTGAAGCACATGATTTTTAGATATACTTATAGCACTTGTATTATCACATTTGATTGAGATAGGTTCATAAATGCTTACCTTCATGTCTTGAAGAGTTTGCTTCATCCACATGACTTGTGTACAACATGCTGCTGCTGCTATATATTCTGCTTCAGCTGTAGACAGAGAGATGGATGTTTGTTTCTTGCTTAACCATGCCACTAGACTTTCTCCTAGATAGAAAGCACCTCCACTTGTACTCTTCCTGTCATCCACACAGCTGGCCCAATCTGCATCTGTGTATGCTGATAAAGTGAAGTTTTTGCTTTTAGGATACCAAAGTCCATATTGTGCTGTTCCTTGTAGATATCTGAGTATTCTTTTTACTGCCAGAAGATGGTTTTGTTTAGGTGCTGCTTGATATCTTGCCACTAGTCCTACTGCTAGCATGATGTCTGGTCTTGATGCTGTCAAATACAACAGGCTTCCTATCATGGATCTGTATAGTTTTTGATCTACATCTGCAGTCCCATCCTCAGCACACA